>VMDO01000404.1:171081-314591 GCA_007922755.1 Pedetes capensis | reverse complement strand
ATTTCTTTTCCCCTGGAATTCCCTGGAACACTAAGTCATGACCCAGAGATCTGAATGAGGCAAGGAAAGCTTCCAAAGATGTCGAAAACAAACAAACAAAACTCCCAAGGAACAGCTCTGCCTGAAGGGTGGAAGAGTTGGGTATTTAAAACAAAGGGACAAAAACGAAGACAAAACCCCATTGGAATAGATGTTTTTTCTTCAACTCAGTATAACGGTTCAGATCACCAAAGTGCACAAAGTGTCTGTTAAGTGCAGATACGGAGGCCATCCCTACCCTTAAGGAGTGTCCAGTCTAGGGCGAAACTGGCAAGTAAACTGGTAATAAACTAAAAGTGTCCATCCACAAGTAACACATTCTAATAAAAGAACGTACAGACGGAGGGTGCCTCACCCAGCCTAGGACTCCAGGGAAGATGTCCTGGAGATGGGACTTGGGCACTCCCTTAAGGACAGAAAAGAACAGCGGCAAGTAGGCTGGCGTGGGGTGATTCTGAAGCCATTAAAACAACTGGCAAAATACCTTTCCTCATTTCCTCTGCCTTTTGTGCCCTGGTCTTGCATCACTCTAATTTCAAAGAAGGAGAACTTGAGGAAAAAGACTTCAGCTCTGCCCTGTGGCCTGTGGGGTGGGTCTGAGGGGATGGTGCTGGCATGGTGAGGCAGGACCCCTGCCAGCTTCAGGGAGTGCCATTGGTGGCAGGGCACCCTGTCACACACCCTTTAAGCTGTGCCCTCCCCTGCCCCTAAGGAGTGCTGGGGACATCTGCAGCACCCTTGGCCACTGCCAGAGAGTGTGCCCCTGCCACTGAGAGCTTCCAAGCCAGTGAGAGCTCAACACTAAATGTCACTCCTGTCTCAGCATGGCAGAAGCTCACTATGAAGCTTAACACAGGGCTGTCCAACAGAAGAAAGGAGATGGGGCTATTTCAAGGCCAAAGGGGATATGTTTTCTGGTGGATTGGAAATTGCAAGCTGGGGAGAAAATAAGGCAAAGAGGTAGATAATTGCACAGTGGTTAACAACGGAGGTTCTAGAATCAAACAGTTCTGGGCTTAGGTTGTAGCCCTCCTGCTTCCTAACTGCATGGGGTATTCCTTGACCTCCCCAAACCTCAGTTTCCTCGTCTGTAAAGTGAATGTAATAATAGTCCTCCCCAGCCTGGCAAGGTGGCATGCGCCTATCATTCCAGCAACTCAGGAGGTAGAGGCAAGAGGAGTATAAGTTCAAGGCCAAAGGCAGTCTGTGTAATTTAGCAAGACCCTGTCTCAAAATAAAACTTAAAAAAAATTAAAAACAGGCTAGGGGTGCAGCCTGGTGGTAACACACTTGCAAAGTATGTGTGAGGCCCTGGGTTTGAACCCCAAGTATTGCAAAATAAAATCATAATCATAATCATAATAATCCTTCCCCCACAGGGCCATGATGACAATTAAATGCAGTAATATGTACAAATACTTCATATATATAGCAGTTATTTAATAAATACTAGCCATTGTTGTTTCTGTCCTTTTATATCCCATATCAATGATTGTATTGTTAGGTGCCGTCAAGTCAGTATCCAATTCATACTGACCCTACATACAACAGGGGAAACACTATTGTCAGTGCTTCTCTGTTGTTCATAGGGTTTTCAATGGTGGATTGATTTTTGGGAGTGGGTTGCCAGGTTCATCTCCCAAGCCTATAGCACCTGGTGTTCCCAGGTTGTCTCCCATCCAAGTACTAACCAGGCCTGACCCCGCTTAGCTTCCGAGATCTGATGGGATCAGATGCCACAGGGCTATAGCAGCAGGCATCAATGCATTAGGTACCCACAAACCTACCAAGGTTTTATCTTGATCATCTGGATAATTGCCTTCATTTAATCACTTTGGAGTTGGAAAATGATTTTTTACACTAGTATGTTTTCTTAAAATGCTAGAAAATGAGAGGTTACTTTTAATAGAAAAGAGTTCCTGGGGAAGAGTGGAGCTAGAGCCAAACAATGGTGTCCACCCAGAAGTGGGCTCTCACGTGTGCTCAGGCAGAGGTGGCCTATTTGATGGGACTTTGCCCCCCTGGTTCCTAGCCCATGCCCAAGGACTCATTTGGTGATGAGTGACATCCCAGATGAATACTACCTTCAAGCAGCACAGCTTGGCTTGTCCACAGTGTCCCCAGGCCTAGGAGGAGCTGAAGTAGAGATGAAAGGACTTTCTCCATTTGTTCCCTTCAACCAACACATGTGTCTCTCTTTTTTTTTTTTTTTTTTTTTTTCCGGTACTAGGGGGTTGAACCCAGGGCCTTGTGCCTGCATGTTCTGCAAGTGCTGGACCACTGAGCTGCACCCCCAGCCCATTTTTTTACTTTTTGAGACAGGGTGTCGCTAAATTATACAGACTGCCTCTGGTCTCGAACTTGCGATCCTCCTGCCTCTGCCTCCCAAGCTGCTGAGATTATAGGTGTACGCCACCATGCCAGGCGATAACTCATGTCTCATGTACTTTGATTAGCACCTCCACAGTGAAGGCTCTCCTTTAGAAACTACTGTCCTTACCAGGAATTACAGAACCAGATTCTCAAATATGCTGCCCCTTGATTATGGAATTGATATGCTCCATCTACACTTCTGATCACAGTCAGCAAACTAGATTTGCTTACCCTTGCATGGTAGCTCAGCATCTGAAATGTGCATTTCCATCTCTGACTCGTGTAGAGGAAAGGCCAGCCAGGATCTCCATCCCTGCATTACAGAGAAAGAAACAATTGTGTTTAGACCACGCCACTCAACTAGACAAGGGGAGATATCAGTCCTTGCTTGCCCCTGGGCTCCTGACTCCAGAGTTCTGACTGTCAGTAATCAAGCACTTTTGTGACATGGTGGGAAAAACTGCACATTATTTACCATTGGAAAGCTGGAGGACACCTTTCTAGGATCGTTGGCTGGAGTTGGGATACAGTTGGCCCTAAAACCCCTAACCTTCACTGATGCCAGGATCTATCCATCCAAGGAGAGAACTTTCCAGCTGTTTTCACCACATTCCACATTCTGCTGTTATCTGGATTAGAAACTTTCAGTAGCTGGCCAAGACTGAACTGAACTGCAAGTTCTGGAACTTGCAGGCCTCTGGGTGGGAGACGGCATGATCCACTCTCAGTGGAAATTTTCATGGATTCTTCCAACTAGTGTCCTCACTTCCCCATCCTCCTAAGCTGCCCAGGTTGTTTTTTTGTTTGTTTGTTTGCTTGTTTTTATTTCTGGGCTTTCTTCATATTCTCTCTCTATGCAATCCATCATCTGTCACTCTGTACCTATAAGAATTCTACCTGTCCTAGGGTTTGATAACGCAATGAGCCTGCTGTCAGCCACATGTGGGGTTAGAAACACCCTGAAGAGCAATTTCATTCTGAAGGGATGATGACAACATGCTGTGTTGCTGGGGATATTTGCCTCTTGTAAGGAGAAAGTCATTAACCTTAAGACATAACCTCAGGCATCATGGCAGGTGATTGGGAAGTACTTTGCAGCAAGAAGCTCAATCACCCTACCAGGGCCACTGTCATAGTAAATTTCCCTTCTCCTCTGTCCAATATGGTCAACCGGAGGTCACTCATTTTCCTCTGAAATCAAAATCTCCTCCTCCAGCTGCAGGGAAGAGAGAACAAAGCTGCCAGCTGATTATTATTCAAGAACAAAGCAGACCATTTATTTTAGCAGGTTCAGAGCCATTATCTCCCCAGGACACAAGCTGCAGTATGTGCTGGCTTTATCTGCCCGCCTTTCCTTCTGTCCTCAATCCTTAAAGAGTCTGTTATTCCTCTCCCAGGAGCATACAAAAGGGAACTGGAGAGAGAATTTGCCGCAGCCATGACCTAGGAAAGCTTCTCTCTCCTTCCTTTGCTCCCTGGCTTCTCAAAGACATTAAGATTTCCCATCTCCTGTAGAATCCCCAGGGGATAAGAGAAGACTTGGGCAGCCACCTTCCATTTGACATAGGGGCAGCACCATGCCCTCAAGTTCACTACTATCAAGGTTGCAGGCTTCCTTGCTGCTGAGAGTCTTAAGAATTGCCAGGCAAAAGAAAGGACACCCAGTTAAATTTGAATTTCTGATGAACAGTGAATGATTTTTCAGTATATTGGAAATATTGCATGGGATATACTTGGTGGTGGAAGTGCCACCCAGTCAGATGCGACTCATAGTGACCCTCTGTGCAACAGAACAAAACACTTCCCCACACTGTGCCATGCCTGGCACTATGTCAGTGCTTCTCTGCTATTCATAGGGTTTTCCATGGCTGATTATTTCAAGAGTGGGCTCCTAGGTCCTTCCCCCATTTTTGTAGTGCTGGGGATCAAACCCTCAGAGCACCTAGTACAAGCACTCTACCAACTGAGCTAAACCCAAGCCCTGGAATGTACTTCTTGTTGTTGTTAAGTGCCGTTGAGTCGGTATCCAACACATAGTAGCGAAACACTACTGTCAGTGCTTCTCTGCTGTTTGTAGTGTTTTCAATGGTGGATTGATTTTTGGGAGTGGGTTGCTAGGTCCATCTTCCAAGCCTGGAGCACCCGGTGTTCCTAGGCAGTCTCCCATCCAAGTACTAACCAGGCCCCACCCTGCTTAGCTTCCAAGATCTGAAGGGATTGGATGCCATAGGGCTATAGCTGCATGTGGAATATACTTAGATACTAAAAAAGTATTCACTGTGTACCTAAAATTCAAATACAACTGTGTGTCTTCTTATATATATTTTCATGTGCTAAATCTCGCAACTTTTATTGCACCATACCCCTCCATCTCCATCCATCCCTGGCCAGCACGAAGTTGGACACTGGTAGCTGGAAGCAGAGCTGAATTCCTTTGGTGTGGATGAGGGCTTTGCAGGGAGGGGGTGCTTACAACAGAAAGAAACTCATAGGTTCTCTGTGGCAGATAAACTTCCCCTATAGTCTCCTGGCTGGCTGCTTGCCTAAAGTCATACTGAATTGCAGAAAAACCAATAAGCATGTTCAATGCTCTCAGAGTGAACAGAGGCCATTTTCTCCCTGGGAGGCTAATGAGGGGGCCTTCCCCTTGCACACAGGGGATTTTGTGGAAAATGTCTGCCTCTCTGGGCCTTATCTGCGAATTGTGAGCTAAAAACTGGATTCCTGAGGCCTCCGGCTCTAAGTTCTCTGAGTGCAGGCTCTCCCTGGACATCCAGGGGACATGCTCCTGCCCCAGCTCCTTCTCTCACAGGGGCCACCAAGCCAACTGCTTCCCCACAACTCCTGAAATACCCAGTGCCCATCCACCTCCTCACCCTACCGCTCCCCACCATCCAGAGGATGGGGCCCGCTTGGAGATCCTCATCCAAGTAGGAACCCCAAGCCTCCTGGCACTGGTTTATCTCCTCCATCCCCAAGAGCAGTCAGTCAATAGTAAGCAATCGTCCTTATCCCAGATTAGTAGTCACTTCATCAAATTTAGGCTGAAAAGCAGGTCCACAAATTCTAACGTAACGGCGGCCACACATGAAGACTTCATGCTGGAGGGCCTGAGGCACGTCAGCAGCTTGGCGAAATTCATTTCTAAGGTGACTCTGATCCAACACCACTCAGTCAACCTTCTAATGTCAGTCTGTATTCCCTTTCTGTCCTTATTGCTGTTTTAACTGTGTTCTCTTTCACCATTTACATTCAGTTTATCCCTTTGAATTAACCAATTGTTGTTGTTGTTAGGTGCCGTGAAGTTGTGTCCGACTCATAGCGATCCTCATAGGATTTTCAATGGCTGACTGTTTCGGGATTGCCTTGGGAGTGGATTGCCACATCCTTCTCCCATTTTTGCGGTGCTGGAAATCGAACTTGGGACCTCAGAGACTACAGAGTGGCGCTCTACCAACTGAGCTAAATCCCAGCCCCAAGTAACTTTTTTTTTTTTTTCAGTTTATTTTTTCTCAGTGCTAAGAGTTGAACCAAGGGCTTCACACATGCCAGGCAAGTGCTCTACCACTGAGCCTTATCCCCAGCCCCTTTCTCATTGTTTGAGCTAAGGTTTCACACAGGCTGCCTGTGGCCTCAAACTCACAATCCTCCTACCTCAGCGTCCTGAATTGCTAGTATTACAGGCATGCGCCACTGCACTCAGCTTAATTTTACTTTTCAATTTTATTTTATTTTTAAATTAACTCCCCTACAAGAACTATCTAACCAATAGCTTGTATTATTTCTCTCATATAGTCTCTTCCATTTTTGTTATGCCTAAAATAAACCCACTCTTTCAAAATTTACTGGGACTTGTATTTTTTTACTAGGGCATATTAATCATACAAAATAATGGGTTTCATTGTGACATTTTAATGCATGCATATAACATACCTTGATCATCTTCACACCCCACAAACCCCATTCCTCTCTCTCAGTCTCCCTTTTCTTCTTTCCCATCCCCTTCCTCCTCTGTAATGGGACTTATAGTTTATCATCTAGCACAAAATGTCCCCTGATGGTACCCAGCACCTTTTATTTATTTATTTTTCCAAAGAGGACTCTACCCTCTTGAGCCTTTTATCATTTGGAAAACAGAATTGTTTAGCCATTTCCCTAAAGTCAACATTGGTGAAAAGGTCTGGGATCAAGAAAAACAATGCAATCAGATTTTGCGGTAGAGATATCTCCGTGTATATTTTACTTGTGAGTTTTTTTCAGTGCCAAAATTTAATGACTGAGTGACAAATATACTCCCAGGGCTCTCATGGTGGCTCCTCCCTGTGTTTGGGGCTTTTTGCTTCAAATTGTGAGAATATCAAGGCTTACCATTCCAGAATGACAGTTGTATCCCTAGTGAGAAAAATCTTTGCCCTGTATTATCTATATCTATTGTTCTATAGGGCTGGGATTTAGCTCAGTTGGTAGAGCGCAGTGCTGCAGTCTCTGAGATCCTGAGTTCAATTCCCAGCACCGCAAAAATGGGAGAAGGACCTGGCAATCCACTCCCAAGGCAATCCCAAAACAGTCTGCCATTGAAAACCCTAAGAGAGTCACTATGAGTCAGATACTGACTCGACACCACCTAACAACACCAACATTGTTCTATAAGAATGAAGAGAAGGCACAAGCCTGCAACATGCAGAACTCGGAGCGCAAGAGGATGCCTTGTGTGAGGCTGTAACAGTGGACGACCAAATAGATGAACAGGAACCCCTACATGACAGAAGATCATGCAGCTCATTCTCCTGCCCTCCAGCAAGATAGATTCAGGCTGATATTTAATGAGGCTGCTAGAAAACAAGCAGATGGTCTTCAGGGAGTTCATTCATTCATTCATTCAAAACCACTCATTGTATCTCTCATGTGCCAGATACTATGCAAAACCCAGGAAACAAAAAGGTCAGAAAGGTCCTGTCTGTCCCCTCAAAGAATTACCAACTGATGCAAGAGGCAGACCTACAAATAAGAAGTGCATCCCAATGCATCTTCAAGTGTAGGAACTGGCTCTCTGCCATACTGGGCTGACTTTGCCTGCAGGGGATATTTGCAAATGTCTGGAGACATATTAGGCTGCCACAACTTACATTAAGGCTAGCATCACTAGCCTCTGGTGGGTAGAGGCCAGGGAGGGTACTAACCACTCCACACTGCTTAGGACAGCTCCCCCTGAGAAGGATGGTGTCCTACTCATAGTGACCCTATGTATAACAGGCAAAATACTTTTGTCAGTGCTTCTCTGCTATTCATAGGATTTTCAACGGCTGATTGACTTTTGGGAGTGGGTTGCCAGGTCCTTCTCCCAAGCCTACAGCACTTGGTGTTCCCAGGTGGTCTCCCATCCAAGTACTAACCAGGCCCAACCCTGCTTAGCTTCTGAGGGCTGACAGGATCGGACACCACAGTGCTACAGCTACAGGCTGAGAAGGAATTACCAGGCCCAAAATGTCAGTGGCACCCTGGTTTCATGGGACACACTAGAGTGTGATCATTTCTATCTGGCAGGCTCAGGACTTTGGGTCCTCTGTGTCACCTTTATTTTCCTCCTGCTTCTGACTTTTGCCCCTAAGCCAGTGACTTCGCCTCCTTCAACCCTAGTTTCTTCATCTATCAAATAGAGTTGGAGCCTCTGAGTTCTAAGGTCCTTCTGCTGCAAGGATCTACAGTTTTAGTGGGCCAATATTTGTGCTTCCACTGAACTCTGCTCCCTGGGCAATGCTGCTGTGGCCAGAGACTGTTAACTCTGCCTCAAGGCAGGAGATAAGCTGGTTTCCAGAGCTGTTCCAACCCTGAGTTAGGACTCTTCTAAGAAACTTAAGTTTTCCCATCAGCAAACAAGAGCCAATTAGCTTATCTGCCTCCCTGGATCTGGAAAGGTTTGAGTAAATGAAACTGGATGGAAAACTACCCAGATACTGTTTTCTTAACCAGGTCTAGCCACAGAAGCCACTTTTCTCCCTTTGAGGGCCTAAGGCAAATGATGGGGTAGCAGGGACCCTGCTCTGGACCAGCTCAGTGGTGAAGGTCAGTGGGCTGGGCAAGGGAAGTAGTGTCTCTTTATGTGTCCGCAGACTGCCTCAAGGGGGACATTTGTTTTCTGTCCATAAACAAAAGTTAGACTGAGATTCTTGGCTGGATATTTCAGACTCTAGAGGCTGGGTGTGAATTAGGTACCCAGAGGTCCGCTCTTACGCCCTCTCTCCCCCGTGGCTTTACACTGAGTCCCCAGACAGAAAGAACTGGGTGGGGCAGGCAGGCTGCAGGACAGGACAGGATGGGAGCAGCCATGGAGCCTAGGGAAGCGAGGCCCAGAAGAGGGAACTCAGGGACACAAGGCCTCCTCAGTGCTCCGTGGTGCTGGCGGGCACCAGAGAGGCAGGAAAGGCACAAGGCAGGGCTAGCTTTGGCAGCTACGCTGATCCAGTGTCACTGGACTCGCTGTCCCAACAGAAGAGCAGCCAGGTCTGCAACTGGAGGACTTTTGTGTCCTCTCCCCTGCCTGCCCAGGGCCATCTGAGGTAGCAGAACCTGCGAGCAATGAACGAATGGACCTTCTTTGTTCTTTTAAATATAGGGCGAACTAAAATCCAGACCCATCGAGTCACATAACCAAGTTACTTACACTGCTTGATGGGGGGCTCCTATCAACGTCATATCCGATCAAGTTTGTTCCACTGAGCTTATTAACAATAAATGTGCCCAGATCAGTTAGCCACACATTTCCCATTCATTGTTTGAGATTCTGTGTTTTGTTCTGTTTTGTCAGAGTCAGTATAATTTATTCCCAGTGACACATACAAATCTTAAGTGTCTGGCGCAATGATTTTGTGTGTATGAGCGTGTGTGGTACTTGGGGATTGAATCCAGGACCTCACACCCTTTACAAGTCCTCTACTACTGAGCTGCCCCACCAGCCCTTTTTTTTTTTTTTTTTTTTTTTTTTTGAGACAGGGTCTCACTAAATTACACAGGCCGCCTCTGGCCTTGAACTCATAATCCTCCTGCTTCTGCATCCTGAGTCACTGGGATTACAAGTACATCCCACCATACCCAGCTCAATGACTTTTATATATGTGTACACCCAAATCGCCTGCAGCCATACCACTGTGGCATCTGATCCCATCAGATCTCAGAAGCTAAGCAGGGTTGAGCCTGGTTAATACTTGGATGGGAGACTGCCTGGGAATACCAGGTGCTATAGGCTTGGGAGGACCTGGCAACCCACTCCCAAAAAACAATCAGCCATTGAAAACCCTATGAATAGAAGAGAAGCACTAATAATAAATACTGTTTCTCCTGTTGTATGTAGGGTCCCTGTGAGTTGGACACTGATTCAAGGGCACCTAACAACACTACCCAAATCAAGATATGTGACATTTTCATTATCCTAGGAAATTCTCTCAAACCCAATTTCAGTCAATAGCTGATCCCCTCTCAAGAAATAACTCTGGGTTTCTCTTTTTTACCTTTGTCACTGTAATTTAGTTTTGCCTGTTCTTCAACTGCACATGTTGTTGTTGTTAGGTGCCGTCGAGTCGGTATCTGACTCATAGTTACCCTCATAGGGTTTTCAATGGCTGACTGTTCCGGGATTGCCTTGGGAGTGGATTGCCAGGTCCTTCTCCCACAACTGCACATATAAGCCTCATATTCTTCTGTTCAATATAGTGTATTTGGGCTCATGCATTTGTGACTATAATCTGCTCTATTTTATTGCAGGATAGTATCCATATTTTATTTATCCATATTCCCAGTGGTAGCTGTTTGGGTTGTTTTCAGGTTTAGGTTATTATTGCTGTTGTTAAGTGCCATTGAGTCAGGTACAACTCATAGCAACCCTATATAGTACAACAGAATGAAACCCTCCCCGACACTGTGCCATGTCCAGCACTGTTGTCAGTGCTTCTCAGCCATTCACAGAGTTTTCAATGCCTGATTGGTTTGGGGGGGGAGTGGGCTGACAAGTCCTTCTCCCAAGCCTACAGCACCCGGTATTCCCAGGCGGTCTCCTATCCAAGGATTAACCAGGCTGGACCCTGCTTAGCTTCCAAGATCTGATGAGATCAGATGCCAGGGGCTATGACTGCAGGTGTTTAGTATTATGTTCATTTATTCTAAAGATATGAATTGGACAAGGACAGGATGTGTTTATTTTAATTCCCCCCCAAACAAACTCTGATGCAAGTCATCCTCCAAAGGTCTCAGAAAATGAGATAGAAAGAAGTATTAGATACCCTCAAAGATCCTTTCAGCCTTGAGACCTCTAATTCAACGTCTTGTCTGCCTAGGAGCGGCTGTCTTGCACCTGCTTGCATAGTGTTTCAGCAACATTTTCCCTGAACTGCAGTGCAAGAGACGGTCGTCTCCACATAGGGATGAAACCTGCACACCTGCGAACTCACTAACAAGCACAAGAGCTTTTATTCACGTACCAAAAGCACAGTCATCTCTCTTGACCTAATGACATCTCTCCCCCAACAAAAAATACTCTCCTGTTCTACACACCAGAAGCAGCTTCAGCCAACATTTCTACTGTGATTTGAATGTGGTTTTTCCCACTGAAACTCATGCTAAGACTTGGTCCCCGTGTAACAATGTTGAGAAACACTGGGGCCATGGGAGGGGATTTGGTCACCAAGATGTTAACGCTTTGTTCCTGGGAGTGGGTTTGCAATCTCTCAGAAGTGAATTGGTTACCGTGAGGATAGAGCCTGATACCTCCCTCGGTCTTCCTCTCTCTTCTCCTCCTCCTTCTCCTCTCTCTCTTCTCTTACACATGTGTCTCCTTGTGCTTCCACTTTCCACAGTGAAGCCCTTACCAGAAGCCAAGCAGATGCCCGCAACCATACTCTTGGGACTTCCAGATCAGTGGACAAAAATAAACCTCTTTTCTTTGTATATTACCCAGCTTCAGGTATTCTGTTACAGTAACAGAAAATGGACTAACTTACCTTCTTGCATCAGTGAAAATCAACAGGAGTTTCTTCCTTGAGATATGTAGAAAAGAGCAAGGCCCACAGTAGGGCCCTTAAGCTCTCCCTCCAAAGCGTTTCTACCAGAGTTGACAGATCCTTCGATAAATTCCTCCCACTCACTCTCATTCTGATTTGTATTTTATCTAATCTTAAGTCTAACATATACTCTTCTTGGCCTGCAGCCATAGCACTGTGGCATCTGATCTTGTCAGATCTCAGAAGCTAACCACGGTCAGGCCTGCTTAGTACCTGGATGGGAGACTGCCTAGGAACACCAGATTCTCTAGGCTTGGAAGAAGGACCCGGCAACCCCCTCTCAAAAGTCAATTTGCCATTGAAAACCCTATGAATAGTGGGAGAAGCACTGACAATAGCATTTCACCTGTTATACAGAGGGTCACTATGAGTCAGATACCGACTTGATGGCACCTAACAACAACAACATACTCTTCTTGGTAAGGCTCAGTGTACTGCACAACTTCCATCACAAAGGCAGACATGTATTTAACCAGAAAAAGCATCTTTTATACTCTTCCTGGCCATGCAAAGAAGGCAGCAGGAACAATCATTTGAATGACACACACATTTTTTTTTAAAAAAAAAGAACGCTATGCCTTAAGATTTGATCCATGAATATTTATTGAGCCATAAGAACAGAACTCCCAAAGGTCAGAATTACAGTTGTGGTATCTGACACCTTACTTACATGGCTACTATCCAGACACCTACTGAGGTCCTCCTGTCCTCATACCTCACACAGCAACCAGAACACTGCAGGCAGGGCACTGGGACACACATATTCCATCCCATTCCCTCTTGGCTCGCCCTTGACCTGTCTATGCCCCCCTCACCTCTCCTTTTTTCAAATTTGTCTGTTCTTTAGTCCACAAAAAAAAGGGACGGTGACCAGGTGCTGATGCTACAACTAAAAAGTCTTTGCTCAAGCCATTTGGAGCCCTGGATCCGCCTTACCCACACGTGGCTGTCAGCTTGTCGTGCTGCAGGCGATTGCATGCTGCTGTGATACTGAAAGCTATGCCACCCATATTTCAGATACCAGCAGGGCCACCCACAGTGGACAGGTTTCAGCTGAGCTTCCAGACTAAGACAGACTTAGGGACAAAGACTCAGCAACCCACACTCAAAACAATGAGCCATTGAAAACTCTATGAAGAGCAGAGAAGCACTGTCAAATAGAAGGCCAGAAAATGAGGCCCCCAGATTGGAAAGCATTCAAGAAACACCTGGGGAAGAGTTGCTTCCTCAAAGTCAAGTCCTTAAAGAGTCAACTTTAATGATGGGAATGGAGTAAAGCTCCTGGGACCTCCTTTTGCTAACGTGGCACTACTCAAAATGAGAAGAAATATAGTGGCTGCAGCTGGGCATGGTGGCGCATGCCTGTAATCCCAGCAGCTTGGGAGGCAGAGGTAGAGGGATCGCAATTTAGAGACCAGAGGCAGTCTGTGTAACTTAGTGAGACCGTGTCTCAAAGGTTAAAAAAAAATGGTCCGGGGGTGCAGCTCAGTGGTCCAGCACTTACAAACCATGTAAGCTTGAGGCCCTGGGTTCAACCTCCAGGACTGGAAAAAAAAGAAAGAAAGAAAGAAATACAGTGACCGCAACAATGGGCTCATACATAAAAAGATCATGTGCATGGCACAGTGTTGGGTAGTGTTTCACTCTGTTGTACACAGCGTCACTTTGAGTCAGATCTGACTTGATGGTACCCAACAATATCCCTCTCTAAGCACTGTTGGCGCCTCCAAGGACCCCGCATGTGCCTGAGAACACCTTCCCAGCCCCCTAGCTGATCCAATGCACCTCCTTCAAGTCCAGACTCACCCCTCCCACATCTCAGCCACTTGGATGTACCCAGGTGGGGAGGGAACTGTCCTCTGACACCTTATGGGCAGATGGAGGTCCCTGAGCTCAGGGCTCTCGACCTCACAACAGGCAGGGCTGGTGCTTGTCTGATACTTGACTCTCATTCTTTCCCTAAGCTGATCTCACCCTTATCTTAAATCGACAACACTGTATAATCAGCTCCTGACAGCCTAGTCCCACCTCAGTGGCCCCATCCCAGCCAGGGCTCGGAAGCTGCCATCCGAATACCACAGGATTTTTCTAACCTCTCCCGCCTTCCACCCACCACATGTTCTTTCCGGAACAAATTCTTCCCCAGCTTCTCTAAATTCAGAGGAAGAGAGGGAAGAAGGAGTCCCTTCCATCTGATTGTGGACGACAATAAGTTAAGTTTCAGTTATTTACCCAAAATCAGATTCAGGAATGAGCTAGTCTTGGACTGGATTTGAATTTTAAGGACAAACCTGCAAGAGCCCCTGAAGTATTTTTTAAAATTCACCAAAAGCAGCCAGGAGGTAAATTTGCTAAGCTGTAGTTATTGGCCTTGCGCTGCGAAGGCAGGAAATTCCCTGCATAACTAGTCTGTCTTCCAAGTCTGATGGGAGCAGGAGACTCCAACTCCTCCCTCTCTGGTTCCCCAGCCCTGCCACCCACTGGCTCTGACCCCGGCCGACCAGCCACCTACTGCAAGTCACAGCAAATATTCACGCCTGTCCCTCAAATCCTGTGTAGGGAAGAAGATGGGATTCAACTTGCAGAGACACTCATCACTTCCTCCATAAAGTGTCCACAATGTCTTCTCCTCCTTTGGCTTGCGATCAAGTCAAACAGTGGCAAAGATGCCCCTGCCAGGGAACTTCCCATTCTGAGATACTTCTGAAATCTCGCGCACACACACACACACCTGCACCTCTCCTCCTCCTCCTCCTCATACATATACACACACACTGTGTATTAGTCAGAGTAGGCTAACTGCTGTAACAATCACCCCACCATCTCACTAAATAACACAAAGAAGTTTCATTTAATGTCTGATGCTCTGGCCAAATATTGCTGTGACTGTAAGTTTTCTTTTTTTTCCCAAATAATGTTTCTTGCCCTCTAGGTCATTATTTGAGGAATTGAGACATGTATTTTTTATGGAACTGAGACATCCCTCTTTATAGTTTGTAGTATAAATAGCGTACCTCAAGCAGGTCTCAAAATACAATGGTTAAGTCTCCAAAAGCTGGCAGTAGCTAGAAATCCAGTGTATGTTTTTCAAGGTCCAACCCCTTTGCCTTTTTATAGCCAAAAAGACCTGAGTTCTCACCTCTCTGTAGGTACAGATGGGAGGAAAAAATGCAAAGGTGAATGAGAAGTCTCAGGGAGGAGTCGGATCTTATTTGGTCTTGCCTGACTGTGATGACACCAGTGGCAGGCTGGTAGATAGAGAAGAGTTTGGGTCCGTGGGTGTGTAGTGGGATAGACAAGTGGCTCCTTCAAGCCACAGTGATGATCCCAAAGGGCTATGCTTGTTCAAGAAAGCCATGCCAAAGGTCGGAGCCCTGCCTCCAAGGATTCCTCCAGCTCCTTCCCAGGAGCACGGGACCAGGATGGGTTCCAGAAAGTTCCTTCTCTCTTGCCTCAGTCAAGTGGTCCATCATATATCTCCATCCATCCATCCATCTCAAACTTCCTACTAACTGCAGTTGGGGGCTCCAGTTGCCCACCTCTGCAACTGGCTATCATTGAAGCCAACCTGATGCCAACTCCGAAAAGATCTCCCTATTTCTGAATCGTCCTAATTCTGAGCCTCAGGGGGAGACTATAAATACATGTGTACATTGTATGCACGTTCACCAACTATTGCATTTTCTGTTCCATGAAGGAATTATATATCCCTGCCCTGCTAAACTCAAATTTACTCTATGACTTGCTTTAGGCAATTTAATGTGAAAGGAACAAAATGTGGGATATGACACATCACTGCTGAGCAGAAGTCTCAAGAGCTGGTGTGGTTTGCAGAACTCTATTCTCCTCTGTCATGATGACCAAGCAGTGTTTCGTATAGAAGCTGCTCCACTATCCCATGTCCCATAACAAGAACAACAGGGAGAAAATTCATGGCCAACTCATGGCGAATATGGTACATGAATGAGAAATATAAGCTTTTGTTTATTGCTTTTGATACAAGACATTGACATTTTGTCTACAGATATACCACCCTGGCATCCGATCCTGTCTGATCTCAGAAGCTAAGCAGGGTTGGACCTGGTTAGTCCTTAGATGAGAGACTGCCTGGGAATACCAGGTGCTGTGGGCTAGGGAGAAGGATCTGACAGCCCGCTCCTGAAACAATCAGTCTTCGAACACCCTATGAATAGCAGAGAAGCACTGACAATAGTGCTGGGCATGGCACAGTATTGGATAGCGTTTCACTCTGTTGTACATAGGGTCGCTATGAGTCAGACCTGACTTGATGGCACCTAACAACAAACATTGACACTTTGGGGTTATTTGTTAATGCGGCATAACTTTGTAGACCCTGAATAATAAAGCAAACATCCAGTCCTTCCCTCCCAGAGTGCCCTGAGACTCCTTGTGTGAATCAGACCATCCTCTCCCCAGGACTTTCCATATCCGAAGAGGCTTCACTAAGAAATCATTGTGCATTTTTTCTCCAGGCCACTGGCCTACCTTAGGTATCTCCTTACTTAATGAAAGGCCCTCAACATTTGCCTTGTGATGTCCTTTTAATTTGGCCTCTACAGAAACCAGGTGACAGTTCTCTCCATTAAAGAAAAAAATAATAATCTCTCAGAACACTGCCACCATCTAGATTTGCCCCACAGTGATCTATGCTTGGTAAACACCAGGGATGTTTGCTGTCTGAAGAGAACAGGGATAGTTATGAAAGAAGAATTGGCATCCTTAGTAAAGCTAGAAAACCTAAGCGGTAGAGGGAACCATCTAGAACTTGGTCCATCTAAATCTCTACCCATGCTGCCCCCCTATTTTAGCAAGCCTCCTCAACAAAACGAAAATTCCTAGAAGCAATGGGTGTAACTGGCTATTATAATCATCCCAGGCTGGACAAGTCTGACAAAAATGCAGCTTTGTCTCTCTGGTCTCCCCTAGACAAAGCACCTGCCTTGGGAATAGAGGTCATGCGGTCATTAGGTCTACACGAGGCCAAGCAGCTGAACTGACCGCATTTCAGATGTTCTGGTGGCGTAAACACAGCTGCAGGGTCTCGGCAATGCAGTCAGCTCTTGACAGCATTTCCACTGGAGGAAAGGCCTGGCCCATTCTGCTTGGTTGGCCCATCCATTGGTGAGCCTAACCGTTCCTCCCCTGAATTACTACCTCTCTGGCCAGCAGAACTGCCAGCAACAACCGGATGCTCAGGCCTCACGTAGACACAGGAGCTGCCTTGCCTGAAGGTTTCCTGCAGCTGGCAGAGAACATTCTGTGCACGTGGACCTCTACGTCTGTGGAGGACGTTCAGGTCTGGCCCAGCACAAGCGTGCACGTACTCCCTAGTCATTTGCGTTGGCAACTCTTGAGGGCCAGATGACTGTTCTGCTTCAGAGGCTGGCACTTCATAATTACAGCTGTGTTTCTGTTGTCATGCCAAATTACCTCACTTACAGCCTTAAAATAGATTCCAGCCTAAAGGTGCTGGCTGCGCAGACAAAGAGGGCAGCTTCACCAGACACAGCCCCTGGATACCGAGCCAGAAGGGAGGGCTGGAAGCTGCACACAGAAGTCCTCACAGTTCAAAAACTATGACGCTTTGTCTCTCTCCTCCTGAGGGAATCAGCAGTGCCATGAAATTATCTGTTTCCAAGCCAAAAGCAGGGCTAACTTAGAGTTCTGTCTCTGTCACACCCCCATTCATTCATTCATCCAACATTTTTCCTACTGACTGGGTGGGATCTCCTCTCCTTGCAGATCACTCTCTCCCTTGGCCATACTTCCCTGCACTAGGCAGGCTGGCTTCTGAGACTTCCGAGGACATGTCACCAAGCTCCGTTGTCCTCTGACTGCCACATGGGTCAGGCTATTGGGAGATTGTTGTTGTTGTTGTTAAGTGCCTTCGAGTCAGTATCGGACTCATAGTGACCCTATGTACAACAGGCAAAACATTATTGTCAGTGCTTCTCTGCTACTCATAGGGTTTTCAGTGGCCGATTGATTTTTGGGGGGAGCGGGTTGCCAGGTCCAACTCCTAAGCCAACAGCACCTGATGTTCCCAAGCAGTCTCCCACCCAAGTACTAACCAGGCCCGACCCTGCTCAGCTTCCGAGATCTGATGGGATCAGATGCCACAGGGCTACAGCTGCAGGCATTACTGGGAGATAGGAGAGGGAAATAAGAAAGTGGGAAAGAAGAAAGTCCTGGGTATGACCCTCTGTTCCCTCTCTACTTGACTGCACTTATACTGGCACTGCTGTCCCTGGGCCACAGCTCCTGACAGGTGGCCCCTCAGCACATAGCTCACTTCTTCCTTCCCCCTCAGGCCCAAGAGAGGGGTTTGGCTTCCTAGTGCCACTATAACAAAGTGCTATAAACTGAGTTGCTTAAACAACAGAAAGGTGTACATTTCTTAGAGTCCTAGAGGCTATAGAAGCAAAACTACGGTGTCACCCGGGCCATGCTCCCTCTGAAACACATGGGAAAGAGTCCTTCCTTGCCTCTTCTGGCTTCTGGAGACACCTCTCAGTCTTTGGCCTTCCTTGGCTAATAGTCTCGGCTTCCATCATCATGGCACCCTCTCCCTGGGAATCTCGCGGTCTCCTCTTCTTCCACCAGTTGTGTTGAATGATGACTCCCCATAATGACCTCATCTTAATTTGATCTCATCTGCAAAGACCCTATTTCCAAATAAAGTAACATTCCCGGGTACTGAGGGTTAGAATATCAGCATGCTTTGAGTGGGCATCCATGCCGCAGTCCATCACAAGTGGCATTGGTCCCCCACAGTGGCCAGTCTCTGGATCAGTTCCTTAATCCCTTTATTCAACCCTTTTTGGAAAGTGTCATCTGTTTCCTACAAGGACCTTGACTGAGACCCTACTGCCCAACTGCCTTGATAACAGAGCACCTACCAAGTGCCAGAAGGTGCTGGGCATACATTGGTAAGCAAAACCTGGCACAGCTCCTGCCTTCATAGCATTTACAATCTGTACCCTAGCAGGGGCCTTGGATTTAGCTCAGCTGGTAAAGCACTGCTCTACAGTCTCTGAGGTCCCGAGTTTGATTCCCAGCACCACAAAAATGGGAGAAGGATGTGGCAACCCACTCCTGAGGCAATCCCGAAACAATCAACCACTGAAAACCTTATGAGTATCTCTATGAGTCGGATACAACTCTACATTACCTACCACTACCAAAAACAACCCTAGCAGGTGTAAGTGAAATATCACCACATAAAACTGCAGCAGTGACAAAATCTATGAAGGAGAGGTTCACAGTGTTCTGAGCAGGTTTCACTGGGGAACCCCTCATCAGGGAGCCAGGAAGAGCTCTGAGGAGCACCTGAGCTGAAGTGAGGGGGGGGTGAATGAACCCGACCACATGGAGAGGGCATCGTAAGGCCCCCATTGGCTAAGAGAGAAAATTCCAGAGTTCTATCACCACAGCCATGTTTCCCTTCCATGTGGGAGACCTGTTTTCATTCACATTCCAACTCATAAGGGACCCTTCTCCCCAAACAGAATTAATGGTGCGTCCCATCCCCAGGGCTGCAGGGCACAGCAGAGACCCTAATGCAGAAGAGAGCACTCACACTGGGGACGGAGATCCCATTCCCCAGGCTGGGTGCTAAAGAGCAGCTGCAGAACACAAGGGCAGCAAGCCCAGAGAAACCAAGCCCCAGTGATGCTCCTGTGGCTGCTGACATCACAAGCTCCTCCTCCTGGCTCTCAGGCCCAGCCAGGGACCCCAGCACCTCCTATCTGCTTCCCCTCCTGCAGTCACCTCCTCCTCTGAGTCATCACTGAGTACATTCCATTCCACCTCAACCTTCTCAAAAATGGGCCCTTCTTTCTCCTGTCAGCTCCTATCCTGAGTCAGGTCCTTGCCATCTTTCCCTGGAAATCTGCCCCATCAAATCTACCCCCAACCATAGAGCTGACCACCTTCCTCTCCACAGGGGAACTCTCCAGGGCCCCCTATTACCAGTAGGGCACAGCCCAAGTGCAGCTCACGGGGCTCTCTACGACTGGGCCCTGACATCCCCCCTCCTTTCCAGCTCATACACCTTCAGCAACTCATCCACATCAAGTGGCTTCTCCCTCTGTGCCATCTTTTCAGGGTGTCCTTGCCCTCACCATGCCTTCTCCACAGTCCAATGACACTCAGCTCACCTCTGAAAGCAGCGTGCAGTAGTCAGCCCCTCCAGGAAGCCTTCCCGGTATTTCTCTCCCTCTCGTCTTCTACCAGGTGATCCTCCATCATTAAACACATCCCCACGTGTTCTAAATAGCCCTAGAGATGCCTATTTCCCTCGTTAGAATGAAGCTAAGCAGGGTCAGACCTGGTTAGTACGTGGATGGGATACCAGCTGGGAAAACCAGGTGCTGTAAGCTTTGGGGAAGGACCCAGCAACCCACTCCCAAAAGATTCTTGATGGCAGGGACTATGTCTTATTTGGCCCCTTATACCTACTACGTGGCACCGAGAAGCTAGATGAATGAATGCATCAATAAATGAGTGAATGAGAAACAGGTATAGAAACCACTTTCTTGGTTTTCATGGCTTCATCTCTGCCCCTGCTACTCAGTGTAGGAAAGTGTTTACCATCTAGTAGTCATGTGGCCTGAGCTATTTATCCTTTCTAAGCTTCAAGTTGCTACATGTGAAATAGACTCTGCCTAGGATCTCCTGAACAGAATAGCTATGAAAATTGGATGAAATAAAACAAGGCATGTGGTCATTGCTTAGTAAATGGTTATTGCGTTCCCGCTGAGCTCCTCCGCCAGACGGATTCTTGGGGTCCACAGCAAAACCAAAACATACTCCTTGAGGAGCCAAAGACAGATGTGACATGCCTTATTCCAGGGGGCTCCTTTCTATTCCCTCTGTGGCGCTGCCACCCACAACCACTGCCCTCTCCATGCCCCATCACCTCTCCATGCTTCCATTCCTCTCTGTGCTCTCTGGTCCCTTCCACGAGTGCCCATTGCTGGCAGAGGGGCTTCTTAAAGCTTTTACACAATAGTAGCCAATTGTCAAGACAACTGTCCAATCACATCACAGTTACATGGGATTACATCATAGTAATATAGTGCACATGTGCCAGTCTGTATCCCATTATCTCAGACTGTTTACATTCTGACTCTGGTCACCCTGACTTGGCCTAACAAGGGTAGATGTCACTGAACGGAAAACTGATGGAGAGATTTAGACAGGTGCAGTAGGAATTCAGAGTGAAAGCACACCTGACAACTATTGTCCTCAGTTAAAAGCCCTATAGTATTCTTCACATAATCAATAGCTCTGGGAGCTCTGTCATCATAGTTTTTCTGTACTCTGTTACAAAATGCAGCACTACCCATTACCTTATCCATTTCAACCAGAAAACATAAAACTGCAGCAAGAACAGGAAAAGACATGGAGAGAAAAGACTCAGTGTGCCAGGCCAGGGTTTCCCAAGATTTCCAACAGGCTTTCTGAGCCACAGAAGCTATTTGTCTCCTACTGCCTGAAGCTATACCACTGGGGTGTCCAATCCCATTTGATATCAGAAGCTAAGCAGGGTCAGACCTGGTTAGTACTTGGGTGGGATACCACCTAGGAACACCAAGTGCTGTAAGCTTGGGGGAAGGACCCAGCAACCCACTCCCAAAAGCAATTAGCCACTGAAAACCCTATGAACAGCAGAGAAGCATGACAATGGTGCTTCATCTGTTGTACGTAGGGTCACTATGAGTCGGACACCAACTCAACGGCACCTAACAGCAACAACAACATTGCCAAGTGGTAGCAGCTGTTGTGGGCCTGGATGATCATCTTATGAAATGAAATTAGGTACAAACATATTCATCCCTGGCCCACACCCAAAAGCTAAATCCAGGTAATCAGCAGGTGACTGGGGCTTTGAACCTGCAGGTGCAAAAGCCTGGGACTGGACACCAAGATCATGCTTTTGGGTCCTGGGTTGCACATGGCCTGACAAGTCATCCGTCCTCAGCTCCTTCCCCACTCATGGGAGTGCTGACAAGGGAAGAGCAATACCCAAGGCTCCCCATCTTCAGAACCAACCAACAAGCAGTCCCCTGCTTGGCCCTTTGGGACTCACCAAGTAAGTACCAGAAAACATTACCCTTGAAGCAGGGAAGTAGCCGAGCCAGGAGAAGGAACCTTGCAAGACGCAACGGTGTGCTGGAGCCAACTCACTCAGGCTTCCCGAGAGCCAGCTGTGCGTATTTCAGAAATTTTACAACCTGCTTGTTAAACCATTAGTAGCTTGAAATCAGCCCTGGTGGGAGTATTTTCACCATGGAAATTGGCAGGAATTGCACATCCCTGCCTCCCCAAAATTAGCTTACCAGCCAGGGATTCCCAAAATGTGAGGGTTTGAGGCAGGCGAGGGGAGTCATTTTGCGTGAAGGTATCAGAATCACGTAGACCCAGATTAAAATCCCAGCTCCGCTAACTGGGCTTCCTTAGGCAAAATGCATTGAATTCTTACTATCACCCAGTTCTTGTCCCCAGCACTTATACATGTTAATTCATTGATGCCTCACAACCCTTGAAGAAAACTATTATTATCCCCATCTATAGATGAGGAAAATCATGGCAAGGACAAATTAAGGAATTCTACCAAGACCACACAGCTAGGAAGTGGCAGAGCCAACAGTGATATAAAGACAGACAACTGGCCCCAGAGCCTGCCCTCTTATCTTCCAGCCCTGAGCTGCCTGATGTAGTAGTCACTGGCCATTTTAGGCCACAGAAGACTTAACATGTGGCTGGTTAGAACTGAGATGTATCTTAAGTATGAAGAATTTATGAAAAAAAAGGAACATAAAAGCTGGTGGTACTGGTATGCCTGCAATCCTAACACTTGGGAGCCTGAGACAGCAAGTTCACAAGTTCAAGGCCAGCTGGGTACACAGCAAGACCTTGTCTCAAAAAAAAATTAATAAATACATAAAGAACATAAAGAATCTTGTTAGTGCTGCATTGATTATAAGTGGAAACGATAACACTTTGGGTGTTGTTAGGTGCCATCAAGTCGTATCCGATTCATAGAGACCTTCATAGGGTTTTCAATGGCTGATTGTTTCAGGATTGCCTAGGGAGTGGATTTCCACATCCTTCTCCCGTTTTTGCGGTGCTGGGAATCAAACTCAGGACCTCAGAGACTGCAGAGCAGCACTCTACCAACTGAGCTAAATTGCAGCACCCTACACTTTGTATATATTGAGTTAAATAAGAAGTAGTATTACAGTTAATGTACATCTTTGTTGTCTTAATGTGGCTACTTGTTGTTGTTAGGTGCCGTCAAGTCGGTATCCGACTTATAGCGACCCTCATAGGGTTTTCAATGGCTGACTTTCGGAATTGCCTTGGGAGTGGATTGCCAGGCCCTTCTCCCATTTTTGTGGTGCTGGGAATTGAACTCGGGACCTCAGAGACTGCAGCTCAGCACTCTACCAATTGAGCTAAATCCCAGCTAATGTGGCTACTAGACAATTTTAAATTATGTTCGTTACTTGCATTATATGTCTGCTGGCAAGTGCCATTCTGTACTTGTTCCAACCATTAAATCAGTTAATGTAAGGAGAAAAACTAGCACAGGGCCCAAAACACAGTAAGCACCCAATAGCTGTTATTAACATTAGTGAGATGAGTGGTTTTTGAGTTTTACAGAACTCTCATTAAAGCAGAGAAGGCCTCAAAGTGTCCTCTCCAGGAGCCCATTCACCCTTTCTGGAGGTGCAGCAATGCCCTCTCCCTGCCTCAGCCAGAAGCTGCCTCCTGGGTGGGACCAGAGTCAGTACCTCTCTTCATCCGACTTTCTCTGGGATTAGGGGACTGGGATTCCACAAAGGCTGGAAACCCACAATGGTGGGAGATCTTTAAATGTCCTTTAAGCTTTAGTATTTGCCATGTGTAATTTCAGAGAGGATATGTACTACTGGACACAGTCAAGGTGAATATGGCAATATTTTTTAAATGATCATGGAAAAATAGTACCATTGCAAGAATCAAAGCGCTTTGGTCCCCAAACTAGGCACAGTACAGAAGGGGAGGTTTGGATGTGGTTTTTCCCCCAAGATTTCATGGGTTAGAAGCTTGGTCCCTGATGTGATGATGTTAAGAAATGGAGGAAGCCAGGTGTGGTGGCACAAACCTTTAGTCCCAGGACTCAGGAAACTGAGGCAGGAGGATTGCAAGTTTGAGGCCATCTTGGGTTACATAGGAAGACTCTATTTAAAAGAAAAAAAGAAAGAAAGAAAGAAAAGAAAGAAAGACGAATGAACACAGGTGGTGAGGCCTTTAGAGCAAGGTAATTAGGTCATTAGGTCACCGGGGGCACTGCCCTTAGAAGGGATTAAGGTAGCTCTACCTTGTCCCTGATTAGTTACCATGAGAGTTGGTTGCTATAAACATAGCAAGCCTGACCCTTGAAGGTCTCTGGCCTCCTGTCCCGCCATTTGATCTTTTGAACACACGCTCTCTCTTTTGTGATGCCATCTGTCATGAACCCCTCACCAGAGCTATGCAGAAGTTGGTGCCTTGTGCTTGGACCTCCAGAACTCTAAGCTAAATAAACCTCTTCTCTTTACAACTTACCCTGCCTCAAGTATTCTGTTATAGCAACAGAAAACAGCCTGATAAAAGAGTCATGAATGTGAAGGGTTGGGATCCTTCTGGGCTCCTGGATTATGACCTACATAGGTTCATACATATACCACATCACCTCTCCATTTGTGTTCATTCACAACCTGACAACTCCTCACCCACCCAGAACCTAGGGAAGGCTCTAGGTCCCAAGATTCCTTTGTCTAGCTCCAGGGAATGACACAAATGACCCTCAGCCTAGGCAGTACAATGACTGTGCTGTCCCGAAGACAACTCTGGGCTCCACCACCCCAGTGGCTGCCAGGCAACTTCCTAACTCTTCTTCCAGCCCTCCCCCTGGCTCCAACATAGTACGTGTGGACAGAGAGAGCAGCCAGCTCTACACCCGCTCTCTAACAAGTTCCGCGGGTCTGTTTGCTAAAGAAAAATTCCAGTGGGTGCATCCAACACATGGAACTCAAGTACAGAAATTATATTTATCCACCCCACTGCCAAGGAGATCACATGCCCCGTGAGTCACTCCAGATGTGCGCAAAAACAGTCTCTGTGTGGAAGCCCAGTCCCCCAATCCCAGAGAGAGTCGGATGAAGAGAGGTACCGACTCTGGTCCCACCCAGGAGGCAGCTCCTGGCTGAGGCAGGGAGAGGGCATTGCTGCACCTCTAAAAGGAAAAGGGTGGGGAGAAATACAGGGAGGAACTCAGGGGCTCACCTGCAGCTACCAGGCTCCCCTGGGTGGAAAGGTTAATTTCTTCACCTTTCTGGAGGAAAAGATGCATTGGAAGACGCTGCTGCTTCTGCTGTTGTATTACAATGCTCAGGCCACTGTGTCTCACGGGTGGAGCAGGGGTGAGTTGCCTTTTATTCACTCGTTTGTCTGACTCTTGTTGGTATTTCTGAGACATAATTAGGGATTTGGAGGGGAGTGAGCGGAAGGAGGAAATTGGAAGCCCCATGCCCTCTTTTTATTTCATCTCTGCCAATTGCTTTATGCTTCTTGGCATGGTCTCCCTCCTTAGAAAGTGATGGGAAATGACACTGGAAAAAAAATATCAAAGCTGCTGATTTGGGGACTTGGTGGAGGCAGAAACTTGGGAGGGCAGCAGTGTCTGGCGTGGGAGAGGCGGCCCTTCCGCTTGAGAGGATGCAGGCAGGTCCTTCTGGTGCCCACAGGGGCTGCTGCAGCTGGGACACAGCACAGACAGCAGGTGCCAGGCCCTGCCGCCCAAATGGCAACCTGATGGGCGCTGGGAGGCAGGAGCCTGCTACCTGGGGCAGCAGGGCGAAAGGCTCTCAGTCCTAACTGTGAAGCAGGAGGCGCCCACGCCACCTCCCAACCGGAAGTGGACTCGTCTCCTGGCCTGGTAGAGCTGCCCAGTGGCAGGTAAGGATGGAGAAATCCTTCCACAGCTACGTGCTTGGCCTCTGCCTCTCCCTCAAGGCCCGGCCAAGCCACCATGGGAAGAAGGGAGGCCCTGCAGAGGCTGTTGTCTCGTGGCTGCCTCCCCTGGGGTGGTATCTTCTCTCTGCAACCGGGGCCTGGCTCTGTCTGGCAGGCACTGACGACACCAGTTCGTTTGTCACTGTTAGGATTTGAGGGGCCAAGGGTGCTGCCCACCCCATGCCAGTCTGAATGGAAACCTTTCCATTGCCTGAAGTGCACCGAGTTAGTCTCCCAGAGGCAAGCGGAGCAGGGCGCCCTCCAGTCAGGCAGGAAGGGTTTCTAGAGACCCAGAGTTGGACAAAGCTGCCATGGTGGCCCAGAACGCACCTCTGCTTCTTCAGGGTGGTGTCAAGGAAGGAAAGGGTGGCTAGTGGGGGGGGGGGCGGACATCTGGGAGAAACATCTGAAGTGGGGGTGGGATTTGACTCCTGCTTAAGCCTGACATTAGGGACTTGTCAGTGCCCTGTGCTGAGCTGGAAAATGACTGTGGCCCAGAGGCAGATAACGTGGCATTTTCCATTTCTTCTTGTAATCATCTTGATTTCGCACCACACACACACTTCCCTGCTCCTGGTGTTCACTTGGAAGGAGAGAGCGGAGCGATCTTGGAGTTGGGTCCTGCCACTTGACTTTGTCACACCGGCAGCACTATTTAACTTGCTCATTAAAAGCAGGTAGCAGGCCGAGAGCAATAGCACACGCCTGTGATCCCACGACTTCAGAGGCCGAGGCAGGAGGACCGCAGGTTTGAGGCCAGGGGCAGCCTGCCCAACTTAGTGAGACCCTGTCTCAATTTAAAAAAAAAGAAAGGGCACTGGGGGTGCAGCTCCGTGGCAGAGCATAGAAGGGGTCTATATAGGGGAAGATAACAGACTAAAGAAAGGGGGGAGGAGCAAGAAGAAAGGATAATGGGAGAAAAGAAAGAAAATATCACATATGTTGCCCTTAAGGCAAACAGGATGCATATATATAGATATACACACAAAAAACGAAATCCAAGTAGAAGGGGGATCCTTGGTGAGGAGGGAGGGGCTGAGGAGGAACCATGAGAAGGCAATGGGGAGGTGAACATGAGCAATGTACAATGAAATGTGTGTGTGGAAATGTCATAATGAGACCCGTTGAGCTGTACACCAAAAATTACTAATAAAATTACTGGGAAGAAAAGAAAGGTTGAGATTGTCAACAGAGATCTGACAGCAACATTCTGGGAGCAGCTGCTCTGGCCCAGTTCCCTCATTGCAGAAGTTCTGTCCCTGCAAGCTCACAGGCTACACAAAGACCCAAGGCCCAACTTACACGGAGACCATTAAGAAGCAGTGCGTGACCAGGTATGGTGGTGGTGGTGGTTGTTGTTATGTGCCGTTGAGTTGGTATCCGACTCATAGCGACCCTCTGTACAACAGAGGAAACACTATTGTCAGTGCTTCTCTGCTGTTCATAGGGTTTTCAATGGAAGATTGATTTTTGGGAGGGGGTTGCCAGGTCCTTCTCCCAAGCCTACAGTATCTGGTGTTCCCAGGTGGTCTCCCATCCAGGTACTAACCAGGCCCGACCCTGCTTAGCTTCCGAGATCTGACGGGATCGGATGCCACAGGGCTATGGTTGCAGGAGGTATGGTGGTGCACGCCTGTAATCCCAGCAACTAGGGAGGTAGAGGCAGGAGGATCACAAGTTCGAGACCAGAGGCAGTCTGCGTAATTTAGCGAGACCCTGTCCCAAAAAGTAAAAAAATGGGTTGAGGGTACAGCTCAGTGGTCCAGCACTTGCAAAGCATGCAAGTGCCAGGTCCTGGGTTCAATCTCCAGTACCGGAAAAAAAAAAAAAAAAAAGCAGCAGCACATGCTAAGGGCCCGCTGAGCAGTTCACTACCGTGTTCAGAGCCAACAAATGACATGCAGTCCCTCCAATTCTCACCAAAGGTCTTCCCCTTGTTGGGTTTTCCTGCCCTCCCTCCTTTATAACTTTTTAAATTTTAATTATAAAAAGAGTAGGCAATTCTTGCCATTTTAGAAACAGAGTAAGAATGACAGGTCAATGACTAACCAATTTCCCTAATGAATTGTTCCTTTCACCTTCCCCCTTCCCCCTCTCCCAACTGCAGCCCTAATTCAGATGAACTCCATGGAAATCGTGTGAGGACAACCTCTCCCTCTAGCATCCTCCTCTTCCATCCACCACCCCTCCGCCTCCACTCCCTCCCCTACTGCCCCACACAGGAGTAAAGCCAAAGGAAACACTACAGCTGTCAGGCCTTCTGTCTCCCAGCTCTCCCTAAAAAGCGCTCTCTAGGACTTGGCCCTGGGAGGTCCTTTCCAGGCCAGGATCCAGGATTCAGGTTCCAGCCCCACCAGTGTGATTAAGGCCCAATGATTCACCTGTGGTTAGTGTGGCCAACTCCCAACCCAAGACACATGTGCTCTGTTATGCGCGCGCGCACACACACACACACACACACACACACACACACACACACACAGAAAGAGAGCTGTCCTAGCACACTCCAGGTTCTGCCAGAGCAACACTGCGGGGGTCATGGGGGGGCGTGCAACTTTTAAAAAGTTGAAAAATAGGTATGTATTCATCAATAGGCATATCTATGTCATTATTGCCTGCAGCCATACCACTGTGGTGTCTGATCCCATCAGATCTCAGAAGCTAAGCAGGGCCAGGCCTGGTTAGTACTTAGACGGGAGACCAGCTGGGAACACCAGGGGCTGTAGGCTTGGGAGACCCACCAACCCACTCCCAAAAATCAATCCACCATTGAAAACCCTATGAATAGCAGAGAAGCCCTGACAATAGTGTTTCCCCTGTTGTATGTAGGGTCACTATGAGTCGGACTATGAGTCGACAGCACCTAACAACAACGTCATTGTTAAACACATATAGATGATTTTTTTTTCAGTTCTTGAAGGTTGAACCCAGGACATTGCACATACTTTGTAAGTGCTCTACCACTGAGCTCTACCCCACCCCAGCCCATTTTAAAATTTTTTATCTTGAGACAGAGTCTCACTAAACTGCGCAGGCTGCCTCTGCCCCAAACCTGCGCTCCTCCCACAGAGTTGCAGAGATTACAGGCCTGTGCCCCAGCGCCCAGCTATAAACAACTTCTCCTGGAAGCAGTTTAGCAGGGAGGTTGGCCCTGCGAGTGTTGGGTGGAAGGTGTCACGTTCAGGTGCGTCTTCAGAATCGGTTGTAAATTCTCCACCAGGGGAGGGCAGTGGCCCGTGCCCAGAGAGTGTGGATGGGGGACTTGTCACAGAGCGTCATGCACCCTATGTCACCCACCCATCCTCCGCTGTAGGTCCAGGAGGCAGACGCTAGTGTACCATTTGCATGTGAGGAAAGCAGAGGATGAGACAGCAGGGAAGTGGCCCAGATCATTCTGCTGAAGAGGGAGTGGATCTGACTGCTTCTGTCTGCCATCCTTCCTATTCCCACCCTTGCCATTGCTCCACCCTTGTGCCATGGTGACCTCCAGCCAAGATTGCTCCTCTCAGAGGCCATCTGTCCCACAGGACCCAGGGACATGGGCGGGGACCTTGGTTGGCTCCAAACAGCACCGAGTTTCCAACGGGCTGGCCTAGGAGCCAGAAAGTGAACCACGTCAGTAGAATCTGGCAAAAGAGCTTTCACAAGAGAGAGCTTTTCTTCTCCACTGTCACGTCTGTTGTTGTTGTTGTTGTTAGGTGCCGTCGAGTCGGTATCCAACTCATAGCGACCCTCTGTACAACAGGGGAAACACTATTGTCAGTGCTTCTCTGCTGTTCATAGGGTTTTCAATGGCAGATTCATTTTTTTTTTTTTGGGAGGAGTGTAGAGCTCCTTTAACTGATTCATTAAAAATAGGGTTGGGAGCTGGGCGCGGTGGCGCACGCCTGTAATCCCAGTGGCTTGGGAGGCAGAGGCAGGAGGATCGCAAGTTCGAGATCAGAGGCAGTCTGCATAACTTAGCGAGACCCAGTCTCAAAAGCTAAAAAAAAATGGACTGGGAGGTGCAGCTCAGTGGTCCAGCACTTGCAAAGCATGCAAGCACGAGGCCCTGGGTTCAACTCCCAATACCACAAAAAAAAAAAAAAAAACATAGGGTTGTGAGAGGGTTGTGGTGGCTCACCCCTATAGTCCCAGAAACTAGGGAGGTGGAGGCTGGAGGATCGCAAATTCAAAGCCAGAGGCAGCCTGTGTAACTTAGTGAGATCTTGTGTCAAGATAAAACATTTTAAAATGGGCTGGGGTGCAGCTCAGTGGTGCAGCACTTGTAAAGTATGTGCAAGGCCTTGAGTTCAACCTCCAACTACCAAAAATTTAATTAATAACCAAAATTAACCAAATTATTAGTTAACCAAATTTTAATTAACAAAAAATTAATAAAATTAATTAATTGATTAATTAAATAAATAGGGTTGTGTTTGGGTTTGATATGATCTGCACCTGCACCCTTTCCAACAAGCTCTGTGGTACAGTGCTGCGCAGAGCTGGGCGGCAATTGTGGGGGCCCTAATAGCCTCCTGCTATATTAGACCTATTGCAGGGATGGGTGCAGGAAGAAGAAAGAGTTTTCTAACCCAGACTGAAAAAAGCCAAAGAGAAGGTCAGCCTGGACTACAAGGCAAGTTACTCTACCTGGGGTGCCTCTGACTATACATCGGACAAGAAAGTCTGCACCCAATAAAGCATGTGGGGAGATAGCAACTGGCTTCGCTGAGATATATTAAAAGCAGCTCCTTCCAGGCCAGATCAGGGGCTCCTCAGAGATAAGGAGAGGGTGTGGTGGAAACTGAAGTCAACATGCCCTTTCTGATCATTAGCCAGAACCTAGAGCTGCAAATAAACAACAGAATCGTCCTTTTACAAAGAGGAAGATTTTGTAGAGCACTCTGATTGGAAAGACTGGAAGTGTAGTGAGAGAATAAGAAGCACATTGCTATGTTGTTGTTGTTGTTAGGTGCCATCAAGTCAAGTCCAACTCATAGCGACCCTCATAGAGTTTTCAATGGCTGACTGTTTCGGGATTGCCTTGGGAGTCAGTTGCCACGTCCTTCTCCCATTTTGCAGTGCTGGGAATCGAACTTGGGACCTCAGAGATTACAGAGCAGTGCTCTACCAACTCAGCTAAATCCCAGCTCCGCACATTGCTATACGATTGTTTATTCATTCAACCAACAGCAATAGGCACACTGCTAGACAGTAGGAATACAGGAATGACATGACCTCCTGGAGCTGACACTCTAGTGGGAGGAGACAGAGGACAAACACATACATAAGTAAAGCAGGTGATTTGTTGGATGGCAACTGATAAATTTTGAAGGTAAGACCAACAAGATTTGCTAACCAGTTGGAGCTGGGAAGGTAAAGAAAGAGAAAATCGATGATGGAGGCTGAGCAACTGAGAGAAATGGAGCAGGCTAGAGATAATTAATGCAGGAGATAGAATGTGGGGGGCACTGGAGATAGAGGTAAGGGAAAACAGCTGTTACAAATCCCCAAGGGAGATTGCAGTAGGAAATTGAGAAATCTGGCCTGGGCACATGAAGCTAAATGGCAGTCCGGAAGTAAACGTGGCTAGAAGAAAACCAAGACTGAGCAGCACCCTGCCATGCAAGGAGGCAGGTGAGAGAGAAGAGGGATTTTGTATTATAGTGGAAGCTGTAGCCATGTGTTTTCATGCTGTTGTGAAAGATCCAGTGGAGAGGAGAAAATGAGCGATGCAGGAAGGAATAGGTTGAATTGCCTGTGCAAAGTCTTTATGAGGATGCCACTCACGCGCCATGTGGGAAACGGGGCTCTAGATGGGAGCGTGGCGCTATAGCAGAAGGGAAGCTGGCCTGTGAGAGCGAGGGGCGGGCAAGTGGCTGAAGGAGACTGTAGAAAGTGTGGCATGGTAAACCACTGACTGTCAGGCAGCCAGTAAGGGTCCATGTGAGGGGAGTGACAATGAATTTAAACCCAGGCCACTCAACACAGTAGTGTTTTCCTCTAGTCATAGGCAGGGGCACAGGTGCAGGCACGGAACAGGTGGTGGTCAGAGGGTGCTTTTGCCAAGGAACATTCAGGGAGCAAAGCACTTGAGGACTGATGCAAGAGAGCGACCCCAGGGGTTGCAGTGAGTTGACCTTGCATATCACATTATTACAAAACAAAGTTAGAGGCTTTTTTGTGGGTGGTACTTGGAGGTTGAACCCTGGGCCTAGCACATACTTTGCAAGTGCACTACCACTAAGCCATACCCCCAGCCCATTTTTTATATTTTATTTTAGAGACAGTGTCTCACTAAGGTACCCACGCTGCCTGTGGATTTTCTCGTGATCCTCCGGCCTCTGCCTCTCGAGTCACTGGGATTACAGGTGTGCATCACCACACAGGACTAAGACTTTACAAATATGTCTGACTTAAGGCTATATCTTGGCCTAAAACCATACCACCTTGGCATCCGATCCCGTCAGACCTCAGAAGCTAAGCAGAGTCGGACCTGGTTAGTACTTGGATGGGAGACCGCCTGGGAACACCAGGTGCTGAAGGCTTAGGAGAAGGACCTGGCAACCCACTCCCCAAAACAATCAGCCATTGAAAACCCTATGAATAGCAGAGAGGCATTGACAATAGTGTTTTGTCTATTGTACATAGGGTCACTATGAGACGGACACCAACACAATGGTACCTAATAACAACAACAACAAGACTGTCTTTAGATGAAATGCATCTATCCATTTATAATTAACTATGCAGATCCTCCCTGTGGTTATTCAGAACTGAAGACCAACCAGTGTTTGGGCAGATGTACCCAGAAACATAGCATTGTGTACGCTATCATCAGTGAGCTTGGGTTTGGAGTCTGGGTGGTCATCTCAGCTCTATCACAAACAAATTGGGTGGTCTAGGTCAAATTTCTTAACCTCCAAACTTCTTTGGCTTAAATGGAAAGTTAATACCTCCCAAGGTGCATACGGAAACACAAAGCCCCTGGCTGGTCAGCAGTAGGTCCTCCTGAGCTATTAATCTATCTGAGCTCCAGGTTTTAGCAGCCTTCACCTGCAGCTCAAAGGTGTCTCTCAACAGAGAACATGGACAGGTTGGCCCGTTCCTGGAGCAGCTTAGTCTGTGAGGCCTGACGTTTAGCAAGTGACTCATTCTCTTGTACTTGGTACAATGTGTCACAGACGCTCATTTGCCAGGGGAGAGAGAAGGAGTTCTCAGTTTCCCACCCCAGGGCCAGCCTGGGCAGCAGACTTTCATACTAGGAGACTGGTGGGTCACAAGTGTCCCTAGGCAGACACGCTGGGTGGTCCTCCAGGGCACATTCACACCTGAAGAGACACCTAGAGGATGAGCTAGGTGGGGGCACTGGGCAGAGAAAAAAGAAAACATAAGGGCTCAGTTCCATTCCAAGCAAAAGGCGCACAAATCAGTGATTCTGAGAAAAACCTCCAGTGGCCTTCTTGTCTGAGGCTCAGTGGTCCCTGGGAAGCAGGGGGACCCTCCTCCAGGCTCTGGTCTCCCCACTGCTCTTTCCTTGGCTCTCTGGGATGGTGCCCTGACTAATGGCAGCCCAGGGCTCCCTTCTGGTCAATTGTGTTGCCCAAAGCAGGTTCACAAATGGCTCCCAGGAAGTAGGGGGGCTGAACTTACAATGACCTCCAAAAATGCAGGGAATGGGACAGAAGGGAGACGAAAGAAAACCCAGCCAAGCCTGAAGGGTCTCCAGAGTGCCTTTGTCTAAAACCTAGTTCATTAAAAGAAAAGATCATTCCAAAAGCTATATTGAGCCTGCTCTCTGAGCCCTGCATTATGCAGATACAAAGGTCCCATAGAGGAAGCAGAAAACCCACCCCTTCCTTCTGGAGCTGGAAACCCTGGAGATTCTTTGCAAAAGGGCTGTACAGCAAGAGGTGAGGTGTGCAGAATGGACTCAGAGTCCATCAGGAGAGGTGGAGGAAGGCGGTGTGCACAGGGATGACCAGGAGAGCCTTCCTGGGGAGCAAGGCTGTTTTCCTCACACCATAGGAACAAGTCTGCTTTCAAGATTTGTGTATATTCAGCTCCGAGCTGGCCAGCCCTCGTTTTGGCCCTTGGTATTCTGGCAGGATCCAGCCTTCACCGTCATGGACCAGAACATCTAGGAGGGGCTGTATATTTAGCTTTGCCCTTGGTATTCTGGCAGGATCCAGCCTTCACCGTCATGGACCAGAACATCTAGGAGGGGCTGTATATTTAGCTTTGCCCTCTATGTCTTGACATTGCCTGCCACCCCCTGCGTCTGGGTGGAGGGGAATTTAGCCTGTCCAGGTCTCACCTGGAGAATCAAGCTGGAGCATCTGCTAGCCACTGAGATATTTCTCTCGGGTAATGGCCCTCCAGCAATATGTTGTTTTTGTTGTTAGGTGCCGTAGAGTTCGTATCCGACTCAGAGCAACCCAGGTACAACAGGCGAAACACTATTGTCAGTGCTTGTCTGCTGTTCACAGGGTTTTCTGGATTGTGTTTTGGGAGTGGGTTACCAGGTCCATCTCCCAAGCCTAAAGTATCTGATGTTCCCAAGTGGTCTCCAGTCCAAGTACTAACCAGGCCCAACCCTGCATAGCTTCGGAGATCTGATGGGATCTGGTGCTACAGAGCTACGACTGCAGGCTCCAGCAGTATAAGGAGCATAAATGCCCCCGTGCCTGCCTGATGGTCACAGTCAAGGCAGCTACAGAAATATGAGGGGTACTGCCAGTGGGTGGCCCAATATAGAGATGGGAGAAGGGAGGGGAGGGACTGATCTTTAACTTTCCCCCTGTGCTCCCCACATATCTCCTACAGCAATCCTCAGTCCCCTAGCCCAGGAGCTAGGGCTATTTCTAGCAATCCCCACACACTGTCATTATTAGGTATGAGAACAAGAGTTGTTGGAAATGATAGTGTCCATTGTTGAGCTCAGTTTTGAATCAGGAAGTCCTTTCTTCTTGACTCTGAGAATTAGAGGTCCACCTGGGGGTAACACATTCATAGGGAAGCAATTGAATGAAGAAAACCCCAGCTTAGGATCACAGTAACTTCCTGGGAGCATCTACAGGAAGCCTACAATTACGGGAGGAGAGAGAGCTGTAGCCCCTGACATTCCCTTCCTACTCCCTTCATTTGCTGGCAGTGAATGTTTTTAAAGGAAAACTATCCTGAATTTTGCAATAAGGAAGAAATCCAGAGGGGTTGGAGACATGGCTCAGTGGTGAAGCATTTGCCCAGCATGTGTGAGGCCCTGGAATCAGTCCACAGCACAAGGAATGAAGGAAGGAAGGAAAGAAGGAAGGAAGGCAGGAAGGAAGGAAGGAAGGAAGGAAGGAAGGAAGGCAGGCAGGCAGGAAGGCAGGCAGGCAAGCAGGCAGGCAGGGAGGCAGGCAGGAAAATTGTGGGAGGAGAATTAAAGAAATGAGGTTGCTCTCAAATCCTGTCCTGAAGAGGGGTCTCCTCCATCCTTGCATGGTGCAATGGAAAGAAAGGAATGTAGAAAGAAATGGCTCATCCCTGATTTGGGATTCATTGTTTTGATTTCATCTTCTACTAAGGAAAAAGCAGAACCAAAGTACAGGCCCTCCTTGTTCCTATATTCACTACTGCCAGGCCCTGTCAGGTGAACAGAAACATAAGACATATTCATCCCAGCTCTTGAGGAACTTATGGTAATAGACCATAGGCAGGCTACTGTTGAAGGCCATATTTCAGCACTCCTATATCCAACCACTTGAAAAGTAAAGATGTCACATTGAAGATGAAGATGCGCCTGACTCATGCCATGGTATTTTCAGTCACATCCTATGGTTGTGAAAGCTGGACATTGTACAAGTGAGATAGGAGAATTGATGCTTTTGAATTATGGGGCTAGAGATGAATATTGAATACACCATGGACTGCCAAAATAACCAACAGATCTGTCCTAGAAGAAGTGTAACCAGAGTGCTCCTTGGAAGCAAGGATAGCTGTTGTTGTTGTTTTTGTTGTTGTTGTTGTTGTTTTTGTTGTTAGGTGCCATTGAGTCAGTATCCAACTCATATCGACCCTATTTACAATAGGCGAAACACTGTTGTCCGTGCTTCTCCGCTATTCATAGGGTTTTCAATGGCTGGTTGTTTTTTGGGAGTGGGTGCCAGGTCCTTCTCCCAAGCCTATAGCACCTGGTGTTCCCAGGCAGTCTCCCATCCAAGTACTAACCAGACCTGACCCTGCTTAGCTTCTGAGATCTGATGGGACCGGATGCCACAGGGCTACAGCTGCAGGATGCCTGGAGAGTGTGTTTTACGTATTTTTGGACATATGGTCAAGAGGGACCAATCCCTGGAGAAAGACATCTTGTTTGGGAGAGTGGTGGGCCAATGAAAAAAAGGAAGACCCTTAACTAGATGGATTGACACAGTTTCTGCAACAATGGGCTTAAACATAAGTACAATTGTGTTCCTGCGAATTGGGGAGTGTTTCGTTCTGCTATACATAGGGTTGCTATGAGTCAGACCAGACTTGACAGCACTTAACAACAACAACAACAATATACCCAACCAGGAGCTAGGATTTAGTTCAGTTGGTAGAGTGCAGCTCCATACTCTCTGAGGACCTGGGTTCAATCTCCAGCACCACTAAAACCGGAGAAGTATGTGGCAATCTACTCTTCCAAAAAATCAGCCATTGAAAACCCTATGAGGGTGTCTATGAGTTTGACTCAACTCGATGGCACCCAACAACAATCCATTCAACCAACTTTTTCTGGGAAGTAGGAGATTCCTACAGTGAGCTTATCAGGATAAATCCTTTAGGTTGAAGATATTTCTTTATTTGTCACTTCTCATGGAAATCTTTCCTGCCTTCTTTAGCACACTGAACATAATTTAATACATTGAACATAATTTGACATGTCTTGATGGTTCAAGGGCACCAGTATCACCTAGCAGAGTTGTCATTAGTGGATATGCAAAATATGTTTGCACAACTTCAGGGGGGTGACACATTCATCGTTTTGTCTGATGTTTACGGTTCTGTCTCCAGTTTTCTGGAAGATCACCATGAAGTGTCTTGAAGAAGCTGTTCCCTTTTTACCAGTTGAAAGCAGGCTTGCCAATCATTTATGCACATACGTGCTGCACAGAGGGGCCACTCAGGTGGCAGGGACTGTTTGCTTCTAGCCTAATAAGATCCTGGAGAGCTGCCATTTACCATGATCATTACCACACTCTACACTGTTCTGTCTTGTCCCTCACCTGCCCTCAGTCAGTTCCTAGTTCTTGCTACCATATGAGCCTCCAGTAGGCAGTCCATCTCCCTCCAGCTACCACTTCTAAGCACTGGAAAAGAATGCTTGTGAAGGTACACGCTTTATACTAAGTCCATTGCTCAGTCACCAGCCCTTGGGGGAAGCTCTGACCTTAGCCACTTGATCCTTAAATCCCTCTACTAGTGTCTTGTTGCAGCTCTCTTCCCTTATTTTGTCACCTATGTTCAGATTCTTGGCAGCTCTATTTCAGATGGCTGGGGTAGTCAGAAATGTTGTTGTTGTTGTTGTTGTTGTTATGTGCCCTCGAGTCGGTATCCGACTGAAAGCGACCCTATGAAACACTATTGTCAGTGCTTCTCTGCTATTCATAGGGTTTTCACTGGCGGATTGATTTTTGGGACTGGGTTGCCAGGTCTGTCTCCCAAGCCTACAGCACCTGGTGTTCCCAGGCGGTCTCCCATCCAAGTACTAACCAGGCCCAACCCTGCTTAGTTTCTGAGATCTGATGGGATCAGATGCCACAGGGCTATGGCTGCAGGCAGTCAGAAATATGGTTCTCTAATTAAAAGCCTTGCAAATAACTACAAAACAGCCCTCCATACTGATAAAACAAAGTGGTCGGTTGTGTGTCTTAGGGACAGTATTCCTAGGAATTTACTTACGGAAGTTGGAGGTTTTTGCTTGCTAGCTCACTTCAGTTTTGCTTTGCTTTGTTTTAATATAAATTCCCTAGCACAAACATATCCCTAGGCAGCTGGGTGCCATGGTGCACAATGACTTGGGAGGCTGAGGCAAGAGGATCATGAGTGCAAGACCAGAAGCAGCCTGGGCAATTTTGTGAGACCCTATCTCAAAATAAAAAATAAAAAAGGGACCAAGGGAGGTACAGTGCAGTGGTAGAGGGCTTGCCTACCATGCATGAGGCCCATGGATTAACCCTCTCCCCACCTTCAGCCCCCAATTCTGAAAAAAAAAAAAAGGATAAATCCTTTTGATTGAAGATGTTTCTTTATTTGTCACTTCTCATGGAAATCTTTCCTGCCTCCTTTAGCACATTGAACACAATTTAATACATTGAACATAATTTGACATGTCTTGATATATATTTTTTTTCCAGAATTGGGGACTGAATATATATATATATATATATATATATATGTATATATATATATATATATATATATATTTGGGCTGGGATATAGCTCAGTTGGTAGTGTGCCACTCTGCAGTCTCTGAAGTTCTGGGTTCAATTCCCAGCACCCAAAAACGGGGAGAGGATGTGGCAATCCACTCCCAAGGCAATCCAGAAAAAAAAAAAATCAGCCACTGAAAACCCTATGAGGAAGCCAGGTGCCATGGCGCACGCCTGCAATCCCAGCAGCTCAGGAAGCAGAGGTAAGAGGATCGCAAGTTTGAGACCAGAGGCAGTGTGCATAATTTAGTGAGACCCTGTCTCAAAAAGTAAAAAAAATGGGTTGGGGGTGTAGCTCAGTGGCCCAGCATTTGCAAAGCATCCAAGCATGAGTCCCTGGGTCCAATCCCCAGTGCCACCAAAAAAAAAAACCAGCCCTATAAGGGTCACTTTGAGTCAGATGCGACTCAACAGCACCTAACAACAACATACATCTCTAGGCAGACAGATGCTTCAAAACTTTCTTGGGTGGTTTGAAGCTAGGTTTGAAGCTCCTGGTCTGACATGTCTGAGAGCTTTCTGGGCCATGCCCGGGCAACTGCTACCTCTTCTCACACTCTGCCTGCCCACTTTCAAGACATGTGCAGGCTGCCCTCAAGGTTCAGTGGGGAGAGGCAGCCAGTGCACACGGGAGGCCGAGAGCTCACCCTCTTCTCTCTTCCAGCCATGCTCTTCCCTGCTGCGCATCGGCCGAAGAGGTCCTTGTCGCTGCCATTGAACCCAATCCTGCAGACCTCCCTGGAGGAAGTGGAGCTGCTGTACGAGGTAGGCAGAGGGAATGCAGTCAGCCCTTTCCGAGAAGGAGTAATGGCCCACCTGAGCCCCTGAACGTGAGCACCCTGGGCTTGGTAGGGAACGGCCCAGACTCATTTGCGGAGGTCATAGAATCCTGCCCATGATGAAGTAAGGTACTCCTGGGACTTCCTTTCCCTCCCTACATGCCATAACAGGAAGGATGGCATTAGGAGTTTGGTCCAGGCAAAAGGAGAGATGAGGTTTGTCCCACAAATACCACGGCCCACATCCAGGCACTGGAATACAGCAAACTCCAGGGCAAACGCTTTGAGGCGTGACTTGCCAGCAGCATCTAAGCAATGCCACACAGGGAGCTGGGCACAGCCCTGTCGCTAAGGCCCCACCTGCTGTGACAGCCATGCTGTCTGGCTGCCCTGATAGCTCAGCTAGGTTTCTGGAAGCCGGGGCGACCTGCAGGCTCTCTTCCTCTGCCACTCACACTTGCCTCAGAGACCCCACTCCCCCAAAACGCAGCGTGAAGTTCCTGAGGCTGCTTGGTTCCAGCCATTGGTGCGGTCCTAGGTACAAGGTTGGAGTTTTAGTCCACCAACCGTGGGACCTTGCATAAGCTACTGTTTCTCTCTGAGCCTGGCTCGCCCCAGCTGTTACATGTGGGAGTTCAACTTTGATCACCCAGATTCCCTCCAGCTAGGACTCTGCACACTAGACCTGCTGTGTTCAGAAAGAGACAGCCTGCAGGAGCCATGCAGAAGAGCCAGGGAGGCAGAGTTTGAACCCTGCCTAAGGCAGACCAGCAAATAGCCTTTAGCACATCCCTGGCATAGCCTTTGCCACATCTTGAACATGAGAATCACAGAACAGATGCATGTTTTAGAAAGATAACAGTGTTGTGGAGCATGGATAGGAGCAGAGGGGAGAGAGAGACAGAAAGAAGACTCAGGATTTGGAGCGTCTCCATCCTAAGAGTATTTCTTAGGTTCTTCCTGTGAGCCTAGCCCTGGGCATGGAAACAGACAACAGGCCCACTCTTGAGAGCTACTGGGAGACGAATCTCTGTATTCCAATAAATTCCTAGCACAATTCTCCACATCCTTTAAATTCCCAGCTTCTGCTTTAAAATTATATGAAATAGTTTATGCTTCAGAAGAGCTTTGGTAGGTGAGACAGAGAAAGGGAAGAAGGGGTCTGCCTGGGACTAGAAACAATAATTGGTCACTTGTTGTTGTTGTTGTTTTTGTTGTTGGGTGCCATGGAATCAGTGTCTGACACATAGAGATCCTATGCACAATAGGTGAAACACTATTGCCAATGCTTCTCTGCTATTCATAGGGTTTTTAATGGCTGATTTTTTGGAGGGTGGGTAATGAGTTGCCAGGTCCTTTCTCCCAAGCCTACAGCACCTTGTTTTCCCAGCTGGTCTCCCATCCAAATACTAACCAGGCCTGACCCTGCTTAGCTTTCGAGATCTGATGGGATCGGACACCACAGTGGTATGGCTACAGGCCTACTTGGTCACTTAAACAGTGGTTTTTTTGGCTTTGTCCCAAGCATTATGTTACATTTGCCCTTATTTGTCTTAAGTTGTTGCTGTTAGATGCCATTAGTCTGGGTCAACTCACAGTGACTCTTCATACAAAGGACAAAACACTACCCAATACTGTGCCATGTCTGGCAGTATTGTCAGTGCTTCTCTGCTATTAAGGTTTTCAATAGCTAATTGTTTCAAGAGTGGGCTGTCAGGTCCTCCCAAGTCTACAGCACCCAGTATTCCTATCCAAGTACTAACCAAGCCCAGCCCTGCTTAGCTTCCAAGATCTGACAAGATCAGACACCAGGGTGGAACGGTGGTAGGCATTTGTCTTAAGTACCTCTCACCATAGCCCAGTGAAGTAGATGTTGTTACTAATCACTTTACACAGAAGGAAAGTGAGGCCCAGAGAAGCTCATACTTTGTCAAGGTTACACAGAAATTGAGAAGATTGGAACTGCAGCCCAGGTGTCCTGGCTTCCAAAGTTTTTTCACAAATCTCCCCCTAAGTGACCAGATGTATAATGACTCACTGTGTCCCCAGCAGTTCCTGGCTTCATGTCTTTCCACACCCTGTGTTTGTCCCCAGTTCCTGCTAGCCGAACTTGAGATCAGCCCTGACCTGAAGATCTCCATCAAGGACGAGGAGCTAGCTTCCCTGCGGAAGGCCTCCAACTTCCGTGCGGTCTGCAATGGCGTCATCCCCAAGCGCATCCCGGACATCCGCCGGCTGAGTGCCAGCCTTTCCAGCCACCCCGGCATCCTCAAGAAAGAAGACTTTGAAAGGACAGCGCTAACCCTGGCCTACACAGCCTACCGTGCAGCCCTGTCACAAGGGCACCAGAAGGACCTCTGGGCCCAGTCCCTCATTAGCCTCTTCCAGGCCCTGCAGCATGACTTGATGCGGTCCTCAGGCCCCCGAGGGTCTTCCTGAGAGACTGACCCTTGCTGGCACCTTGAAGCAGATACCATCCCACACAGTCATCCAGAACGTTCACTCTCTACTCCACTGACAGAGGCCTGCGACAAAACGTGTACCACCAGCACAGAATGTTGTTGTTGTTGTTGTTGTTGTTGTTGTTGTTGTTGTTGTTAGGTGCCATAGAGTCGGGTCCGACTCATAGCGACCCTATGTACAACAGAACAAAACACTCTAATAGAGATAAAATAAGAGTCATTCCGGCGCTCTTTCCCTCCTGTTGCTTCCCAACAGACGTATCTCATCTGTCATGATGTGAACTGAGCCAGAGGGAAGGGCTGGGGTGGTCCTGGAGACGCCTCAGAGGCAGAGTGGTTTGCCTGGTAACACCCAGAAGTCTAAGCTATGTCTCACATAGAGCAATTGCCACATACACCCCACAGGGAGGACAGAGCTAAAGGAGACCTCATGGAAGTTTGGACCCAACAGGGAGATGGGGACAGATTCCTCTGGTCCTAAAGGACCACAATGCTGGGTTGAATGAACATTTCTCCTCCTTTATATAGTAAATATAAAGAAAGTAGAGCTATATCCAAATAGATGGTTAGCCAAGGGTATACTTGACTTTTCCCAAAGCCATTGAGAAGAATCAGTTAGAAAATCAGTAATGTTACCACCTGCATGTCATGACTCATCTTTTCTGATGCTATTCTGGGAAACAAGAGAAACAGGAAGGGGACCTACAGAAATGCTGTCCATCCATCCATGCCTCATCTTTTGAATGTAGAACACAAAACTAAAACAGAGAGGGTCCTCCTAGTGAGAGAGGTGGCTCCAACCCTTAGACCTGTCGGCCCTAATACTAAAATAATTTAGCATCATCAGAGATGAGTGCTCCAAATAAAAATAATTTTCAGACGATACAATTTTACTCTTTTAAATGCCATATTAGAATTAAAATTCCATTTTAGAAATATTGACTTAATATCTATTTAAACAATATATATATGCAATGCCTTAAGCTTTTATTTTAATATAATTATTTGGAACATTCTAATGAAGGTGGGTGAGATCATTCCTGAGATTCCTTGTACCTCTGAAGTTTCTACAATCATCTAACAATTTCAAGACACTACAGGAAGAGGGTCTGTACCTGACAAACCCACTGCGCCACGGGACTCACCCCACAGGATCCAGGCTTTGGCACTTCTGTGACCAGTTCTGAGGTTCTCAGCTGCCTCCTCACTGCCAGGCTACAAGAGGGCACTTGGCATGGTAACCAGTACAACTTCACAGCTACTCTTCCCTACCTTCAATGGCCTGAGAGCTGAGATAGCCAGGCTTGTCAGCATTCTGTGTTGAGTAATCGTTCATAGGGGATGGACTCAGGTAAAAGTAAAGTACGTAGGTTGTAATAAAGCTCCTCCCCAGCACCGAGACCCTTCCAGCGTCTCCTCCTAGGTTCACAGGTGGGATCTGGATACCAAAACTGCAAGAAGTCTGATCTTTGAACGAGAGCGAGTCGCTGGGTTAAATTGGATTCTGCAAAGAGTATTTCACAATCTTCGTTTGATGATGAAGTCTGGCCTTCCTCAAAGTCTTTGAACAAATGAGTTTTGCCTGTCAGCAATAGCTGCATGATCTTCCAAAAAAAAAAAGAAAAAGAAAAAAACCTGAGGACTCAGGAAAAGGTATTCATCATCACAGCTCTGTGCCCCCATACTTGCAGGCTCAGAAGAGTGACAGCTCTCGGTCCCACTCTCTCTCTCATGCCGACTCTCCTGGTCTTTACCTCGCTCAGATGCAGATCCTGATGTATGCTCTTTTTGTTCGGTGTTTCTTGTTCTCATATTACATGTTCTCTTTGACATACTCTCTCATCTCTTTCTTTTTTTCTACTCTACTTGGTGTCCAGTTGGTGGCACTGTATCCAATTCTGAATATTTTTCTATTTTGTATACATCTCCGGTCTCTTCTAGTTGACTTTTGCTTGCTACTATCTCTCCCTCTCTCTCTCTCCCCCCTTCCTTCCTTCATTCTCTTTCCCATTCTCTGTACAGTGCCACTCACTGTGAGACTAGAACAAAGGTCAGCATACAGACAGGGTTGGGATTGAGCAGAAGAGATGGACTCCATAGCCTAACTTTATTCTATGTACTTTTCCTGGATGTAGGGTGGGGAGGGGATCAGCAATGTGTCAGTCCCAAGATCCTGTGCAGCACCCTGACAGTCAGGCTTGCCCCTCTCCCTGAGACTCCATCCCCACCAGAATGGTTCTATGAGCTCAGAATCATCAGCTGGAAAGCCCCACCCATGTAGTTCCTGCCTGCCATGCTCCAACCTAGGTGACCGCTCCTGGGGTCCAAGATCTGTGAATGGGAGGGCGGTTCCCGGGAATATTGATACCAATGGTATTTCATTCACCAGCACCAAAAACTAAAGCCACTTCATATTCACATATCAGGGCCTGAACTGATGAGGCAATCAATGACTGAAGGGACTGGGGTGGGGAGGAAGATGTGACCTTTTCAAAGACAAATGAGTACCTCATTTTCAGTAACTAGATTCTCAAACACTATTTTAGCCTGAAGACATTAATGTTTCACCCACAAACAGTTTTATAACAATGACTTCATTGACATGTAAAATCAAATATTATGCTCACCACTACCCCAAAACCCTACTCTTTGCCCAGTGAACAGTACAGGAGATGGAAGAGAAACAGACTCTCCCATTTTTGCCTCATTAGTGACCCACTCTATACAACCACCATCCCAACTGGGCTGCATTTTGTCATATTTACTCATAGAGTAACTTGGAGGCATGATGTCTATAGCCACTGGCCTGTGGCTTATGGTACCATTTCCATCATTTCTGTGCTGCTGGGAAATTTCAGGATCTAAAACCTCTGGAAGCTTCCTGTAGAGTTGGCATCTTTGCAGCCATCTCTGGTGTCACTCAAGAGCCAATGACAAATGTCTCATGTGCTGAAATTTCCATTGCTCTGTCTTCTCACCTTGAATCTAATGGAAAGAGAATCACAGAAGGGGCGATAAAAAGGTATTTCCACAGGTTTAACTGGTCTAAAATTAATGCGCATGAAGTGACTTGGTACAACCCTTGCTTTCCCAACCCATTTTAACACCTACATGCCCTTTTTTAAATTGTGGTTAAAAAAAACAAAACATAAAACTTGTCATCTTATGTGTTAAGCATACAGTACAGTAGCGTTAATTCTATGCACGTGTGTGTGTGTGTGTGTGTGTGTGTGTGTACACACTAGGCATTAAACCCAGGGATTAGCCCCTGCATGCTAGTCAAGTGCTCTGTCACTGAGCTACACCCACAGCCCTGCACACTGTTGTACGACAGACTTCTAGAACTTTTTCATCTTGAAAAACTGAAATTCTATATCCGCGGAACAACTCCTCTTTGCCTCTTCCCCCAGCCACTGGCAACCATCATCCTACTTTCTGTTCTAAAGAATTTGACTTCCCTAGATGCCTCATCTGAGTGGAGTCAAGCTTTTATTTCTTAATCGTTGGATTCTGGACAGTGTGTTCTTCATCTGAAAAGTGAACAGTTCTGAAAGAGAATTATTGGTCCTACTTTATCCCTCCCCTTACCTAACTTTATTTAACAAACCTCATCTATGGCGTAATAAAAATGGCATAAGCAAGTTACTAAACTCATTGGAATCTTTGTTATCTCAGATTGTCTCACCGAGGAATTCCAAGTGTCCCCTGGGTTTCACAGTGCACATGGGCTCCCATAGATGTTTATTATTACCCTCTCTCTAATATTTGCAACCAAAACATCCCACATGTGGTCTTGCTTATTCTGAGTTTCAAAATCACTTCAAAATGAAGTCAAAATACCAGAGGCAGTCTGTGTAACTTAGCGAGACCCTGTCTCAAAAAGTTAAAAAACGGGCTGAGGGTGCAGCTCAGTGGTCCAGCACTTGCAGAGCTTGCAAGTGCAAGGCCCTGGGTTCAATCCCCAGTATCAGAAAAAAAAAAAAAAAAAAGAGGTCAAAATGTAGTAAATACAACAGCCAGTCCTTAACATGCAGATAAAAAGATAAACCATCTTAGTCTGTCCTACAATGGCAAGATAACTTCAAAGATCTGTATGCAGGTGCTCCTGCCTTAGAAGTCAAGAAGAACTGGTTTCTGTGGCTCATGTCCCTGGTCACTTTACCTTAGACAGCACCATTCCTTAAATTCTTGAATTCAATAGAACATGGGTTTCTGCTCCACATCTCCCAGATCAAGGTGATGTTGCCAAAGACCACGGCTTAGGGAAGTAAGGCAGCTCAGAGGTTTTGTTTCCTTCCTTCTTTTGTTTGTTTGCTTTGTTTAGTTATGTTGTTCTCTTTCTCTTCCTTGTTCCAAGTCCACATGTCCATTCTGGAAAAAGAGACTCCCTGCTTCTCCCAATCTGCAAGCAGGAGAAATTCCTGGTCAATTTTCAGTGGCATTGATTAAGTGTCTAACTGCTGCTGGGACCTTGTCCCTGAACTTATCAACTTTTTCTCTGTCTTCCCTTCCCTCCCCTGTATACCTGCCAAAGGAGGCCTTCTGTTTGCTTTTGGTAAAGAGCGTCAGAGGGGAGCATTGGCAGGCCTACTCCAGCCAGAAAGGCCACTGGGGCTGACATGCAGGCTCTTCCAGTGACCCTTCCTGTTCTTTCCAGCTGCTCCAGGGTCTTTCTTCCAGACGCGTACTTTCTGCCCACTCAGGTCCTTCTGTTCACTGGGTGTTGAAGAGAAAACCTCTGCCAGCAGGGAGGTCTGAAAGGCTTAATATTGTACATGCTGAAACAAATTTCTCCAGAATTAATATCGTATTTTCTCCTTGCCACCACCTGTGCCACCTTCCTGAGGACCAGGTTGGCAAGTGGCCCTCCCAAGGGAAAGCTGTGTCCCAAGCTTGGAAAGAACATGCTTGGGTAAGTGGGGTTATATTCAGGATGATGACCCCACACACACTCCAGCCCATAGGATGTTTGAGAAATGGAAAAATAAGCTTTGCAAGCCACCCATGTTCTGCAGAATCAGCAGGCCCCTGCTGGGACCAATCAAGAACCGCCTTTGGAAGAGAGATTGGCTCATTCTTTTCAACTTGTTGATTGGCTTTGAGGAACGGGTGGAGCTCCTGCCTCTATCCTGCTTTGCATTGGTGGATGAAAGTTAAAGGTGGGCCGCCAGCAAGTTTTTGTCCTGTGACAAAAAGGAATGTCTTGGGCATTTTTCCCCCCTGCTTTGGAAGCCAGGCTCAAGGCATATTATAAATAGGAAACCAATCTGAAGGAAAGAAATTTGAAACTAGTCAGGGTGCCAGGTCCTAGGAGAGAGAAGCAGCCGTGTCAGAGGTCTGCCTGTGCCTTGCTAAATGCAGGTGCCTGTTTTAAGGGGAAGAGCTACCCAGAGTTTTACCAACGGTGAGCCAGGTAGGAGATGAAACAGGTACTGCCCAGAATGGGCCATCCAAGGAAGGGAAGATGACGGAGAGATGCTCTTAGTGGGTTTATTTTCTTTATCTTTTTTTAAAAGCTTTTAAATGATTCTCCAAAGCCAAAGAGCAGCAGCAAAAGCATGGTTTTAATTGCTTAAGAGGGATTTTGCTGTCACCTGCTAACTCTCTCGCTCACCAGGCAGAGAAGAAACCTACTATGCTGCCATCTATAATCCTTTCCCAGTTCCATTTCGATGGCCATAAAACCATGCTCATCAACCCCACCTAAGGCAGAAGACAAGGAGCCCAGCCTTCTGTGGAAGCCCGGTACGACGGTCCTGCTCTTGGGCCCCCGAGACCAAAGAGGACTGACTCTTGGGAGCCAAGACGGGCGGGAGAAGTCTTCCTGGGCTGAAAGCGGTGCACCGTGTGGAGTGAACACACTCGCTGTGCAGAGGTCCAGAGCGAGGAGAGGGGACAGGTGCACCATGGGCTGGCTGCAGGGCCTTCTCGGTGCCCGGAACCTGCTGCTGGTCGTCTGTGTCCCCCTGCTGCTGCTGCCTCTGCCCATCCTCCACCCCACCAGTGTAAGTACCCACCTGCCGGCCATCAGCTGGGGAGGGCTGTCACCAAGGGAGGCTGAGAGAGAATGGGGTGCTTATGCAGTACCCAAAGAATGAGTAGTTGTGGTTTGGAAGAAATAGACACGTTTTTTTTTTTTGGAGGATCCCCAAATACCTTCTTTGTAAAACCTGCCATTTTCATTCCTCCTTCTTAATGCCAACCCCCAACCCCCATGGCCTCCAGCCAGGCCATCAGAACAGAGAGGGGAGGGGCACATGGCTGAAATAATCCATATGGGTTGCACAGAGAACGGGGGCCAGACAGTGAGACAGAGAGGGAGGACACACTGGTGAGCCCTGATTCATCAGACATATCAACCTGTGACCCCTCTACCTGAGAGGAGCTAGAGACACAGGAAGAACCCTCAGTCCTGAGACAGAGAAGGATGAGGGCCGGAGGGCATCGCAGAGCCTCTCCAGGGTCTGGGGTCCACTCATGGTGGGTCCTGATAAGCAGAATTTAAAACTCATCATCCCTAACATTCCCTGTGATCATTAAGGGGAAAAAGTGTTAAGTTGGAAGCACAGCTGGGCCCGTTGCCCTGGTGCCATGCCTATGGCCCTTAGGTTATTTGCATCCTCTGTGTTTTCTTCTTTGTGCTCTTGAAGGACAGATCTAGAGCGACTCAACAAAACTCTAGATGCCCCCAAACTCAGGACCGTGCCTGGTTTGTAAGCAGGGTTGTGGGAGCAGAGGGGCCAGAGCTCTGGCTCAATGTTCGGCTTGCTTCACAGATGGTCCCTTGCCTCCTTCCCCCTCCTCTCTGGGCTCCTGTCTGTGGCTTGGCCTCAGCCCCCAACTGGCCCTGCTCTTGAGATTTTAGGGAGAATAAGCAAAGGCAGGCTACCTGTGAATGTGGAGGGGAAAAGCCTAGTCCTCTCAGCTCCTTGAGTAACTCGGTAACCAAGATTAAGTTAAAAAGTTAAACACAGGGGATTAGGTTGGTCTTCTTGAAAACAAACTGACTTAAGTCTTTAGTAAAAAATAAATAGCCCAGAGTGCCAGGGAGGCACCCATTAACTCTGGCCTGGGATTAGCAGACCACGATTGCTGCTGTTTTGCCTAGGCTATACAGTAGTCAATTTTCTGCTTTGTCCAAAAGGGCCCAATTGTCTTTTTTTTTCTTGTCACAGAATTTTCTGCTCAATGTCAGGTTAATGTAAAGGAATGCTAAAAAGAGATACATTGCCCCCCTCGAAGCAGCATCAGGGAGCCCCTCTCTTCTGGTTAAGTCAGCCCTTATCCTTGGGTGCCTTGGCCATTGACCCCTGAAGATACAGACCCAATGCCTATCACTGATTATGTCTCTTTCCCCTCCCCCACCCTTTGCGTCCAACTTTCAGATTCTGAAATTGAATCCTTAGAACTCCTGGATGGATTTGCTTACTCTGGATTAGAGTTGAGAGACGTGGCTGAGTACCCTGGGCAGGAGCTGTTGGCCTACAGTTTTGATGGTTCTTCAATGTGACAAGCCACAGTCGCATTTTTAGGAGGCTCCAGAATGACTTGTCCCTTTCTCTTGCCCAGCTCTAGAAAGCTGGAGGTGCAGACCTTGTGTATCATATCACAAAAGAAGAGGGTAGGACTGGGAGTGTGGCTCAGTGGGAAAGCATTTGCTTAGGGGACACAAGGTCCTGGGCTCAGTCCCCAGCACTGGAAGAAAAGGGAGGGGGACAGGGAGAAGGAATACAACTGGGGCCTCCATCACTGAGCACTGAACGCTTCTCCAGTGGCCCTAATGAGAGAAAAGTTGCACCCCAACCTCCCAAGCTAAACTTTACAAAGGGCCTCTCAGTCACTAATGACCAAAACAGAACAGACCTCAAGCCCATTTCAGCGAGGTGTGAGTGGGTGTCCCTGCGAGGTTGCACTGCATGGAAAACACGCAGATCCATGCCCAAGTTACCAGCCAGGTAGGAAGCATCCTGCATAGGGAAATGCTGCCACGGTCAAACTCTTTCCAATTTTTAAAAAATTGTGTCTGAGCCGGGCACAGTGGCGCATGCCTGTAATCCCAGTGGCTCAGGGGGCGGAGGCAGGAGGATCACAAGTTCGAGACCAGAGGCAGTCTGCATAACTTAGCGAGACCCTGTCTTAAAAAGTAAAAATGGGCTGAGGGTGCAGCTCAGTGGTCCAGCACTTGCAGAGCATGCAAGTATGAGGCTCTGGGTTCAACCCCCAGTACCACAAAAAGAAAATGTGTCTCATTCTTTTGTTTTGGATATTGAGACAGATTCTTGCTGTGTAGGCCAACTGGTCACACGCATGATCTTCCTGCCTCAGCCTCCTCAGTGCTGTGATTACAGTTGTGCAGTCACCATACCCAGCCTTTTTTTCCCAAACCCATTGACTACCACTGGGACATATATGTCATAAAGTGAATGTGTATGGATCTGACAGAAAATCAAGAAAGTGAAGGGATTTCACATGTCTATATTATGCATTCCAATTATTTTGCTAATCATATTTTTTTGGTCATTATAATGAATTTCCAGAAATAAAATACTTAATGTCATACATTTTGAATTGAAATTGGTAGTCAAAGGGTTAAATGGAAGCAAAACACACACACACACAAACACACACACACACACACACACGCACACACACACACAAAAAAAACACCGTCCTTTAAAGGCATTCCCTGAATACCCATCAACTCCCACATACTTGTTGACCAGTGGCATAGATAAAGGAGATTAGGGGCTCCAGAATATCCTCCCCAGTAAGATAAGAGATTTCTCAGCCAGCAGAGACAAGCACTGCACTTCACACTTCAGCCAGGATTAGTTGAGCTACCCACCAGAAGCTGGCCACACCAGGCTCCCAGATGGAACTCTGCAGCATATCCTAGGTTGTAGGAATCCACACTCACCTGCTGAATTTTGCAAAGAGTGTGAAGGGGCAAAAGAACATTGATGCAATTGTGTGGGTGAACTAAGTGAGACACACAGATGCAAAGACTCTCCAAAGATGTCTTTCTTCCCTTCTGCTCTAAAGAAAGTGGTTTATCCTGTTCTTAATACTGCTGGAGCCAGGGGGCTCATAGACTCCCCTCCCACTAACTTATTCCAATCTCAGTGATACTTACAATTGAAAAGTTTATCTAGTCTACCCAGATTCTTGTAATTCAAATCCGAATGATACAAGGCAGAAGGAAAGTCCCCACGGGCTCACACTGGCTCCTGTACTCTCTCCCTGTCTCTCCTCCCCTCCCCCACACCTTGTGGCCCTGTACAATACCTGTAAGACAAGCTGAATAAGAGCTTCCAGTGAGAGACATTCTGCCCCTTTATCTTCACCTGGAATTAAGACCTGCCATTTTGTCTCTCTCAGAAAAGGGACTCCTTTAGTTAACCTTATATCTACAACAGAGAGGGTTTTTCTCTGAATTGTGTGCTTTTCCAAATGGTATCAATTCTATTGCCTTATCGGCACGTCCAAAAGTTTTATCTTCTCTTTGATCTTTTGACCCCAAAGGAAATCTCAGTGGGAGCCACAGTCAACATTCAGTGGGCCCAGTTTCCATTTCCCAAACCCCAACCCTATAATCCATAACTATCAAGAGGGAGCAAGGTTCTGTTCAGCCAAGCAGGTTCATCATTCCTCCTGCCTCTCACCAACCATCAAGATCATCAATCATCGCAGTGACCTTTACTAACTTTTATGCAAGAGTTTGAGGAGCTGATTTTGAACACAAGGGGCTAGAAATGGAGCAAGATGTGTCAGGTTCCTTGACCAGCAGTCATACACAGGCCTGTCAGACCTGAGCCCTGATAGTGTAGCATTCTGAAATCTGAGGAATCCGCAGCCAACTTGGATTTCCTATACAATGGCCCTCTGAGTCCCACAGCTTGGGGATATTATCATTATTAAGACCTTGGACAGTGACTTCTCCCAAGAGGAAGCTGTCACCTTCCCCATCTGCATTCATCAGTATCATTCAGGCCAATCAGCTTTACTGGAGGCCAAGGTTAAGGAGGGCTGAGTTTTGAGAAGGATCTTGTAGTTATTTATTCTGTATGCCCTGTGGTTACATAATAGTAGAGAGAGCCGGGGGAAATGCTGGGAAATTTCCAGCCTCCCCTTCCAGATGGACAGCACTCTATTCCCCTGTAGAAGGAGGTTTCCATGGCATCAAACACAGGGAGTGGCCTCCAAGAGCAAGGAGCACCATTTTCAGTGGTCACAACAGGGGGTGCTACTGACAGCTAGTGGGTAGAGGTCAGAGATGGGGCTAAACATCTTGGACTGCAGAGGACCACCCCACAACAAAGTTACCCAGCCCCTAGTGTCATTAGCACCGAGATCAAGAATCACTGAGCTAGGAGTTCATTCTCTTTCCTCATCCAAAATGAGAGTAGGCCTATTCACAGGACGGTGATCTATCTCTCAATTCCTTCCTTCAGTTTCTTTCTAGATCTTCAAAGATTTAGAGGGAAGGACTCACCCACTCAATGCTAGTACAACATGACAGAACCTCAGGTTGAACACCAAAGGGGAAGACAGACAACAGTTCTTGCCTGACAATTTATCAGATGAAAATCTACTACTCAGCCAGGCATAGTGATGCACACCAGTAGTCTCCGCCACTTGGGAGGCTGAGGCAGGAGGATCCCTTGAGCCCACTAGACAAGCATGAGCAACATAGCAAGACCCCATCCCTCAAAAAGAAAAAAAAAAATTACTACTAAATCAAATTGTTTTGGTAAATAGCCCAAAGAAGGCGAATTCAACTTCATATATTGTTTTTTTAAAAAAGTAGTGAAGCCTTTTTAAATTTTCAAATGAAATTTTACATGTAATGCTAGTATAGAAATCAAATGAAACAGGGCTACTCTGGGCTGAGGCTAGAGAGAGGCCTGCACTCGAGGCCTCGCTGCTCTCCCTGGGATATTCCTGAGACACACCCCAGCCAACCTGGGCCATGCGAACACAGTCTGGAAGCCACCTTGTGAGTTATTTCTAAATCTCACTTCTTACACACTTTCCTTCAGTCGGGCACACACCAAACGCCCCTCGATCCTCAGACCATAAACACTTGTGCTGAACTCAGGATGGCTGACTCAGAGCTCACGGGAGAAGCAGTCACACACATTGATCCCATCTTCAACTGCCCCAAGAGTCTCTGGTAGCTAATCTTTTGTTTTGTTTTGCTTTGTTTTTTTGTAGTACTGGGGGTTGAACCAGGGCCTCATGCTTGCATGCTTTTGCAAGTTCTGGGCCACTAAGCTGCACCCCCAGCCCTTTTTTTTTTTTTTTTTTTTTTTACTTTTTTTGAGACAGGGTCTCACTAAATTATGCAGACTGCCTCTGGTCTTGAACTTGTGCTCCTCCTGCCTCTGCCTCCCAAGCTGTGGGGATTACAGGCGTGCGCCACTGAGCCCGGCAGTATCTGATCATCTCAATCCCAACATGTTATGTCCCAGCCCCAGTTAAAGCTTTGAGCTCCACTTTTACAATTTGTGAATGTGGCTCTGGATGCTGCACTTAATTTCAATTCCTGTCCTCCACAGTCTCAGGAACCAGCAGGGCCGTGTGATATTACAAGAGTCCAGGACCACCTTGCTGCACGCCAGGGCCAACCATGTGCGTGGCATAGTCCTCCCACTGTGCCAGCCATAACTTCACTGATAAAGGGTGGGCTTCACCACGTGTCTGCCACACTCACCTGCCAAGGCTAGCTTCGGACCTCCCAGGACTGTGTCCTGGTGCCCATGTGGGAAACCAGGTGTCTTCGGCCTCCGTCCTGGGTCTCACTCAGATTTTCAGTGGCAGCCACTGGCCCAGTGTCTAACTGCCTCTTCCCTCTCTTTCCAGGAGGCCTCGTGTGCTTACGTGTTAATCGTGACCACCGTATACTGGGTGTCCGAGGCGGTGCCTCTTGGAGCTGCAGCCTTAGTGCCTGCCTTCCTCTACCCATTCTTCGGAGTTCTCCGATCCAGCGAGGTTAGACCACTGGTGACCCAGCCCTCTGCTCTGGTCATCCTGGGCTAGAGAAGGAGGGCTCTGGGTCGTGGGACATTCACAAAGCCCTGGAGGGAAAGGGTGTTTATTCACCCAGTAGAACAACCCCTGAGCACTGGGCCTCCATACCTTCTGTTCCCGACGCTGATTTCCTACCTTTACGTCTATGACCATGGGAGAAGGATGTGGCAATCCACTCCTGAGGCAATCCCACAACAATCAGCCATTGAAAACTGTATGAAGGTCGCTATGAGTTGGACACGACTCAATGGCACCTAACAACAACAAGTCTATGACCCTTTTCTTCTTCAAACTGCTCAAAAAAACTTGTCTCTTCCAGCAAGCCTTCCTCCATTGAATACATCCAATTGAAACCTCTTAGGAACTACATGATTGGTACCTATAATTAGGCTGTGGTTGATCTTTTTCAATCTCTTCTATGTCCATTCAGACCATATGCACACAAAGGCAGGAAGCAGGCTTTCCATTTGTTGCCTATTTCTTTATACAGCTGAGCCCATATAAAGCAGAGAGACTTACCATGTTCCCCTGAGTCCTGACCGTACTTTCACCTACCCCTCAAAACAACAAAAATCTCAGATTTCTCTTCCTTCCACCCCAACTCCAGATTCTTGCTTGTTCTTTCTTTGACCGCTCTCTACCTAGAGCCCACCTCTCTGTTCATGTTCAATGGCACTTGCAAAAACTCAATCAGATATTGTGAATAGCAAACCCAAGTTGTGCCCAAATATCAGGGCAGATATTTACTCCTACCTTAAATAAGCAAAAAGAAAAGCAGGCAGGACAGGAGCAAGGTGAATGATGGTCCTCATTCACTAGCATCTTGTTCCATTTGGATGGTGTCACTATGGCCGCTGGTCTCCGCTAAGGGTTTCTGATGAAGACAATTCAATGAATAGTAGAGGTGGGGATGAGGTCATGCAGCAGCATAGAAGGAAGAAGAGAGGGAACAAATGTTTGAATCCTACTGAGAACCAGTCACTCTACCAGAAGAGCTACATTTGTTATTTAATACAGTTCTCCAAGATCTCTACAAAGTAGGTATTAATATTGCCAATCTATACAGGAGGAGTCTCAGATAGCTAAGAAACCTACCCAAGTCACAAAATATGAAGTGGCAGTACGGGGTTCAAAGCTATACCTATTAGCTCTCAAACTCTATATTTTTGCATACTCTTCATTTAAAAAAAAAGTCCATAAAGAATTGTGGACTTGATGGCATTATTAATCTGTAGAGTTATTACTAAAAGAACTGGGGGGTCTCTCTCTATCCCCCATATGAGAAAAGAAGAATAAAGCTGGGCCTATAGGATACCTTATCCCCGCATAACAGAACTTGTTTAAAAGTGCAAAGGTAGAATTAGGTGATCCCTTAATAGTGGTTTGTTGTTGTTGTTAGGTGCCATCCAGTTGATGTCCAACTCATAGTGACCCTATGTACAACAGGTGAAACAGTATTGTTAGTGCTTCTCTGCTATTCATGGTTTTCAATGGCTGATTTTTGTTGTTATTGTTGTGTTGTTTTGTTTTATTTTGTTTTGTTTTGTGGAGCAGATTGATGGGTCCTTCTCCAAAGCCTATAGCACCTGGTGTTCCCAGGCAGTCTCCCATCCAAGTACTAACTAGGCCCAACTCTGCTTAGCTTCTGAGATCTGATGGGATCAGACGCAACAGCAGTGTGGCTGCTGGCTTAAGAGTGGTACTGACTGCAAATGAATACTTTGGATTTCTAGGGAGTGGTCTTGACTAACCAGTTTTTTGTTGTTTTGACTTTGGGTTTCTTTTCTTTCTTGCTATGAGTACTCATAGCATCAGGCTGTCCAAAATAGATAGGATACCCAAACTCTGAGCAGTACTTTTATCCCCAGAGACTTGTACAACACCGACACCCTGGGGTCTCCTATAAAATCAAGTCTGTGAGCAGAATCACCAGGCAGTCACTCCAATTTTTCCCTTTCTTTTGTGGAAAAAGAATAGGTAAAACGGGTTTTTGTGCAGGCCTAAAAAAAAAAAAAAAAAAAACCTTAAACAGGAGTTTTCTTAAGAGAAGTATACAAATGTGTTCTGCAGGCCTCTTAAAACTGTGAAACAAAAACCTTATGGGAGCAGGTGGGAAAGTACAGAGTAGAGAAAAAAATGAAGTTTAGAAAGAGCTGGATCCTAAGTAACATTCTGAAGTGAGATGCCTATTCATTAAGAGACTTAATCTTTGTACTTCTCTACAGGCAGCCTGCCGTATGCCTTGGCCCTACAGTAGACGATGTCTCTATTTCTCCAACAGCTGCCTGCAACAGGAATGCTCCAGGTGGCCCTGGCGGCCCATCGAACAGGAGAGATGTTGCTAGGCAACAGCAATCTAAGGGCTGCCATTTTGCACAGCCAGGAAGGCCAAATGGATAGGGAGAGTCTGTAGAGGCAGCAGTTTGAGGGGATTCACTTGATTTCATGAAAAGAAAAGAAAGACCAGATCATCCTGAAGGATTAGGCATTGCTACTCCTGGGTGCTGGAGGAGTGAGAGGGCATGTTTTATGATTAGAAGTGAAAATCCTAATCCCTCTCTCCATTAAAGTGGCTTTGGCCAGCGATGATATTTAGCAGTTGGGCCACAGGGAGCAGCTTAGTCCAAAGATAGGCTGTTTAGCTGACCTTCTTAGCTCAGATTACAGCAAAATGCCAATAAGGTAGAGGACATGGGTTACGGCCCTTGAGAGCCAGTTACCTTTGCAGAGAAAACACACACTCTTATCATCTCCAGCTGCACCCCAATGCCAGCATATGCCACGGTTCATGTGGAAGAGCTAAAGTGGTGCCCCTCAGAAGCCCACAAATCATCTGCATGTTATGCCCCAAACCTAGCTCGAGCTGGACCATCCCTGTGCCAGAATTTAGGCCATTTGTTCACCTTAGAGAATTTTTTCCAATTCCTTCAACTTTAAAAATCCTACTCAGTTACTCTCTTTGGTAAAGCCTTTCCAGAGAGACCTCAGCTAAAGGGTTGTTCCCTTCCCTTTGAATCTTTTCAATGTTTTTATCTTTTAAATAATACATGCCAGATGTAAACTTTTTGTAGACACGTGCTTCCTCCACCAAGACTCACCACATCTAGGATTTGTAAGGTTTCATAGTTTCTGTGTATCCATGTGTCGGCCCTCAATGCAGGGTTCTTGATTGCCGTACTTCTTGATGGTATGTAAACAGTATGATCTCATCTCTCTGTGAAAGAAGGCATGTGAGTAGGATCAGGCTCTGGGACTATGGCTTTTGTCCCTCACATTAGTTACTCAATATTCTGAAAAATATTTCCTGAGTTCTTTTTTTATTTTCCCCTATACTGAGGGTTGAACCCAAGGCAAGTGCTCTTATGAACCACTAAGCCTCAGGGTCTCAGTCACATGGGCTGCCTCTGGCCTCAAACTCACTATCCTCCTGCCTCAGCCTACCAAGTCATTGGAATTATAGGCATGCACCATGGTGCCTGGCTGACAAATATTTTCTGCATTCTGTTTCTACCACATTCAGTGTAGGATGCTATGCTACCCTGAGGTGAAAAATGAATAAAATATTTCTGTCCTCTTAAAGGTCACTGCTTACCCTTCTGAGCTTTCCACCATCTCAGATTGGATGTGTGATGTGTTAGTCAGGGTTCTCCAGAAACATGGAGCAAAAAGGAGATTAGGATAAATATAGATACGAATGTAGATGTAGGTATAGATAAGTTTATGATGAGGAATTGGCTCACTCCATTGTGGAGGCTGAGACATCCCATGATTTGCCATCTGCAAGCTGAAGACTCAGGAGAGCCAGTAGGATATTTCAGTGTGAGTCCAAAGGCCTGAGAACCAGGGAGCCGCTGGTGTAAATCCCAGTCCAAGGGCAGAAGATAAGATGAGATGTCCCAGCTCAAGCAGTGAGGCTGGAAAAAAGGGGCAAATTCCTGCTTGCTCCACCTTATATCCTACTCAGGTCCTCAGTAGATTGGCTGATTCCTGTCCACTTTGCTGAGCCCACAGATTCAAATACTAATCTCATCAAGAAGCACCCTGGAAGACTTGCCCAGGAACCATGCTTCATCTGAGCACCTCCTGGCTCACTCAAATTGGCACATAAAATTAGCCATCTTAAGCACATATAAATGGTTACTTTCCATGATAATAATTTATCAGCCAGCAGGTATTAAGCATTGTGTGCAAAGCTTTGACTGCCTCCCCCAGCAATGTTCAGGTGCTAAGTAGAGATATGGAGTGATAGGTAAGGCTCCTGACCTTCAAAAGTTTCTATTCTAGTAGAGAAAAGGCATATGTCACGTGGGAAAGTACAGAAGACTACACAGCATCTGCTAGCATTGTGGAAGATGGACATAATTCTTCATGAAGGAATGTTCTAGCAATTCACACTGTCAAGGGTCCAAACTTTATGTTGACCATCTGCTGATTACAGTCTTCCTGGAAGGTTTTGTAATGTCTTTGGCATTGTAGGGAAGTAATTGAGTATAAATTCACTTTTTCCTTGGCACCTTCAAAATTTCTGAGTGTAAACAATTCTCACTCAAGGGAGCCAGCGTGGGCCAGTTGGTAGCACAGTGAGTGCGGGTTGAATGGCTGGATCTGAAGAATCTGGAGTAGCATGTTGGCAAGAGACTGGAATGAGAGCTCAGAGGAAAATGTAACAGGCATGCTGTAGGATTTATGGACTACCAACCTGGGTGTGCTAGCTAGTGTGTAGTGGCAGAATCGATGTGGCCTGGATGAGACAATGGGCCAAAACTGACAAATGAAGCTTAATAAGGATAAATGTTTGCAGTTGATGTGAAAAGGCCTTTAGCTTTCAGCTAAGCACAGGCTCAGTAGGAGTCATCTATCGGTCCAATGTGGCTGCCAAAATTTTGAGCATTTCCCATATGCCAGGCACTATGGGATGTCACTTGCATGTACCATATCATTTAATCTTCCGTGAAGGAGCTATTATGTTAGCTTCATTATACAGAGGAGGAAACTGAAGTAGTAGAGCCAGGACTTAATTTATATGATTCCAAAACTTGAGCTTCTGATCTTTGGGCAATAGATACCAAAATCTTACATTGAATTAACAGATGAGGTGTCTAGCCCATGAAATTCTGAGTAGAGAGCTCATGCAGTGGTGGGTGGCCAAGTTTTCAAAAATCTAGATGTTGAATCCCATGAGGAATGAAGAGGCAACTTAGAGAGACATGATTTGAGTTTCCACAGCTCGACATCCCAGACCAGAGTCAATGTACCATAAGCAGCTCCTCGCTGTGTGTATAGGAAAATTTCGGAATGGGTTGCCATGTGTGGTTCTCATATTCCTATCCCTAGAAGTTTAAACTAAGTGACATTGGAGATATTAGAGGTGGGCTTTTTGCCTGGGGAGATGAAATGGACTCTACAATCCCTTTGGCTTTAGGATTCTGTGATCTTGGGAGCATGCAGCCACTCCTTCCCTCTGCTGGTGCACAGAGCTTGGTCCCAGATTCTAGGCTTGTTTTCATGTTTGGTTTTTCATTTTGACTCCACTTGGTTCTTCTGGATATCATCATACCTGCCTCAAAAGACCTCTCTGTTGTTGTTAGGTGCCATTGAGTCATGTCTGACTCATAGCGGCCCTCATAGGGTTTTCAACTGCTGATTGTTTCAGGATTGCCTCGGGAGTGGATTTCCACGTCCTTCTCTCATTTTTGGGATGCTGGGAATCAATCTGGTTCACTAAGCTTCCCTGTCCATAGGAGAAGAGTGTACAGTGGGCAGCAGGGGGCTCAGGGATGGAGTTGGGTGAGAAGCATGGCATGAATGCAGGGACTTGGAAACTACTTCTGGTAGTAATTACATGTGCTCTGTATCCCTACCCACCCACCCGCCACACACACACACCCACACACACACACCCACACACACACACACACACACACACAGAGTCACCCTCAGTCACCAGCTGTCTCAGTGGCCCTGCACTGCAGGCCTCTTGTTGTTGTTGTTGTTAGGTGCCGTCGAGTCGGTATCCGACTCATAGCGACCCTCACAGGGTTTTCAATGGCTGAGTGCTTCGGGATTGCCTTGGGAGTGGATTGCCAGGCCCTTCTCCCATTTTTGTGGTGCTGGGAATTGAACTCGGGGCCTCAGAGACTGCAGTGCAGCGCTCTACCCACCGAGCTAAATCCCAGCCCGCAGGCCTCTTAACCAGCCTCATTTAGACTCTAGCTCCTGCCAGGGCAAGCGTGGTCCAGAGGCAGCTCCCGCTGGGGTAACAAACAGCCTCTGCAGCCACGTGACGCTTGAGTCTGATGTCACGAATCTGCTTCTCTGTTGGCGCCCAATCTTTCTGACCCCCTGGATCCCGGCCCATTGCCTCCACCCTGACTCTCTCTATTTGTTTAAACTTGGGGCCATTTCATAGGCCACTCTCAGCTCTGCCTTTCTGGCCTCTACACCCCAGGGAGACTGACCCCCTCCTGCATGCAGGCCCTTTGGGGGTGTGGGCTGCACATCAGATCACCCTCTGCCTGAGTCCTGCCTCCCCATCAACCTCAGCCATCCAAGCCATATGTAGGAACCTACAGACCTTGCAGCCTTTTGAGACCCAGTCATGTTTCTGTGGAGGAACCCACTTCCTCTGCGCCCTTACCAGACCTGATATTCACCTGTGCCCAGAGCCCAGCCTCTGCCTCAGCCTCCCCACATCTGGGCAGTTCAGGTAGTCCCAGAGCAGGGTGGCGTCTGGGGTGTGAATCAGGGTCTTCAGCCATCCAGGAGTGGGGCTTGCTTTGCAATCAGGTGTGTACCCATCTGGGTCTCTTTGCAATAGACTTCTCTAAGGTAGGATTTGCAATATATATATATATATATATATATATATATATATATATATGTATTTTTTTATATATTTATAAGCAACACTACCTTTTCTTTGCCTGCAGCTGTAGCCCTGTGCCATCTGATCCCGTCAGATCTCAGAAGCTAAGCAGGGTTGGGCGTGGTTAGTACTTGGATGGGAGACCACCTGTGAAATTGGTCTTGACTAACCAATTTTTTGTTGTTTTGACTTTGGGTTTCTTGTCTTTCTTTCTATGAGTACTCATAGCATCAGGCTCTCCAAAATAGATAAGATACCCAAACTCTGAGCAGTACTTTTATCCCTAGAGACACCAAATACTCTAGGCTTGGGAGAAGGACCCGGAAACCCACTCCCAAAAATCAATCCACCATTGAAAACCCTATGAACAGCAGAGAAGCACTGACAATAGTGTTTTGCCTGTTGTACGTAGGGTCACGATAAGTTCGATACTGACTCCACGGCACCTAACAACAACAACAACCTTTTCGTTACACCAGTGATCCCCAACCTTTTTGGCACCTGTTTCATGGAAGACAATTTTCCCAAGGACTGTGCAAGGGAGGGGCTATTGCAGGATGATTCAAGTGCATTACATTTCTGTGTAAATACAGAGGAGGCTTTGCTTGCCAGCATGCTACTTATAATGCGACAGGTCCATGGCCCAGGGGTTGGGGACCTCTGCTTTAAACCAGATCTTAGGAGATTCAATATATACAACAGATGCAAGGGCAGGTTCTCCTCAGACTGGAAATGGGGGGCCAGGGCACCAGCAACTTGGGCCCTTCCCTCCTGAACCCATCCTTCCCATAGCAGCCCCTGACATTTGCTGAAGATGGGTGTGGTCTGCCAACTCCTATCCCATGGTGAGAATGGTGTTGAAGCCCACACAGGGTCCTTCCCCAGCAGAAACAGCATTGCCAGCCCAGAGAAAGGCTGAGCAACAGACAGGGCTGGCTTGGGGCCCTGCTTCGACACTAACTACAGTGGAGCAACGTGAGTCCAGGGCTTCAGCAGACCTTAGCTCAGTGCTGAGGGGCAGCAAGCCCACAGGTGTCCACTCCTGAAATTAAGAGCACTTCACTGCAAAATTGTTCAGGTGAATGAAATGAGCTTCAGCTGAAGTCCATTGCTAGAGACCACGCTAGTCTCCTTGAGGGGCTCGGCACCCCTGCTCTTTGAAGAGGCACACCCACAACTCACTGTAATTTCCAGAGGGTCCATCCAGTGCCACCAAAACCCACAACAGCAGATCAGACACAGTCACATACACACATCTTACCATTATCTGGCTCAGAGTAGGGGGAGAGATGCCTGCCACCACCAGGGGCGAGTACAGAAAAGGCAGAGAGGGTCAGGACCCAAGTCTGGAGGAGGTAGAATTGAGTTCAAATCCAGCATTGGGACTTACTAGTCTTGAGCAGGTTATTCAGCCCCACCTAACTCCCATTTACTCATCTGAAAAATGACAGTAATAGAAATTCCTACCACGTGGGGACTCATGAGGGCTTTAGACTACTCTGAGTATGGAAGTGCCTATCACAGCACCCAGCTAATGGGCAAGAAAGAAGAGTTGGTCTGACTCTAGCTCCCCTTTGTGGCTGATGAATTATGCATTCTTTGTGACAAAAACAGTGAGCTTAGGTTAATATCCATATTTCCATTATCAAACTTCTAGGAATATACCTGTAAACTCACCCTCCCACTTAAAAATATTTTTTAATAAACAATGTATAGTAGTCCCCCCTTTTCCATGGGGCATATGTCCCAAGACCCCCAATGGGTGCCTGACATCATGGGTAGTACTGAGCCATATATGTGTGTGTGTGTGTGTGTGTGTGTGTGTGTGTGTGTGTGTGTGTGTGTGTGTGTGTGCATATATTGCTGTTGTTGTTAGGTGCCGTCAGGTCGGTACCTGACTCATAGCAACCCTCTGTACAACAGGGGAAACACTATTGTCAGTGCTTCTCTGCTGTTCATAGGGTTTTCAATGGCAGATTGATTTTTGGGAGGGGGTTGCCCGGTCCTTCTCCCAAGCCTACAGCTTCTGGTGTTCCCAGGCGGTCTCCCATCCGGGTACTAACCAGGCCTCACCCTGCTTAGCTTCTGAGATCTGACAGGATCAGATGCCACAAGGCTACCGCTGCAGGCGTGTGCATATATATATATATATATATACATATATATATGGCTGGGATTTAGCTCAGTTGGTAGAGCACTGCGCTGCAGTCTCTGAGGTCCCAAGTTCAATTCCCAGCACCGCAAAAATGGGAGAAGGGCCTGGCAATCCACTCCCAAGGCAATCCTGAAACAGTCAGCCATTGAAAACCCTATGAGGGTCGACTATGAGTCGGATACCGACTCGATGGCATCTAACAACAACAACTATATATATATATAATTTTCTCCTATATGCCCTGCAGTGTGGCCTTATAGGACCAGAGTTAATCTATCCTTCCAAGGTTGATGCACTTGTGCCTCCTTTGCATCGCTCCCTTTGCACTCTTGGGCCGTTACTGACTAAATAAGGGTTACTGGAGTGCAAGCACTGTGATACCATGCCAGTTGGTCAGATAATTAAGATGACTCCTAAATGACTGACAGATGAGTAGTGTATACAGCATGGATACTCTGGGCAAGGGGATGACTCATGTACCAAGCAGAATAGAGAAGGGGATGGTGCAGGATTTCATCATGCTACTGAGGAGAGCACACAATTTAAAAGCTATGGATTGTTTATTTCTGGAATTTTCCATGTAATAGTTTCCAACTGCAGTTGGCCTCAAGTAACTAAAACAACAGAAGGCAAAACTGCTGATAAAGGGAGACTACTATAGACAGAGGGCTGGGATTTAGCTCAGTTGCTAGAGCGCTGCTCTGCAGTCTCTGAGGTCCCAGGTTCAACTCCCAGCACCGCAAACATGGGAGAAGGACGTGGCAATCCAATCCTGAGGCAATCCTGAAACAATCAGTCATTGAAAACCCTATGAAGATCGCTATAAGTCGGACATGACTCAATGGCACCTAACAACAACAACACTATACCCAGAAAGCAATGAGTAATTCTGAATCCAAGGAAAGTAATGTTCTTTAAAGCTCAACACTAACCAAAGTCACCTGCAATTCCCTAACCAAGGATTAGTTCATAAACCACATTCACCAGCATCCTTTCCTTGTTGCCTCTAAATCTAGGCCATGTCAGAAAGCTCTTTGAAGCAGTCACCCTTCACTTAGGAGCACTTGGAGGATTTGTTATCTTTTAGGACTGTCTTGTTCCTTCTGATGTCATTTCCTTCTTCTGTCCCCTTCATTTGCTCATGCTAGCAGAGCTGATTCTGACCCTTCAGTCTCAGCCAGCGGCTTTGATATTTTTGTTACTTCTTTGATGATAACATTTGATTGAACATTTCTGTATGCCAAATGCTGTTCTCAGAGGCCACCCACACTGCCTTACTCAATGCCCACATCACGTGGATTAAATGAGCTAGGTAGAACTGCCATTGCCACTTAAAAGGTTGGAGTGGTGAGTACAGAGGACCAGTAGCTCGTCTGATAGCTTAAAACTCACCTGGGGGGAACAGCCACTGTCTGCCCTCGAGATCCCAAGCTCTTCACTGGGCTCCTCTGCTACCCCTCCATGGGCTCAGCTCTTCTAACATGCAGTCCAAGACACCTGTCCTCGCCAAGTCCAGTGATGTGGCATGCTGAGAAAAACCGCAGAGCAGAAAGGCAGAGAAAGCACCCAAAGCACCCATGCTCATGTCGCAAAATCCGTGCACTTTATACTCCCGGGAGCAGCACCCATTTCAAACTTTTCTCTTTATAAATATCTCTAATAAGCTCTGTTTTCTGGTTTCTCAAATCAAAGAATATTAGTTATGGGAAATGAGAAAGTGAGGAAGGAGGTGCTAATGGCAAGCATCCTGACCACAGGAAGCTATACATCCTAAGAATAAAACAGAAGAGTTGTAAAATGCAGACATGAGGGCTCAGAAGGACCAGCAGCCGGGACTGTTTGCTGAGTACAGCAACAGGAGCGATATCAGAGCTGCTTGGCTGAGGGTGTGACCTGGGAGAGCTGGCAAATATCCAGCAGGAGGCTAAGCAAATGCATGGGCTCTGTTAATAAAGGCAGTAAGCAGGCAACATGTTTTAGAGAACAATTAAGATAATCCTCAAGAACACTGGAACTCCATGTTCCCTGGGTGGGGGGAGGGGGACAGGTGTACTGAATAAGCAAGGTTTTACTGTGAAAGAAAAATCAATGGGCTAGAAAACTAACACCACCCTGGGCAGGATTTTCATTTACAAAAGTGGAAAAGCAGTCTGGTGGCTTTGCTCCATGTGTGAGCCCACTCTGTGCTCCACGGGCCTCAGACCAGGTCAGCCTTTGTGCAGAAAAAGGCTCTAGAAGTCCTGGCCATCGACGTGGCAGGCCATGCTAGCTGGGTTTGCAAATGTCGTTTAGTCTTTGTAACAACTTTTCAAGGTAGGGACTTACTTAGCCCTTTTTATTTAATGAGAAAAATGAAGCCCAGATAAGTTGAATAATATACCTAGGGTCCCACAGCCAAGACTTAGCTGTCTCTGGAATCCTCAGTCTTCTCATGTGACTATGCTACTTCTGTAGTTACAAACTGAGCCCCAGTTCCTGTGTCCCAAGCACATGGCAACACTTACAAGAGGGGCATGCAAATAAGCTCAGCAAGCCGCTAATGAGCAAACAGCACAGAGCCAGTGTCTCACTGAAGCTGGGCCTTCCATTGCCCCAGGCCTGGTGATTTAGGGCCAGTGCCAGGAGTATGATTATGAATGAAGAAATGCGTGCCAGCCCATGCTGTCTGGGGACCAAGAAAATTCTCATCTCAACTGGTTCCAGTCGGCCCACCCTGTGTGGGATGGTACTTAGTAGTCTCTGGGTTCAAGCAAACCTGGATTGATATTCTGCATCTGGCCCTGCACTATGGCCTTGGAAATGTGCCTCAACCTGTCTGAGTTTCCTCATCTGTAAAGTGAGATACTAACAGTCTCTGCCTTATAGGACTGTTGTAGAGTTCAAAGGAGAAAGTGAATGCAAAAAATGCAAAATGTAACGTGTCTGGCATGCAGAAGGCGCTGTGCCCACGGGTTCCTTTCCCTTCTCATTGAGCAGAGCAGTGGCCCCACTACTGGTTAGGCAACTGAGCCTCCTAACAGGCCATCGGGGGCAGACTGGTGTCCTAGAATGGCATGTGCCAAAGAGGCAGAAAACAAATTTTGTCATCAGCCCATGGGAAAGTAACCCTGGTCCCACTGACTCCTCAACAGCATGGGGGGGGGGGGGGTGTCCCCGGGCCGGTGGAGAGAACACCCTCAAGAACTACTATGGCTCCTGTCTGCTGTGGGGTGCCCTCCTCGGTGGAGGGAAGAGAAGAAAGCCCTGTTTGTGCTGCAGCTCTGCCTCCTGGAAGCCTGGACCTGTCTGTGGGCATGCCAGAGTTTCTTCCACCTCCCTAGGAAGGCTGGGGCAGGAGGATTGCCAGTTCAAGGCCATCCCGTGCTAACATGGCAAGACCTTCTTTCACACACAAAAAGGAACTCTATCCTAAGGACATAACTGCATTTATATAAGGACAACGAGTTATGCCAAAAATTATTCAGAGGAGAAAAAAATAGAGAAATCAACCTATATAGTCAACAAAAGGAAAATGGCCAAATAAATTGTATGGTACATTATGCTGCCATTAAAATGAATTTTCCCACTGGGCATAGTGGCACACACCTATAATCCCAGTGACTCAGGAGACTGAGGTGGGAGGATCACAAGTTCTAGGCCAGAGGCAGCCTGAATAACTTAGTGAGACCCTGACACAAAATTAAAAAACAAGAAAAGGGGCTGAGGGTATAGCCCAGTGGTAGAGCACTTGAAAAGCATGCTTGAGGCCTTGGTTTCAACCTCCAAGTACCACACAAAACAGTATTTTTAATAAAATAAAACAATAAATTTTTCTCAATAAATTTCTCAATAAATTTAACTCTCAATAAATTTAACTATCCTAAGAAAATGATTGTCTATAGCCATACCATCCTGATCTCAGAAGCTACACACAGTTGAGCCTGGTTAGTCCTTGGATGGGAGATCACCTAGGAATACCAGGTGCTGTAGGCTTGGGAGAAGGACCCAGCAGCCCACTCCCAAAATAATCAGCCATTGAAAACCCTATGAATAGTAGAGAAGCACTGACATAGTACCAGGCATGGCACAGTGTCGGGTAGTATTTTGTTCTGTTGTAGATAGGTAGGTAGGCACAGGAAAAAAAGAAAAAAGAATTGAAGGGAATATGCCAAGCTAGGCACTGTGGCACACACCTCTAATTCCGGATCCTCAGGAGGCTAAGGCAGGAAGATCCCAAGATCAAGCCCAGAAGTAGCCTGGACATCTTAGCAAGATCCTATCCCAAAATTTAAAAATAAGAGGGGGAACATCTGGAGGTGCAGTTCAGTGGTAGAGCACTTGCCTAGCATGTGTGAGGGCCTAGGTTCAACAGGCCAGTACTGAAAAAAAAAAAAAAAGAAAAGATTATACCAAGAAAGTAACAAAAACAGGAGTAAGGATAAGTTATCTTTAAATTTTTCTAAAATTTTGAAGTCATCTGTCCTAAGCATGTATTCATTGTCTAATAGAAATGAAAATATTTTTCTAAAATTTTCTAAAAACATTAGAAGTGAGACTTGGAGACAAACCTAGAGTTAGTTTAATAATTTTTAAAGATCAATATAAAATTACATATGTATGTTTATTCTTTATGCTTATATGAAATTTAAAATACAGTGGTTTTATGTTTTTAACAATGGAGACTATCAGCTGGGCACCGTGGCACACACCTGCAATCCCAGCAACTTGGGAGGCGGATGCAGGAGGATCTCAAGTTCAAGGCTAGAGGCAGCTTGTGCAATTTGTCTAGCATGCATGAGCCCTTGAGGTTAAGCCCCCAGTACTGCAAATAAATAAATAAATAAATAAATAAATAAATAAATAAATAAATAAGAATATCTACCTTATAGGGTTATTGACTAGATTAAATAAAATCTTTTTCTTTTCCTTTTTTTGTGGTAGTTAGGGGCTGAACCCAGGGCCTCACACATACTTTGCAAGGACTCTCCCACTGAGCTGCAGCCCTGGCACCTTTTTTATTTTTTTATTTTGAGACAGGGTCTCACTAAGTCATACAGGCTGCCTCTGGCCTGGAACTCATGATCCTCATGCCTCAGCCTTCTGAATCACTGCGATTACAGGCATACCACCATGCCCAGCTTTGAAATCATTTTTGTGAAGTGCTTGGCAGAGTGCCTGCCCAAGGTGGATGCTCATGGAATAATCAACTATTTTAGCTGGGTTCATAGGTCCCTAGTAAAATGTTTTCCTAGTATGTACAAGACCATGGGTTCAGTCCCTAGAATGACAAGAAAGAAAATAACCACCTATCTTAATAATCCTCACCTCCTTGCTTCCTCTTTGCCAGCCTCTGTGACTAAGAACAAGTTTTACAGGGCATTCTCAGCTGGAGCTGGACCCTGGCTGGCTGACCTCTTGGCCTCCCACAGGTGGCGGCTGAGTACTTTAAGAACACCACGCTGCTGCTGGTGGGTGTCATCTGTGTGGCGGCGGCGGTGGAGAAGTGGAACCTTCACAAGCGCATCGCGCTGCGCATGGTCCTGATGGCCGGAGCCAAGCCGGGCATGTGAGTGACACTCGAGGTGCTGGGCATGGAGCATCCCCCAGCTCCCAGGATGCCTCTGGGATGGTGGGCCTGGACCGCAGCGAGGTTCTCTGCTAATGGGCAGGCACTGACACTGGACCCAGGCGGCTCCCACCTCCCCCTCCAGTGGCAGGTCCTGCAACCATGGAATACAGATTTGAATCAGCGACCCTGGCGCCATCACCATCAGAATCCAAAGAACTAACCAGACAACCTAGGCCACACGGGTAGCAAGTTACAACATGTGAGGGACTCATTAGGTAACACAAGATGGGCCAACAGAAGCGGTTTCCCAACCTTGTTCCTGTGTACTAGGGAACAGGCTGGACCAGGAAGTGGAGGCTTCTCATTTGTCTTTTTTTTTTTTTTTTTTTTTGGCGGTACTGGGGGTTGAACCCAGGGCCTTGTGCTTGCATGCTCTGCAAGTGCTAGACCACTGAGCTGCACCCCTACCCCATTTTTTTACTTTTTGAGACAGGGTCTCACTAAATTATGCAGACTCCCTCTGGTCTCAAACTTGCGATCCTCCTGCCTCCGCCTCCCAAGGCGCTGGGATTACAGGCATGCGCCACCGTGCCAGGCTCCTTTGTCATTTCAGGAGAGTGGATGTTTCCTCCCACACACCCACCCTGAGTTTTGTCGTGGCTTCAGACCACAGACTTGCTAGGGGTGTGGCGTTTGGCCATGTCCTCAGCTGTGTCCTCTTTCCTCCCTACTGTCAGGAAGGCCACGTGGGTACGTCAGGGTTGACAGTTTTGTGTGAGCCTCACTCCTGCTACATCAGGTCCCCTTCCTTTGTCTTCCTCGTGGAAGTCCTTCTTGCTTCCTTCAAGTTCACGGCTTTCTTGCTACATTTTATGTACCCTGCCCTGACCACTTTGGAGACCAGAGTATAAGTAAATCATACAGGATTCATTTTCAACATTAGTCATTTAGGTTATGCTTCAAGGTATATGCCTATCAAGTGGGGCTGCTAACTACAGTGTCATCCACTGCCCCCTCCTCACCGAGCAACCAGCTTCTACCCACCATTAACCCCCTAGGCACATAATGGCATTTCCTCACATCATGCTGGGACTGTATGGCTCATGAAAACCTCTGTATCCTATCTTCAAGAATTTCCTCGCACCTGTGTTTCTGCTCTTCCCTATTGACCATATCACCCAACAGGTTTCCACCCTGCATGGCGTGTCGCCAGTGCACGAGCAGGATACGCACACACATGTCGCTGTCACCCTAAATAAAACACCATTTGGACTGGGTCCTTCTTAGACATAATTCACATGACAAACCTACGGTCCCCAAATTGTGCAAAATAGGACTTAAAATAGTCAACGCAGACATCTTTATGTCAGCTTATCTTATGGAAACTACAACCATGTCTGCCCAGGCACACACTGCACCATGTTGTCAAAGGCAAAAAGAAATGATTTGAAGCTTACTTTTGGTGGCTCTTTCCTTCAAGCATGGACTCTTTCAGATACCAGCTGAAAAGTGCACAGTCAGGGGAACACTTCTGTGACTTGGGTGCCATGCTTTCAGCATGCTGGCAGTAGGAAAAAGTAGTAACAGAACTGTTAGTTCTTAGTATTCACTTCTCACTAATTTTCTCAGTCATAACTATAGTGACTTGCCGCAAAACAAGGATTATAATGGTACTCACAGAACTTCTGGCTCAAGGGCAGAAAAAGAACTCCTTTATATGCAAAAGAAAAAGGGAAAAAAATAACTATACACATATCACCAAGCTCCATCTAATGTCCATAGAGGGAGAAGAGCAATCAGTGAGTCCATAGCCTGTGATCCTTTTCCCAAAGCTCGTCTTTCCTTAAGTAATGGCTTTTTCCTGGCTAAGGCCACGAGCTGTAAAAGTATAATTCATTCCTAGGATAGCTATGGAAATTAGTGCTCCCTCTGTGCCAAGTCCTGGGAGTACAAAGTCGCACGGTCATAGAGACCTCGTCTGGAGGGTAAATGCCAGCTACAGTTCTGTAGACCAGTGCCATCGGGTTGGTAGGAGACCCCAGGAGTGCTCTGCGGGCTCCACCTTTGGGGATCTGGAGAGTGGCATCCTGGGGAAGCTCTGCCCCAACCCTCTCTGCCCCCAGGCTGCTGCTCTGCTTCATGTGCTGCACCACCATGCTGTCCATGTGGCTGTCCAACACCTCTACCACTGCCATGGTGATGCCCATTGTCGAGGCCGTGCTGCAGGAGCTGGTCAGTGCCGAGGACGAGCAGCTCGTGGCAGGCAACTCCAGCGCTGAAGAGGCCGAGCCCATCAGTACAGTTTGCTGGAGTTCATCTCCCCTTTCTCCTCCAGACTCCTCCCCGGGGCCCCTGCCAGTCTCCTCTTGTGACATTGCCCAGTGTAGTGCCTGTCCCCATGACCCCTCATCTGTGCCCTTCCCCTCATCTCCACTCTCCCCTCTTTCCCATGCCAGCTCCCATAACCTGAAGCTCTTCTGATCCCCATGCCCAGCTCTTCCCTCCTCCTCCACCTCCACACATCCCCACTGCCCCTTGGCCCCCAGGCTCAAGGGTTACTGCAAAGCACTGGGTCCATCTGCCTCCACAAGCTCCACTATTCCTTGAGAGCAGAAGGAAGGGGAGTCATCGCCTGCCACACCTCCTGCCCTTCCCCTGAGCCCCTGAACTCTCCCGCCCACAGCTCTAGCTCCAGCCTTCACGTCTCACTTCTGCTTTTCTTTGCCATTGTAGGTCTTGATGCAAACAATAGCCAGCCTTCTCTGGAGCTCATCTTTGTCAATGAAGAGTGAGTATGTCTGTCCTCCTCCCAGACAGAGCCTCTCAGGGCCATTAGAGAGGTCAGGAAAGATGGGACCCAGAGCAGCTCTATTAGACATGCAGACAAAGCTCACCTCTTGTCCATCCCTAGGAGCCACTTTGCAAAATCTTGAGAGAGACACCCCTGACCCCAGAACACTGCAGGGATGAGGAAGAAATAAAAAGACCAACACCAAATCTGAGTGGATATAGGAATTGTCCAGACAGCTACCAAGTACAATACCATCTGTATTGATTTTCTTCTTAGAAAAATAATCTGCTAATGGAAAAATACTCATATAACAGATGTCGCTGGAGATTCTTGGAGAATCACAAAGTATTTTATAGATATTAGATATGGTCTTCCTAGATTTTGTCTTGTTAGATATAGTAGAGAAACATCAGGTGACAGGGAGAGGATTGGGGGACAGGTGGTGACAGAGCCATATAATGGTAGAAAGGGGAAGCTGGGGAAGGAGCAACACAGTCTCAAACATTCACGTGAGGTAGATCCATTAGCAGCTGATTTCTTTTGGAGATTCTATGAAAACCCTCCACCAGATGGATTGACACAGTGTCTGCAACAATGGGCTTAAACATAAATAAGATCGTGTGCCAGGCACAGAATCAGGAAGTGCTTTGATCTGTTGTACATAGGGTTGCTATGAGTCGGATGTGACTTGACAGCACCTAACAACAACAACATATCAAAATGTGGTCTTCAAGGTATTCCATGGTGAATATCACACATTTACAAGTTGGATTTACAATAGAGCTTCGCTTCATAATTTTCCCTTTTCACAAAAAGTGGAGCGTGTGTACTGAGCAGAATCAGCACGTGTGGCAGGAGGGATGCAGAAGGAAGCCCTCAGGAACTGGCTTGATGTTTCTCTTCCCTCTGTCTGCCCCCCTCACCCACTGGCAGGCCCTCCTCCATCCTCAGTAATGTCTCAGGCAGATGCCACAGCTCTTCTGGTCCCTTTCAGATATGATGATCTCGTTTTCAGATCCTCAGCACACTAGGCCAGGTTTATGTCAAGACTCCAGTCTCTCACCCCGGGCTTCTCCCACTTCCTCTCATGTCCACCCCTACCCCTCCCAGCCCTGGCCTGCAGAAGGAGGTGAAAGCAAGTTGGGGAGAGAGTGGACAGCTCATTGCCCCCAACTCCTTCTCCATGCCTTGCCCTCACTGCCGAGTCCGGCTTCTCCAGGGTTGGGGCAGAGGCTGTAAGACACAGGAAATATCAAAGGGCAGAAAGGATCTTGGCTGGAGTGACTGTACTGTGGGTCTGGCACTCTCTCTCTGAGATTCAGGCCTCGGCTCCTTTTTTTTTTTTTTTTTTTTTTTGGCGGTACTGGGGGTTGAACCCAGGTCATCATGCCTGCATGCTCTGCAAGTGCTGGACCACTGAGCTGCACCCCCAGCCCACTTTTTCAGTTTTTGAGACAGAGTCTCACTAAGTTACACAGACTGCCTCTGGCAGATCTCAAACTTGTGATCCTTCTGCCTCCGCCTCCTGAGCCGCTGGGATTATAGGCGTGCGCCACCGCGCCCAGCTCAGGCCTTGGCTCTTTCACTTGTGGGCACCCACCTTTGGAGTCCATGGAGTCTCCGGAGTCTCCCTGAGGCGGCCTCCGTGTAGCCCAGGCCTGATGGCAGGGTGTGCTCTTGGATGGCTACTCATTCCCCTCTTTGCGCTATGCTTCCTACTGCCTCTGCTTCCTGGGCCCTGCCTTTCCCAACACCTCCTGCCTGGCTTCCTTCCCTGCGACCCCACACCGGAGAAGGCTCAGCATCACAGCCCTGTTGAACACAAAATTGCAGGCGGCTCCCATTGCTGTGGGCCTTTCTCCTCCCTCTGGACTCTCAGGCCACACTGCACTGGCTTCTCGCCTTTGCTCTTTCCACATGCCATCAGATGCCCCCACGCCCCAGAACAAAAGCATCCACTCTCCCCAGACCTCTCAGCTTCCTCTATGCCGGTGGCAGCAAAGCTGTTTGACGCTCTTGCCCATGGCTTGCATCTCCTCTGTAGCATAAGGAGGTCTTTGCCTGCCCTCTTCAGCCAGCCTGGGAAGAAGCACATTTCATTCCAAACCTCCATCTCCTCCTATCCTGCCCTGATAAGGTAGGAGACGGATGATGGCTGTGGGGTGCTGAGGCCTGCTTGCATGTGCCCCACGCTCTCATCTGCCTTCACAGTGGGTGAGCTGGAGGCACCCACCAACCTCACTGCTAAGATAAACTGGAAATACCCACTAAGCACATCAAGAATTTTGATATTTCTCCCTGGTGCGGTGGCGCACGCCTGTAATCCCAGTGGCTGGGGAGGCGGAGGCAGGAGGATCACAGGTTCGAGACCAGAGGCAGTCTGCATAACTTAGCAAGACCCTGTCTCAAAAAGTCAAAAAAAAAAATGGGCTGGGGGCTCAGCTCAGTGGGCCAGCACTTGCAAAGCATGCAAGCACGAGGCCCTGGGTTCAACCCCCTGTACCGCAAAAAAAAAAAAAAAAAAGAATTCTGATATTTCTCGTCTTCCGCTATCTTCAAGGCAGAGGTTGGGGGACCCAGCATGCGCAGCTAACGGTCCCCACTGAGGTGCAGCTGCTGATCAGAACTCTTCCCCATCCTCTTATTCTCACTTGCCTTTCCCTCTCTGCTCCTGCCTCAGATAAGCATGTCACAAGTTTCTCTTTCTAGCTAGTGACCTTCCTTCCCTGAGTCAGCCAGTGAGGACGTGGTCAGCACACCTGGCAGAGAGGCTCATGTCTGCCCCCCTGGCATCCCAGGGCCACGTAGTGGTGGCAATGGAGAAGGTGATGCTGGTGCTGTGGATCTGTTAAGAGGATGAACAGTGTCCTAAGGAATAAAGCATGCATTTAAGTGCTTAACACCTAAGAAGCAGTACTATTAGGAGTGTTGGTATTGGGTAGGAAGTGTGAGGTAGGCATGGTCATGCATGCCTGTAATGCCAGCAACTCAGGAGGCTGAGGCAGGAGGATCACGAGGTTGAGGCCAGAGGCAGCCTGCATAACTTAGCAACACGCTGTCTCAAGATAAAAAAATTTTTAAAGGAGCTGGGTGTATAGCAAACAAAGCCCCTAGACCCTTACAGTGTCTCCAAAGGCCAGGAAGATGAGGATGAGATCAGTCCCCTTTGTGGGCTAGAAAACTGGAGTCCGTAGTGAAGTCCCTTAGAGCAATCACTAAACATGGGAAAGAAAATTCCCTTCTGCTGAAATCTGGTCCACCCTGGTTTCTCTGTTTCCTTTGCTTTCTTGCAGCACATCAACTACAGACTTCACTTCCCTGATGCAGAACAAGGTATGGGCTTGGGTGTTTTCTGTCTTTGAGACCACGTGAATGTCCCTCAAGGTAACTCAGGGACCAAGATGCCTAGAAGCTTATCCTGTAGACTAGCAGCATCCATGGATGTAACGCACAGAGGTGCTCATCCCGGTTAGACGTAAGAAGTGCCGATCAGGTTCCTGGTGAGGACCCGGGTACCTCTGAACCCAGCCCTGAGTCTTGGGATTGGCCATGTAAGATACAGGTTAACTTATCTCTCATGGAGACCCAAGATTCAGCCATACAGACGCCAAGAGCCCCAGATTCACCCTCAGGATTCCTTTCAGTGGGAAGTCTATCTACCAAATTTTATTATTAAAAGGGACACATTTACAGGAGAGAGCAAAGTTTACCTATGTGCTACTCTTTTGAGTCACCCCCTCCTCACAATTCCAGTTTTACTTCACTCCATGAGAAGGATAAAAGGCCCAATAAAATTGTGGACTTGGTTGTGGTAGAATTTAAAACACTTTTTGTGTTAAAAAATATAATGAAGCGTTCTTTATCCACTAATGAAGTCCCAACAAGGTAGAGAAATAAAATTATGAGCCAAGGCTGAAGAACTTGTGAGGGCAGCCTCTTGATTCAGATTCAAATCTCTGGAACACATGCAGTTAAACCACTAGTACTCATCCAGTTACGAAACAGATGTATGTCAGGCTCTCCTATAAGACAAAGTCATGTCCACTAGGTTTCAAATCCCTCTTCAGATGGGTGCTTGATGCTGGCTGAACAGGAAGCTGTGCAGGTGGAGCCTGGCATGGTGGGGTGCTCTCGGTGTGAGCCCTCCCAGGCTTCTGGTCTCTGAGTTCCACAGTGCTGAGGTGTGTGATGGCCTGGGACAATTAGATGATGCTTCTCCAGTCATGTGGCCCACGACATCCTCTGCCTAATGGTGTGATGGCCTTTCTCCCAGTAGAACCTCAATGGTGTGCCTGTGATCACCAAGCCTATCAAAACAGCAAGCCAGCAGCAAGGCAAGAAGCAACACTCATCCCAGGTAACAGAAGCCACTTTCTAGCCCCGCTTCCTACATCAGAGGCCTGCGCACCCCACAGGCACAGGTCTGGATGTCTCGGGGGTCTCAGGCCAGTGAGCTGTCAGCAGGCACTGATTACCCACACACTGTCTGGCCTGTGTGTGCCAAAGCACTGAAGCACCTAGCTCACTGGACATCACTACCACCTGGACCCCCAGTTTCTTCAGCCGCAGATGGTGAGGGTTGATCTAGATCAGACGTACTCAGACGATTCTTCAAATGTGCTTGAGGGACACCACAAATATTTTCTTTTCATACCCTGAGATTTTTCTGCACAAATAAGTTTTTTCCTGGTACCATATCACCAAAACAAAATGCCAAAATTGAATGACTATTTAGGCTGGGATAAAATAGCAATGGTCACCTACAACCCATGATTTCAAATTTTCATATATATCAACAGTCTCAAGTGTTTAAGTCATCACCACCATACATAACTGCCAGTGTTTATGAAACTTTGATGATGAACCATCCACTGTGCTAAGCATTTGCTCCCTAGTCTTGGTGTGATGAGGTAGTGATTTTGAACTCCTTTTTTGCCAATGAGGTAGAGAAATAAAATTATGAGCTGAGGCTGAAGAATTTGTGAGGGCAGCATCTTGATTCAGATTCACATCTCCAGAACACATGCAGTTAAACTGCTAGTACTCATCCACTTACAAAATAGACGTATGTCAATGAAATGCTCCAGTTATGTTTTACATATTAGGGTTCCCTGTAAAATTTCATTGGAAGGAAAGATTGTGGGAAATCCCTGGATCAGAGAATCTAAGTGATCTCTTCCAGTTCTGATAACCAGTGGATCTTCCAAAGAGGTTTTTGGAAGGGTCCAAGCCTTCCTTTGGCTAAGGAACATGGTATGGAGGCTTCTTCCCTGTTGGTTTTCTTGTGACCTGACCTGCTGACATTTGCTCCAGGCTTCTCCAAGTCTCAAGAAGAATCTGTGAGGGGGCGAGGCCCAGAGGGAGCAGGAGGCACTTGCTTTTTTAGTCCACACTTGAGACCAGAGATGAGCAACCTCTGTGACCCTACAGGGCCATCATGTTGACCAAGCAGGGCCTGAGAAAACCACAGCAAGGCGGAGGCACATAGGCAGAGGGGAAGGAAAAAGTAGAAAGAGAAGACCAACAGAAAAGGAGAAAAGAGAATCACACACTTCAACCCACTTCCCATGAAAACTAGGAGGATTTTTTGTTGTTGTTTGTTTTGTTTTGGCAGTGTTGGCGATGGAACCCAGGGCCTTGCTTGTGCTAGGCAAGCAAGCACTCTACCACTGAGCTATATCTCCAGCCCCTAAGACTTATTTTTAAGCCTTCTCTCCATTAGGACTGTTACTATAACTCCACATGGAATAACCATCCAATTGGTTCAAACACAAGGTGGCATTTTTCTGGAGTTCAAGTAAAAAACAAACCATGCTGTCAGTACTAATAACATCAGTAACAACAACAATTAAAAAATCACAATGCTTACCATTCATTAAGTGCCAGGAGGTGATCTAAGTGCTTTGCATATATTACTTCATTTAATCTTCACAACAATGTAGCAGAGAATATATAGTTTTCCCCATTTTACAGAAGAAGAAACTGCAGCTCAGCAGAATGACCAAGATGGCAAACAGTAGAACCGGGTATTTGTATTTCTGATGCCAAGGATCAAAATCTTTCTGCTAACCTAGTACCTCTGGCCTCTCAAGCCTTGTGTGAGGGACAGCCCAAGCTGGCTGCAAAGCCTCACTGACTTTCCTTTGGTAGGAAAAGCCACTGGTCCTGACCCCCAGCTCCAGGAAGCAAGAGCTGAACAGAAAGAATAGGTCCCAGCATGACCAAATGATCTGCAAGTGCCTCTCTCTCAGCATATCCTACGCGGCCACCATTGGCGGCCTGACCACCATCATTGGCACTTCCACCAGCCTCATTTTCCTGGAACACTTCAACAAGTAAGGAATTCACTCGGTCAGCAGGTATTTACTACCCACCAACGGGCTGGGAGGGTGGGTGGCCTGGAACTGGACTAGGTGCCAGGGAAAGAGCAGAAGACTAGAGAGAAAGTTGACAATTGAGTAGGATCAGAGGAGTCCATGGCTCTACCAAGAGAGCGCCCCCATCTGTAGGGAGGAAACGCTTCCCCAAAGACGTGATGATGACGTGGCTACCTGAAGGATGAGGCAGAATAAACTAGGTGGAGAGAGATTATCCAGACAGAGACAAGATGTAGGAGGGCTCCAAGGCAGGAGAGCAGAACATGCCAAAGTAAACAGCAGAGGGTAAACAAGGTCATGCAGGTAGATGAGCAGGTGACAAACAGTTTGGCAAGACCTACAAAGGAACTTGGACATCTGAAAGGCCATGAGATGCCTTAATGGAATTTTAAGCAGGTAGCAACTTGAGCAGATTGGTAGTTTGGAGAATTCATTCTGGATGAAAACCTGGAGAACAGATTGGAAAGGAGAAAGTAAGTAGCAGGGAAAGAATTTAGGGCACCGCTGTGGTTGCCCCGGGAGCCTGTGGATGACAGCAGCAGTGGGGAGGAGAAATGGTCACCTTTGAGAGCTACTCAGTGGGTCCTACAGGGTTAGCGAGAGCCTGAGAGAGGGAAAGGTCACCTCAGATTCTCAGGCTCCTGGCTTCAGCAGCTCGGGGAACAGAGGACAAAGATGAAGACTAGGATTTTGGAACAATTGGCATTGAGGTTTGAGATGTGCAGCTTGGGCTGTGACTCTGAATCTCAAGGGGAATATTCAGGCTGAAGGCATAAATTTGGAGTCCATGGCCTGCAGGATGGCGCTGTGGCTGTGAAGCCTGTGCAGTAACACAGGCCACCGGGCTCAGAAGGGCTTCATGTTTGGATTAATGCTCAGCTGTCTCTGTGTCTAAAAATTCTTAATAATCTTTGAACAAGAAGCCCATGTTTTAATTTTCCCCTTGGCATTGGAAGCCATAGGAGTGGAGGAGATCACTTAGAAGATATAAAGCAGAGCTGGGCCTGGTGGCACACACCTTTAATCCCAGTGGCTCGGGAAGTGGAGGCAGGAGGATGATGAGTTTGAGGCCAGAGGCAGTCTGCACAACTTAGCAAGACTCTGTCTCCCGATAAAAAAATTTTTTTAAAGTAGGGCTGAGGCTGCAGCTCAGTGGTAGAGCACTTGCAAAATATGTGCAAGGTCCTGGGTTCAGCCCCCCCAGTACTACATACACACACCGTATAAAGTAGAGCAGAGAATGTAACGATTAAACTCAAATATGTAAAATGGACTTCAAAAGGGAGAAGAAAACAGTATCAGACAGGAGAGAAGACATCCAGAAAGATCTGGTGACATTCTACCCCAGGAGAAAAGTGTTTGAAGAAAGAGTGAGTGGTTATAATATTTAATGTCAGTGAAGAATGGCACACAGTAAGGATATACCCAGTAGATTGAATGACATGATGGTAACAGGTGACCCAGGCAAGAGGAATTTGGTCAAGTGTGGGGAAAGAAGGCACGCTTTGGAGAGTTGAGGAGTGAGGAGGAGGTGAGGAGATGGAGACTGTGCAGGGCAGGAGTGATGGTAAAAGGAGGAGAAAGAAGGGCAAGGAGACATTTTAAGATGGAAGACATCTGAACTTTGGCAAGGATGATCTGATGATAGAAAAACTAAGGATTTGGGAGGGAGGATCATTGATAGAGTGATATCACCAAGAAAACCTGAAAGGATGGGATCCAGAGCTGAGAGTAATCCCTCAGAGACAAGAGGAAAAACATAGCTTTCTTTTTAGCAGGAAGGAGGAGGGAAAAAAAGAAAAGGAGAAAGGAGAGTAGAGGGAAAAGGACGGAGAAAGGGAGGAAGGAGGGAGCAAGAGAGGGCAGGGAAGAATGATCAATGGGAGTTTAAAATCTAATTCTCCAGGAGCCTCCAGGACAGGTGACAACATTCTGTGCTCCCCAGACCGTTTTCAGCATTGGTGAACAGACCACCCCACAGTTCATTCTGAATGTTTCAAAAATCTATAAATTAGTCATTAAACTGTGTCTGTGGGCATGTGTGCGTGCCTGGTTCTCTTATGGGCACCATTAATACCCGGAACCCTCATGAGGCTCCCCAGCCCAAAGAGCTCCAGAATTGGCTGTCCTGTGACCTCTAGGCAAAACTCAAATTCCTTCAGTGATTTTATGATGAAGGACACCAAACTTCCCCCACGCCTCATTCTCTGGGGCCTTGAAAACCAGAAGAGTAAACTTATCAGGCCTACAACCATAGCACTCTGGTATGTGATCCCATCAGATCTCGGAAGCTAAGCAGGGTCGGACCTAGTTAGTACTTGAATGGGAGACCGCCTGGGAACACCAGGTGCTGTAGGCTTGGGAGAAGGGCCCGGCAATCCACCCCCACCCCCAAATCAATCTGCCATTGAAAACCCTATGAATAGCAGAGAAGCACTAATAATAGTGTTTTACCTGTTGTACATAGGGTCGCTATGAGTTGGATAGCGACTCGACAGTACCTAACAACAACAACAAAAACCTTTTCAGAACCTTTATGTAAATTAAGGGCAAAGAGGTCCAATATAATTCTCCTGCATACAAAATACACACACTTTGTTGTTGTTGTTAGGTGCCATTGAGTCGAGTCCGACTCCTAGCGACCCTCAAAGGTTTTCAATGGCTGTTTCGGGATTGCTTTGGGAGTGGGTTGCCATGTCCTTCTCCCATTTTGCAGTGCTGGAAATCGAACTCGGGACCTCAGAGACTCCAGAGCAACACTCTACCAACTGAGCTAAATCCCAGCACTTTAGTGGCTTTGATTTTTGTTGCTTTGATGCCTTTATTTAGCTTACCTCATGGTTCTTGCCTGGGCTCTGTACAGTTGAAACTAACAAATAAGTGAGTTCTAGATAATGTCTTACCATATTGTTGTCATTTTCTCTTCCCTTACCCTTGCCGTATGTCTTCTTAAGGAGCATTTGGCTGTCACTCCCAAATACCATGTGGAAATCTTTCCTTTTCTAACTGCTTGACCTGGTCTTTGCCCTCCAGCCAGTATCCGGCCGCGAAGGTGGTGAACTTCGGCACCTGGTTCCTCTTCAGCTTCCCCATCTCCCTCATCATGCTGGTGGTCAGCTGGTTCTGGATGCACTGGCTCTTCCTGGGCTGCAAGTGAGTGCCAAGGCCCTGGCAGGAAAGTAGTGAGCCCTAGGGTTCTACTCAAAGTGGGGCTGCCCAGTAACCCACAGAGTATAGTAGGCTGGGCTGGGAGCCAGACATGATCTCTTCTGGACACTAAGCTTTCATGAACTCTGACTTCAGTCTCAGTTCTACTATGAAATAGTCTTAATTCCAACTGACTGGCTAGAGGGACTGTCTGATTTACAGAAGTCTGAATTGCAAAGTGTTTAATGTCCTTTCATGGCTTTCAAAGCATACAGAACAATTCCCACTGCTTTTAGAAATACGATTCCAAGTAGAAGTTGCCTTAGGCTTAATGTTATACACAAGAGTGATTTATATTTGGTAGTTTGTATGGAATATGCTCATACCCTTCATCATAACAAGTTAGATATGTCCCTTGCAATTTCATTTGTAACATTAATCTGCTTATAAATCTTTTCTTTCTAATCATTGGTCTACTCCAAATCTGACCAGTTTCAAACATATAGAGAAAATATATGTGTGGTCTTGCTAGCAATAGTCCATGGAACCTAGCATTCCACTGATGAAGGAATGTTCACGAAGCTAACTTTTCTCTTTAACCAGACTGTTGTCAAAGTGAGAATGTATCATTCTGTATAATTCTGTAACTATAGTATCCTAATAGAAATCTAACATCCACTTTTACCCTAGATAGGCCCTTTCTCTAGCCAAATGAACACACACACACACACACACACACACACACACGTATATGGGGGATGCAGTCATCTTCCTATACACCACATTCCCCTGATTCTTTTACTCATGTACAGATATATAGAAACAACCCCGGTAAATACCCATGCACAAACCCATAAGACATCACTTCACATCGATACACCAGAGATAGGCCCAGATGCAGATTCCCAAAAGGCTGGGAGGAAGATGGAGAAGAGACTGGGTGACCAGGCGCATAGAAACTGTAAGGAGAGGGATGGAGCATGTGAGCAAAGACGAGAGAAAGGAGAAACCCCTCACAGCAAGTAAGCCGTTTAGCGTTGCTTAATGCTTGACTCCTCTGAACCTCAAAACATGTCTTCTTTACTCTTTTGCTCATCCTCCCTTCTCAGCTTTAGAGAGACCTGCTCTCTGAGCAAAAAGAAGAAGACCAAAAGGGAAGAGTTGTCAGAGAAGAGGATCCAGGAGGAATACAAAAAGCTGGGAGACATTAGGTACAAATTCAGCCATTCCTCTTCTCCCCTTTTCCAGACAGAAATGCAGTAGGTAAAGTGAAGCACAGAAGCAGCCTTGTTTCTGACAGTCCCTGACACTGGGAGAATTTTCCACAACTACAAATGCAGGCATTTAGGAGATGCTAGTTAATGCCAAAGCCAAGCTGGCCTAGATTTTGGTGGCTACCCTTCCCCTTTGCTATATTTGGAGTCCATGTGTATAGCGATGGCATGAATAGGCAGTGTGTAGATGGGTCAGCTCGAGAAAGACCAACAGAAAGACAGTACAGCCACCTCTTCAAAGATGCTAAATTCCCTCCAAAACCAGGACTTATCACGTTGCTCAAATGGATCAGCACAGTGACTCAGCATTTGCTCCTAGGCAGCTGGGGGAATTTGGTGCTACATTTAGAGCATAAGGCAGCATGAGATACACACTTAAGGAGAGGGTACAAGCCAGGCACCATAGAGCACACCTGTAATCTCAATGACTCAGGGGGCAGAGACAGGAGGATCATAAGTTTGAGGCCAGAGGCAGCCTGTGCAACTTAGTGAAACTGTCTCAAAATAAAAATTGTTAAAGGCGCTTGGAATGCAGTTCGGTGCTAAAGCAATTGCTTAGCATACATGAGGCCCTGGGTCCAACCCCCACTACTGCAAAAAAACAAAAACAAGTCAAAGAAATCACTGACCAACCCTCAGCCACTTCAATGAGCATTTCCACAGCAACCCAGCATTACACTTGATGCTGTTTCTCCTGTAACAGCAACTGGCATGTATGAATTTGGATAAATATTCAGGCAGAAACTATTTTTTAAAACCTTAAGTTACAAAAGGAATATGTGTTCACTATAGAGCGTTTGTAAATACAAGAAAGTATAAGGGAAAATTAAGGTTGATTGTCATCTTAGCATCCCAGGATCAACCATTTATAACTGTTAACATGATATATTTCTTTCTATGCTTTTTTTGTGCACATGATATGTATTTTTGGTAAAACTGATACTGAACATAGTTGCATATCTTCCATTTTATCACTTAACATCTAGCTGTCATGATATCCTCATGTCCTTAGTTCTGCTGTAGAAACATGATTTTTAGTGGATCCTTCTTATTGTGGGGCTGGGATTTAGCTCAGTTGGTAGAGTGCCGTTCTGCAGTCTCTGAGGTCCCGAGTTCAATTCCCAGCACCGCAAAAATGGGAGAAGGACATGGCAACCCATTCCCAAGGCAATCCTGAAACAGTCAGCCATTGAAAACCCTATGAGGGTAGCTATGAGTTGGACACAGCTCGACGGCACCTAACCTTCTCATTATAAATATGGTTGTACCAAAATGTATTCAGTGTTATGGAATATCATTGGATACACAAGATAGTTGGTTCCATGTTTTAATATGTAATATTTCAGTCTGCATTTCCAGTTCCTGTCCCACATGAAGGGAATGATGAAACTTAAGGCTCCTGGCCTACAGTCAAATGGACTCAACGTTCATACCAGTTCCTACTCCACCAGCACAGCATCTGAAAATGCCCAGTGCACTGCATTCTCCTTTGGGAGCTGTGTGATAAATAATTTTATACGTGTGTAGTGCTGTGTTCTTTCCCTTCCCAGGAAACATGGTTGATGTCATTTTTCCTAGCATTGCTCAGTCAGTCCTCTTCCTAATTCACTGCCAGCCATTCTAGTAGTTAAGCAGTGGCTGTGGTTCATGTCCTGGTATTGGAGCTGTGAACAGAGGAGCTTCTAGAAGCAAAGTGAAAAAGCTAAGAGAAACTTCCCAGTTCCTAGACTGCATCTTTCTGTTATGCTGTATAGCTACCCTGAAATGGTGACTGGATTTTTCTTCATCCTGATGACCGTGCTGTGGTTTACCCGGGAGCCTGGCTTCGTCCCTGGTTGGGATTCCTTCTTCGAAAAGTAAGTGGTACGCCAGGTATGGTGGTGCACACCTGTAATCCCAGAGGCTCGGAGGTGCAGGCAGGAGGACTGCAAGTTGAGGCCAGAGGCGGCCTTCATAATTTAGTGAGACTTTGTCTCAAGATGAAAAAATGAAAAAGGGGGCTGGGGTGCAGCTCAGTGGCTGAGCACTTGCAAAGTATGTGCAAGGGCCTAGATTCAGCACCCCCAGAACCAAAAGAAAAAAAAAAAGAGTAAATGCAAGTGACACTGTTTCCTCCTTAAGAACCACCTACTCACCCTGAGTCCTCAGGCAGTAACCACAGGTGTCTTTTTATAGTTCCTAGGGACAGACACAAAGCCAGGAAGCGCTTCACTCCCTGAGAAATCTGCTCTTTCTAGGGAAGCAGCAGTGTAGAATCAGGAAGAAAACACAGTGTTTGGAGTTCCTGTCTGGGGCTGGGATCCGGTGCTGCCACTTACCAGCTGTGTGACCTGAGTCCTCTTACATAAGCTCTTGCAACCTCAGCTATCTCCTACGATGGTATTCAAGTTAGAAGACAAACGTCTGTAAAGTGCCAACTGTAGAGACCCCGACCGTGCATAGGCCAAGGCCTGCCAAGGAAGGCAGGCACCAGGAGAGGGACCCACAGGCTCTGGTGCCACTCCTGCATATTCCTGCAAGGGCCAGGGCCACCAGGCACAGGCCACGAGCTCTCCAAGCACCAATTTCTCAATGGAGGAGAGACACGTGTAGGAGTGTGGCCCTCACAGAAGAAAAGACTCATCCTCTTCTCTTCTTCCCTATCTACACAGGTCCCCATCACTGCTTCTAGGACTCGCCCCAAATACTGGGTCGGTCAGTTCCCACTGAGACATCTCCCATAGCCAGACCCTGCCTCCAGACTTTGATCAGTGCCCATGAGTCGGTGTGGGGGCCCATCAGTGCCTAGGGATGGTGTGGCAGCACCTGGCAAGGAGTCAGGTTGCTGTCATGCATAGACTAGGCCCTAAAAAGGGACGTTGTGTTTAGGCAGACTGTCCTGAGACCTGTGTTGCTCCTGAGGATGTCTGACCCTCCTCCTCCAGCCATTGCTCGTCTCTTTGCTAGGAAAGGCTACCGCACTGACGCCACCGTCTCTCTCTTCCTCGGCTTCCTCCTCTTCCTCATTCCAGCAAAGAAGCCCTGCTTTGGGAGAAAGAACAACGGTGAGAGAAAGCAAGGGATGAAGTTGGGGGTGGGGGTGCTAGTCAGAATACCTGAGTCAGAATTCCTCAAAGTAGGCTTACTGAGGCCCTCCAGAATGCCCCCCAAAATCGTAGGGCCATCTCTCAAATCCCTAGCTCACCCGTTAGGCCCCCGTCTCCATGAATCAGGCCCATCAGGGTTTTCCTGGCTCTTTATCTGTGATCTAGGGGCAAGCCAGGAGTCCTCCCTGGGGACGGAGCCCATCATCACGTGGAAGGACTTCCAGAAAACCATGCCCTGGGAGATCGTCATCCTGGTGGGAGGAGGCTATGCCCTGGCTTCCGGCAGCAAGGTAACCCTTCCATTCTATTCTCATGGGGCAGATATTGGTCCCAAAGCGCTCCCGAAGGGGTCATTACACCCAGGAGGGAAGGCACAAAGGAGCTGCAGTCTACTTTATCAATTTATTTCAAATTATGGTATAGAAGACTTCTGGAAAAATGATTGCCATTAAATTATTTCACTTTACTTACAAGTATTATTTGGGAAACATGGTAAATAAAACTTTACTCTTTCATAAAACATACTTTTGCCACTCAGCTAACACTCTTCCTCCCCTGCCTTTGTCCAGTGAATCTTAATATGTTACAAGAAGGAACAATGGCAGAGTTTCTGGAGGCCGTAGGCACCGTACTAACCGTTAACTGATGTGGTCTCCTCATACTGGGTTTGTAACTCTCAGTCAGTTGAAAGGAAAAAGCAAGAAGGGCTACAGCAGAGAGAATTCTGTAGGCCTTTGGTCACTGGTTGTCTGTGAGCTTGCCATGAGGCAGCGAGGACACTGTAGAGATTAAATGAGCCTTTGATGAATATGGGAAAGTGGAGAAAATGTAGCCTGCTGACAATGTGGTGAGGGCAGTCTTTAATGATAAAACACGCATTAACAAACTTGGAGCTTGAAGAATCATAAAATATCTCACCTTGCTTTCTGCCTCCATTCTCCATTTCCTTATTGCCTTTGCAATCTCTAGAGTATGATCGGAAGAGTCTCAGCATATCAACCATAGAAGGGAGAGAAAGAAGAGGGGAAGAGGAGAATGCATATGGCAACTTGGGGTCTTTTAGTATAAAAATTCAACAATGTCCTTCATTTTATAGAAGAGGAGAGGTAGCCATCACCATTGATAGGACACCCCCCAACCCAATGATTGATTCCCAGGAGGAATATTCATTTGACTTGTTGTTTGTTGTTAGGTGCCATCAAGGCAGGTCTGACTCATACCAACCCTATGTACAACAGAACAAAAAGTCCCCAATTCTGTCCCAGGCACCCGATCTTACTAATGTTTAAGCCCATTATTGTAGACACCGTGTCATTCCATCTACTTGAGGGGCTTTCTTTTTTTCATTGACTCACTACTCTCCCAAACAGGATGTCCTTCTCCAGTGATTGGTCCTTCCTGACTACCTGTCCAAAATATGTAAGATGCAGGCTAGCCATCCTTGCTTCCAAGGACCACTCTGGTTGCATTTCATGCAGGACAGATCTATTGGTTCTTTTGGTAGTCCATGGTAGACTCAATACTCATCTCCAGCCCCATAATTCACATGCATCAATTTTTCTCCTGTGTCCCTTATTCAATGTCCATCCTTCACAACCATATGACGTGACTGAAAAAACCATGTCAAGGTACACCTTCATCTTCAATGTGACATCTTTACTTTTCAACTTTAAAGACATCTTTTGCAACAGGTTTTCCCAATGTAATACACCTTTTCATTTCTTGACTGCTGTTTCCATGGGTGTTGATTGTAGAACCAAGCAAAGCAAAATCTTGGACAACCTGAATCTTTTCTCCACTGATCATGAGGATGCTTACTGACTCAGTGATAAGGATTTTTGTTTTATTGATGTTGAGGTGCAGTCCCTACTGAAAACTGTGTTCTTTGATGTTCATCAGTAAATATTGCAAATCCTCTTCACTTTCAGCAGGCAGAGTTGTATCATCTGTATAATGCAGGCTGTTATGAGTCTTCCTCTAATCATGATGCTGCATTCTTCTTCATAAAGTCCAGGTTCTTGGACTGTTTGCTTAGCATAGAGACTGAAGAGGTACGGTGAAAGGAAACAGCCCTGACGCACACCTTTCTTGACTTTAAGCCAGGCAGTGTTTCCTTGTTCTGTTCAAATGACTGCCACCTGGTCCATATATAGATTCCTCATGGGTACAGTTAAGTGCTCTGGTATTCCCATTCTTCACAGGGTTATCCCTAATTTGTTATGATCCACAGAGTCAAATGCCTTTGCACAGTCAATAAAACATAGACATCCTTCTGGTATTCTCTGCTTTCAGCTAACGTAAGGGCCCAGAGATGCTCCAAGTGATAGCACAGTAGTCTGTCCCTCTGCCAGTCCACACGCACAGACTGAGCTCCTTCCAGAGAAGCTTTGCTGAAGCTGATGTAAAGGTGGCCTGATTTCCTGGTTGGGAGCCTTTGGAATGAGATCTTTCAGTAGGGCTGAATCCATCTGACATCAGCAATGATGTCACTAGTTCCAAGCCCTCTTCTGAATCTGGCTTGATTTTCTGGCAGTTCCCTGTCTATATACTGCAGCAGTCGTATTTGAATGATCTTTAGCAAAATTTTGCTTGCATGTGATATTAATGAAATCATTCGATAGTTTCCACTTTCAGTTGGATCCTCCTTCTTGGGAATAGGCACAAATATGGATCTATTAAAGTTATTAAAGTTGAGAAAGGTGTGCGTCAGGGCTGTATACTTTCACCCTATCTCTTCAATTTATACGCTGAGCAAATAATCTGAGAAGCTAGACTTTATGAGGAAGAATGTGGCATCAGGATTGGAGGAAGGCTCATTAACAACCTGCGTTATGCAGATGATGCAACTCTGTTTGCTGAAAGTGAAGAGGATTTAAAACATTTACTGATGAAGATCAAAGATCATAGCCTTAAATATGGGTTGCGACTAAACATTAACAAAACAAAAATCCTTACAACTGCATCAGTATGCAACTTCACAATAAATGTAGAAAAGATTGAGGTTGTCCAAGATTTTCTTTGCTTGGCTCAATAATCAACACCCATGGAAGCAGCAGTCAAGAAATCAAAAGATGCATTGCTCTAGGAAAAGCTGTGGCAAAAGATCTCTTTAGAGTATTGAAAAGCAAAGATGTCACATTGAAGACAAAGGTGCGTCTGACTCATGCCATGGTATTTTCAGTCGCATCATATGGTTGTGAAAGCTGGACATTGAACGAGACAGAAAAAGAATTGATGCTTTTGAATTGTGGTGCTGGAGACATCTATTGAATGTACCATGGACTGCCAAAAGAACCAACAAATCCGTCCTAGAAGAAGTGCAACCAGAGCGCTCCTTGGAAGCAAGAATGGCCAGACTGCATCTTACATATTTCAGACATGTAGTCAGGAGAGATCAATCCCTAGAGAAAGACACGTTTGGGAGAGTGGCAGGTCAACGCAAAAGAGGAAAACCCTCCACCAGATGAATTGACACAGTGTCTGCAACAATGGGCTTAAACATAAATAAGATCGTTTGCCTGGCACAGAATCAGCAAGTGTTTCGATCTGCTGTACATAGGGTCGCTATGAGTCGGACTTGACTCAACGGCACCTAACAACAACATGGATCTATTCCAGTTGGCCAGGTAGTTGTTTTCCAAATCTCTCGGCATAAACAAGTCAGTACCTCTATTGGTATTCCATCAATTCTTGGAGCCTTGTGTTTCGCCAATTCCTTCAAGGCAGCTTCCACTTTGCCCTTCAGTACCATTGGTTCCTGATCATATGCAACCTCTTGAAATGGTTGGCCATCCACTAATACTTTTTGCTATAATGACTCTATGTATTCCTTCCATCTTCTTTTGATGTTTCCTGAGTCGTTTAATATTTTCCCTGTAGAATACTTCACTACTGCCACTTAAGGATTGAATTTTTTCTTCAATTCTTTAAGCTTGAGAAAAACAGAGAGTGTTCTTCCCTTTTGGTTTTCTCTCCAGCTCTTTGTATATGTCATTATAATATTTGATTTTGTCTTCTTGAGTTGCCCTTTGAAATCTTCTGTTTAGTTTCTTAACCCCATCATATCTTCCTTTTGCTTTAGCTGTTCAACATTCAAGGGCAAGTTTCAGTCTCTTTTGACATGTAATTTGCTTTTCTTTTTTTCTTTAACCTTCTGCTTTCCTCATGAATGATGTCTTTGATATCATGCCACAACTTGCCTCATCAGTGTCTAATGCAATAAACCTGTTGTTCATGTGGTCTCTGAACTCAGGTGAGATATTCTTAAGGTCATGCCTTGACTCTCATACACTTGTTCTGACTTTCTTCAGTTTCAGTTTGAACCTGTATACGAGCACTTGATGGTCTGACCTACAATCAGCACCTCGTCTTACTCTGATATTTGATATTGAGCTTTTCCATCATCTCTTAACACAAATGTAGTCAATTTGGTTCCTATACATGGTAAAAATCTTCCTATATTCATTTGTGGCCTTAGTGGTAGTTGTGTAAATTTGGGTAAGACTCATATTAACTGGCTTTCCTTGTAGGCATATGGATATTATTTTGTGACTGACAGCATTGTACTTCAGGACAGATCTTGAATGTCTTCTTTGAGATGAATGCGACCCCATTTCCCTTTGTCATTCCCAGCATAGTAGACCATATGATTATCTGATTCAAAATGGCCCATGCCAGTCCATTTCAGCTCACTGATGCCTTAGATTGTCAATGTTTATGCATTCTATTTCCCTTCTGATGACTTCTAATTTTCCCTGATCCATACTATGTACATTCCACATTTCAATTATTAATGGCTGTTTACAGTTGTTCCTCATTTTGAGTCATGCCACATGGCAAATGGAGGTCCCTGTGGTTTAATTCATTTCTGACATTAAAGTAGACTCTACTTTGAGGCGGTAACTCTTCCCCAATCATCTTTTGAGTGCCTTCTACATTCCACATTTCAATTATTAATGGATGGCTAATATTAATGGGAGGCTAATATTCCAGCATTATATTTGATATTGTTTTTCTGCTATTCATAGGTTTTTTTGTTTTGTTTTGTTTTTGAGACAGGGTCTCACTAAATTACACAGACTGCTTGTGGTCTCAAACTTGAGATCCTCCTGTTTCCACCTCCTGAGTTGCTGGGATTACAGGTGTGGGACACCACGCCCGGCATCTATTCATAGGCTTTCAATGGCTAATTGTTTTGGGAGTGGGCTGCCAGGTCCTATTCCCTAGTCTGTTTTAGTGTGGAAGCTCAGCAGAAACCTTTCTCCCATGGGTGCCCTGGCTGGTATCTGTAATACCAGTAGCATAGCTTTCAGCATCACAGCAACATAGAAGCTCCCACACTATGGCAAACTGACAGACATGTGGGGGATTTATTTGAGCAGACGTGTATAAATGTTACTAGTGAGGATTCAGACTTGGCAATATACCTTCATATTTTGTATTTTTAAAAAGCACTGACAGATAGTAGGTGGCAGTCATGACAGGATTTGATCCTAAAACAAGTTGGGGTTGAATAACTGTTGTTGGCCAGCAATGAGCCCCCTTCCATTTAGGCACCACTAAATGGAGATATGCCTGCAGTCATAGCCCTGTGGCATCTGATCCGTCAGATCTCGGAAGCTAAGCAGGGTTGGGCCTGGTTCATACTTGGATGGGAGACCACCTGGGAACACCAGGTGCTGTAGGCTTGGGAGACAAACCTGGCAACCTAATCCCAAAACTCAATCCGCCATTGAAAACCCTATGAACAGCAGAGAAGCACTGACAATAGTGTTTCCCCTGTTGTATGCAGGGTCGCTATGAGTCGGATACCGACTTGATGGCATCCAACAACAACAACAAATGGAGATACACTTTTAATCTCTCCCCTTCATTACTCAGGAGAAACTTCCAATATTCAACCATGCCAACTTACTGACACCACCCCCCCACAAGAAAAGTTACTATACAAAGAAGTTGGTAGGTTTTTTCCCCCTTTCTTAGGTGGTAATATAAATCGAATTCAAAAGCAAGAGAAAGAGATGTACTTGGCACTCTGTGTAAAGGGCATTTTTGAGTAGATGCAGAGTGAGGTTGTCAGAGATGGCCGAGAGGGTGAAACTGATGTTGCAGGCTAAAGTTCAGGGGTAGAGATCTCCAACCTCTGTTAGGACAGAGTCCTAGGAAGGATTATGCAATCAGGGTAGGTGGCTCTGCATTGCCCCATGACAACTGACCAACCAGGAAACCCAAAGATGGAATGCTGTACAACCACCAAAAAGAAATTTCTAGGCTACAAAAATGATCTAATCATAAAATCATGTCTAATCATAAAGTCGGGCTGGGATTTAGCTCAGTTGGTAGAGTGCTGCACTGCAGTCTCTGAGGTCCCAGGTTCAATTCCCAGCACCGCAAAAATGGGAGAAGGACCTGGCAATCCACTCCCACGGCAATCCTGAAACAGTCAGCCATTGAAAACCCTATGAGGGTCGCTATGAGTCAGATACCGACTCGACGGCATCTAACAACAACAATAATAATAATCATAAAGTCAGGACTGGCTCCATGCAGGCTGAAAATACAGATTTGTTGAGCCCAGTGGTCCCTTCCAGCCAACATTTCTGACCCTCTAGTCTAAGAACGGCATTGGGATATTTTCTTCCTTTCTTCTTACTGTAACACCTCTTTCTGCAGACCTCTGGCCTCTCCACATGGATTGGGCACCAGATGCTATCCCTGAGCAGCCTCCCGCCATGGGCCATCACTCTCCTGGCATGCGTCCTGGTGTCCATTGTCACAGAGTTTGTCAGCAACCCAGCCACCATCACCATCTTCCTGCCCATCCTGTGCAGCCTGGTGAGTAGAGCGAGGCTCCCAGGTATCAGATGGGCATCCCACGGACCTGCCGTGGCAAGCCTGGCCCAGGGAGCCACTTCCGGTGCTGTACTTTCTGTGTTCACTGCCCACAACCTTCACTGGTGCTCAAACCAGATTCTGAAGAAGGAAGCTTTTCAAATAGCAATTAATAAATAAAAAGATACATTAATAACTTCTCCAAAAAGTAGGATTAATTTAGTGGCTACCCCAAATAGAAACAAAAGTATGGATAAATTAACCTTAAAACCCTAGCATTCCATTTACCCACAATCATCATCAGTCTTTCTCTCCTGAGATAAAACCTAACAGTGGGGTCAATGTGATAACCACATAAATGGAGAACTCACACAACTGCAAAAGCCAAGACCATAGCTCTAAAGGTCATCGCCACCTCCACCCAGTTTCACTGTCCTCAGGGAGGTTCTGAGAATTGGGAGCAAGGCCAGCCTCACTCCACGGCCTCAGACCAATCTGTTACAAACAGAAGAGGGGAGCAACTACCCCGAGGTTAGCCTGGCAAAGCAGCCCAATATGAAATGCACTTGACCCTGTGCTCCATCTGCCCCACTCTGGGAGATGGAACCTAGGAAATGAAAGCCCCTCCACACCTCCAGCAAAACAGCCTCCTCCTGCTCTTTCTAAACCCAAGCGCCCCCTGGTCTCTCTCTGCTCGCTGCTCAGGTGTCTCTCCCTTCCTTCCATTATCTTGTGTGTGTCAGCACAGGAGTTCACTTAGTGACACCGTCGCAACCTTGAGAGTAAGACCATGGGTTCAAATCCCAAATAAAGCAGTTGTCTTCTCCAGGAGAAAAGCCCTCAGTTCTGTACCCCAAGGGGAGAGGATCCTGCTTCCATCAAAGCAGCTTATTCATGAGACTTTTGTTTGAAGAAAGGCTTTCTCAGCTAAAGAATAAACTTTAAGAACCAGTTCCTATGTGGGATGTAGCTCAGAGGTAGGGCACTTGCCCAGGATGCACAAGGCCCTGGGTTTGATCCCCAGTACTGAGAAAACAAAACAAAACAAAACTCCAACCACTTCCTTAGGCTACCCTGCCAAAATTAAACTTCCATTCTAAGAAGTACCTTGAAGCTTCAGCCCATTTAGGTTGCCAAAAGAGCACTGTATGCTCTGAAGGGCAGGGACCTAACTAGCCATAGAACATGGTGTCCACCTAAGGTTAGCCAACAGCAAGCCATCATTTGAAGCGTGTTTGTGCACAAGAAACGTCAGCCTAATCCCAAAGTTCATGTTTCTGTGAATTCTCTTTCCTCCTAGTCTGAAACGCTGCACATCAACCCACTCTACACCCTGATCCCTGTCACTATGTGCATCTCTTTGGCAGTGATGCTGCCCGTGGGCAATCCCCCCAACGCCATCGTCTTCAGCTACGGGCACTGCCAGATCAAAGATATGGTGAGTTGCGGGTGCCCTCTTCTGCCAGGCCCCACAGGAGGGTAGGGACAGCTGGCTGCCCAGCCTCCTCCTAAAGTTTCTTATTTCACAGCAGAACTCCTGGTCTGCCAACACTCTAGATAGAGTAGATAGTGTAGTGGAAATGGACCCTGTAAAAATGTTCTTGATTGATTCGTAAGGTCTAAGAACAGTGATAATATGTTCTCCCTTACCTTATCTGGCCTAGGATTTAGCTCAGTGGGTAAAGCACTGGTTTGCAGTCTCTGAGGTCCTGAGTTCAATTCCCAGCACCTCAAAAATGGGAGAAGGATGTGGCAATCCACTCCCGAGGCAATCCCAAAACAATCAGTCATTGAAAACCCTATGAGGATTGCTATGAGTTGGACACAACTCTATGGCACCTAACAATAACAACAACAACAACAACAACCCTTATCTGGAAGAAAGCAGGAACATGGTTAGAGAAACCTGGGATGGGCACAGGCTCTGGCCCAGTTCCAGAAGGCATGACCTTGTACAGATCTTTGCCTCCGTTTCTTCACTAGATAAGTGGGATATTCACTCCGCAACCTGCCGATTTATTCATAGATGATGCAGTGTGAGAAATGGACCCTAGGTGGCAAAAGATATTTTAGGAGAACAGAATCCTTCTGTGTAATTCTCCCCATCAAGAAACCCCTGAAGCATCATTGGCAAAAAGAAGCACCTATGGTTCATTTTTTAGTTTTCAGGTGGACTCACAAATAGCTTCAGGGGCCCTTTTGCCACTGACTTCAGTGTTAGGCACACTCAGCCTCCACTCCTCAGCCTATACTCACTGCTGTGCTCTTAATCCAGCCTGATGGCGGGCGGGAGAGAGGACAAACTGACACGAATTACTGATGCCTGACTGACTGAAATAGGGCCCAGTCACCCTTGCTGAAGTGAAAACAAATTTCTCAGCAACTAGTAATGTAGCAAATGGAGGGAGGGAAGGAAGAGCTTCAGGCTGGGAGATATTCGGAGCCATTCTGCGCATCCATGTCATCTGTGCTACCTAAGAGACTGGAGGTTATGGCCAGCCCTCCCTCCCCCTCCACTGTTACTGTGTAATACTCAGTCTGCTTGCACAGAGCTCGGCCTCAACTCTCCTGTCTCCCCCTTTCCCTGCTGTGTACCCCACTCCTCATCCCTACCTTTTACACTGGAATCTAACATTAGAGACAGTTCTCATCTAAGGGACTCAATGACTTGAACCCACAGGCCTAGGTTCAATTCGTAGCTTAGCCACTAAAAGCTTCAATTTGCTCATATGGTATTCCAACTAGATACACCCTGTGGTCCCTTTCGGCTCTAAAGGATCTTAATTTAGCTCCTTAGAACCTTCCCCTCCACCACCTGCTTGGGAAGCACAAGCTGTTCTCTACCCCAAAAGGCCCAAGATGACTAAGAAGTCCGGGCTCCGGCCAGAAGGCAGGAGAGAGAGGACGCGTCTCGTCACCACATGCTTGGACAACTTCCCACCATTCATTTTTCCCTTGTAATTTTCCCAACTTAATGCCACCTAATGGACCTGTTTTGGCTACGTGCCTCATACTCAGTTACACCCTGGAGGGATGCCACTGTCCTTACTATACAGTTTTCCATCTGGCCCTGGCTCAGCCAGCCCATCATCTCTCACATCCCCCATCAGCCTGTGGGTATCAGGACTATGGCAGGAATGAAACAGGTTGGTCACAGAGGCGCACTTCCCTCTATAGCTAGCAGGTCTGCGTCATCCTCCTCTGGAAGGGATGAGCAGAGGCAGCTGACTGTGTCCCCAGGGAACCCATGGTCACCTACTTCCCTGAGCTTCTTCCTTGTGGGGGAGGTCACCGCGGCAGAGACTCCATATAAGATAGTCCCTCCTACAAAAGACCCTTGGGCCTGCATCTGTAGCCCTGTGGCATCAGATCCTGTCAGATCTCGGAAGCTAAGCAGGGTTGGGCCTGGTTAGTACTTGGATGAAAGACCGCTTGGGAACACCAGGTGCTGTGGGCTTGGGAGAGGAACCCAGCAACCCACTCCCAAAAATCAATCTGCCATTGAAAACCCTATGAACAGCAGAGAAGCACTGACAATAGTGTTTCATCGGTTGTACGCAGGGTCGCTATGAGCTGGTTACCAACTCGATGACACCTAACACCACCACAGAAGACCCTGAGAAGTTCTTGCTTTAAAGAGAACTTTTTAATTTTAACACATTTCCCCTATCATTTCACTCCACAAGTAGCTCTTAATATTCCACATATCCAACTGGGAGTGCTGGCACATGCCTGTAATCTCAGTGACTCAGGAGGCAGACGTGGGAGGACCGCAGGTTCAAGGCTAGTGGCAGCCTGTGTAACTTAATGAGACTGTTTCAAAATAAGTAGAAAATGGGCTGAGGATGCGGCTCAGTGGTCGAGCACTTGCAAAAACACGTGTGAGGCTCTGGGTTCAACCTCCAAGTACTGCATAAAGGTTATTTCCCACAGATCTAGTGTCGCAGGTAACTAACAGACCTTCTAGGCTTCCACTTTAGAGAACGCTGCAGGCAGCCAGTGGAGATGGTTCTAATCGCCCTCTCCCACCCCAAGCCCTCCCTGTCCTTCTACAGTCCTATGCCACCCCACAAAGCAACACATGAGCAGCCCAGGCAGCAACTGGAACACAGCAGGGCCCCACAGGTGGAGCAAGGTGTAAGCACAGGGCCTAGAAAGAGCTCACCTGGGGACCTGTGCTGCTGCCTGGCCAGAATGACCAGGGTGTGCTGGCTTGTGTCCTGCAGGTGAAAGCTGGCCTGGGAGTCAACGTCATTGGCCTGGTGATAGTGATGGTGGCCATCAACACCTGGGGAGTTAGTCTCTTCCACTTGGACACTTTCCCGGCTTGGGCTAAGGTCAGCAACATCACTGATCAGGCCTAACACAGGTGGACAAACGGGCCTGACCAAAGAAGCTGCACTCAGCAAGAGACAAGTCACAGGCAAAGAGAACCAGCAGGAGCACACACCCCAGACCTACGCCACAGACGTCGCTGCCAGACAATTCCGCCACCTGCCACCTAGGTGAAGGGCAGGGGTCTGCCAACCACAAGATCTGGGTTTGGTTGTTAGTGTCTCCTTCCTGCCTGCCTGCCTTAGCGCCAGAGCTTAAGAAAACCTAAAACTGTCCCTTCTTCCTTGTGTCTAGTCCTTCCAATTGACTTTCTGAAGACAGGAAAAGAAGGAAGCCTGTCTTAATTGCCCCTCAGAGGCGAAGCCTCGCAAACTGATTGGCCGCACTGGGTTTTACAGTATTCCTAATACCTTCCTGGGAGCTGAAGAAGATACCCAAATCATTCCACTCATGCAGAGAGTGAAACCAGGGACACCTCTTCTGCAGGAAAACTTTACCCAGAACTTGAGCTTTCTCAGATGCCTATCCATTGTCTCCACAAAAAGACAATTCTCAGTAGGTCCTCATTGGGGCAATCAGTATTCTTTTTTATCACTACTTTATTCCATCTTAAACATCTCTCTTCAGTGGCTCCCCTTTACCTTGGCACCATATTCCTATAGTGTTCCCCTCTAGAAAGTGAACGTCTTGCCCACCAAGCTACACCCCATACTCTGTGGGGAGGCCCTCCAAGTACTGTTCTCCCCTCTGAAGTTTCCATGGTTTCAGCCTAGCAGCTATAGTACTCTGGCATTACTCATTGTCAAAGGAAAAGGAAGCAAGAAGAAAAAGAAAACACACTGAGATTAGCATCTCCCTCTGAACCCATCACTAACCTGAAATACTACAGCCATGGCTAAGTGGGAAGAGGGAGGGAAAATTTTCATACCTGTCTTATTTGGAAGACCAAAACTACAGTTAAGGTTACAACACTATTAGTGATACTACCCTGGCTTGCTTTTCAATTTAATGAGTAGTTTGTTCCTAAGAAGACAAAGTACTAAGAAGTACCCAAAGGTCCAACACATCAGTCCCTTCCAAGCTATCAGTGAGCCCCTGGAGGGGAGGGACATGACCATGGCTATGCCTCTTGAATTCTCCCACAACTTGAACAATGTAGTAAACTGTAACTGCTCAAGAAATGTTCCCGATGAGAAAATCACCCTAGAGAACAATGCCTCCTTCCTTGTGCTGAGGACCATGCCATTTTCTCCATGAGATGTCTTTAACTGGTGGCTGAATATAGTACCCTCTCCCTCCAGTTTGCTGCCATTACATTATTTCTGATTTCCACGATCAGTTGCTCATTAAATACATCTTATGGGAAAGGGAGTCCCCCATAGTTACTGCAGTCTTAACTGATTTAAAGTTAATTTAAAGTTACTGTAAATGGCATTGTAGTTGTCCCACGATAATTAATTTATAAAATCACTCCGTTAGTTTTATCAGGAGTCTGTGAGTTGTAAAGTTCCTTTTGTGCTGGTCAGCACTTGCATGCCAACAGAGAATGTGATCGACCAGGTTCAACCATAAACATGACTGTTTCTGTCCTATCAATTAGCTTAGACAATATTTAGCCAGTCATAGTAGTGAAGACCTCATGAGTCCAAATGAAATGCCAATATTGGGTTATGTTACAGCTGGTCTGATCAAGCCAGCATCCCTAGTCCACTTGCTTTAAAATGTTTGAATCAGGGTGTTACTCCCGTCAGGGTAGCCAAATCATCACATTTCTGAGCTATTATAGAACTCAGATCCTAAGACTCTAGGTCTGATGATAAGACAAAATCACTTATATTACAATTCTGAGATTATAATAAAGAAAAAGAGAAAAGTTGACTTAGAACAGACTTATTGGCCACTGTTCAGCTATTTGAGACCCTGAGCCACTCCTAAGGGGAAGCAGTACCAACTCTCTACAGCAGCCGCTGCCTGTACTCCATTAGCTGATGTGTTCAACCAGCCAAGGTAGAAAGTACATTTAGCACAGTCTGATCTACTGGCCGCTCTCAAGAATAGCACTGTGCTTTCTAAATCCAGAGATTCAGGCCAAACAAGAGAGCCCATTCCAGTAACAGGGGATGGCAGATGTGATTAGTAACTCCTTATCACCTAAAATCTCTCTACTGTTAGTAACTTCCAGACCTTCTTAGTAGTCTTGTCTCTTGATATTATGCTTTATCTTCTAATATCATACTATATGGATGAAAAGCTGTAAATGATGACCTTGTAACAGTTCATTTTCCAGATGATGAAACCAACAGCCAAAGACACTGAGTATGGTTGCATCTTATTCTCAAGTCAATTATATATCGAATTTGCTATGCCAAAGTTGCCTTTGAAATTCCTTTAAGTTGCCCATAAAGTACATGGTATGCGACCTTTTAAGTTGGCATTTAGATGCCACAAGCACTCACAAGCCATCATCTTTTAATTAAAAAAAAATGCTACTTTTCCTTCCATTGTCAGAATAGGTCCCTGTTTCTTCAACTGAACATCAAATAAAGTAGAGCTGGCCCTCTGTATCTGCATGTTCTGCATCAGTGAATTCAACCAAACTGTGGGAAATATTTTTTAAAAACCTGTACTGAACATATACACATTTTTTTGACTTGATGGCACCTAATGACACAGTAAGTTATCATAAGTAATCCAGAAATGACTTCAAGTGTATGGGGGGATTTTGGTAGGTTATGTGCAAATACTACATCACTGTATATACGGAATTTGAGCATGTGAGAATTTTGGCATCTGCAGGGGGCCTGGAACCAATTCCTTGTGGAGACCAAGTGAGAATGGACTTTGCTTCGAATGTGGGGACAACACTGTTTGTGGAAGTATCACTATGCACTAGAATCACTCTCAGGATTGCAAAACGCTTGAACCTTCAGAATGCAAAAGGAGCTGAGATTATCTGAGTCCACAGGTAGCTCACCCTGGGCCTGCTGTCACTGAATGAATGCTCAGCCCAACTACTCATGCTATTTCTGTGGCACACTTTTGTCCCAGTCCTGCACAACTATACATGTGGGATGATGCGAGTACACTACAGATTTCACAAGGTCCTTTCACTGAGGCAGTGATTCAGGTTGGCCCAGAACCCAAGGTTAGCAATGCCCCACCCCGGACTCCTTCCATGAAATCTCCTTCTTGTCAGTTATTGTTTCCTTCCCAGTGCCTCTCAGCACGTGCCATCCGTTAGGTCTTCAGTTCTTGACTATGTTGCAGCCAGACTTGAACATCTGAAATTCTAAGTGTCACAAACTCCCTATTAAGACCAGGCAACATCTCAAAATACTTTGCCTTCCCCATCCTGTTCCTTTCTACACAGAAAGGCCCTAACAGCCAGGAGGGAAAAAAGAACTCATTCATCTGCTACGGAATGGAAAGGCCATGTGCAAAAACCAAGACTGGAAGTTTAGGAAAGGCCTCCTTTGCTTTAGTACAGTATACAGTGTTCCTTCAGGAGAAATAACTCAGAAAAAGCATTTAAAGGGTGGGAGACCTCAGCAGAAAAACAAACACCAGTACAGTATCTAGGGAGTGAACTGCTTAGTGGAAATGAAAACATTACACATGTGTACGTATGCTCTAAGCCAGTTTACACAGACAACTAGGAAAAATCACACATCTTACTTTTCTCTGTAGTCATGTGAATAAAAATTGAATGAGTTAGAAAAAAGAAAAGTCCTCCTTTAAATCAGAAACAGATATCTGCTTAATCCCATATAACACCAAAAGAAAAGTCTAAAGATCTCAGTAACTTCAACTCAAAAAATTATGCTCTTTTTACAATTTTAAATTAGGTCAGATTTTTTTTCTCTCTTTAAATAAGGTCAGTTTTTTTTTGTTTTTTTTTTTTCCCTCTCTCTCTGATTTTGTTTTGTTTGGGAGGGTTACAATTAAAGGATAAGTCTTTTAAGTTTAATGTATTAATTAAGTTTCCAACATCATTCCTGAAGTTTTCTATGTCACAATTCAGAGCAAATGCAATATTTTGAGTAACTCCCCTTTTATGGTCTGGCATGGCAAAATGTTTTCTTAAATCACATAGACAGGAGTTTTCAAATATTTTTTTAAAAGGAAAACAAAAAGAGGCTGTCTTTGTGATGCTTCTTCTATCACTCCATTAATTTATGTAGCAAGGGTTCCTACAAAACACCCACAAAAAGAGATGACCACAATCACCACAACCCCATCCACATTATGAATTTTCAACAATGCACTAGAATTTATGATGGTTCAGGGTTACTCCAACATACATCCCAGGCAAGAGCAGCCTGCACAAGAACTCTGAGCTCCTTCTCACTGTGTGAGAAGATAGTACTAGGAGACGTTATCTGAATGGTGAATGGGAAGTCAGTCAGTATTCACTGTGTTCTACTTTATATGATGAAGTTGAACTTAGGAACTAATTTGCTGCATGGCTTCCCCTGGTAGAAACGATTCTATTGGCAAAGATAAGTGTCACTTGTGAGGGAAGCCCTAAAGCCTGTATGAGCTTTGAGTATAAGATATAGTATAAAAGGACCTAGTCTCCTAATACCTAGGGGACCATTGCTTCCAAAGCAGCCACTCTGGGAGACCATACACACATAACAACAATGTTGACATGCTGATATAGAAGGGTTCCCTCTTTGGAAACAGCTTTCAGCATAAGCCTCTAGCATTTTGAATGTCCCTAAAGGTGGTAAATCTTTATGCTTTGAGGCTATAATTCATTCTGCTAACAACTTAGTAATTTAAGATCAAATGTTGTGGGCCAGGTGGTATGATCAATTCATCAATTCATCAATTTCATCAATATCTAAGAGACTATCCACAGAATAATGCCACATTTCATATGACCCGTCAACTGGTTCCAAAAGTGACTGAAGAAATACAAAAGTATTCTGGCCAAAAGCAGAATGTTTCAACTATTCTCTACTATTGTCAAAGCACAGTGTAACACAACACATACATTATCTCAATTATTTCTCATGAACTCCCTAGGAGATAGATATTACATCCACATCTTACAGATAATCCAAGAGTTTCAGGAAGAATAAGCCATTTGCCCATTTTCCACTGCTAGGAAGAAGTCAAACCATAATTTGATCCTACTCTATGATAAAAGGATGACCTTTACAGGTATAAAACTTATCTCCATGTATGAGAGATCAAGGAGTATGTTTTCAGGGAGAAGCAGAATCACTCTACTTCAGAATCACATACAGCATCAGTGTCATCACTGTCTGAAAAAGTGTCTCTAAATACTACTTCCTGTTTGTTGATTCCACTAAAATGTCTTCAGAAAGGAATTTTTGATGAAGCTACTCAACAAGGCATCTGCAACAAAAAATGTTCTATATTAATACAAATTATACTTTTAGAAATTTACCTTATAGTATACCCTGCACAGATATGTATAATAGTAGGTTCAATGTTATTATGGTAATAGCAAAAGAACAACCTAAACATTCATCAGTAGCAGATTAAATTATGGTACATCCATTCAATAGAATCGTATGCAGCCAAAAAAGGAATGAGGTTGTTTCTTACATACTGATATGGAATGATCTCCACTAAGAACAACAACAAAGTAAGGAGGCTGGGTATGGTGGCACACACCTGTAATCCCAGCAACTTGGGAGGCAGAAGCAGGAGGATCCCAAGTTTGAGGCCAGAGGCAGCCTGCCTCACTTAGTGACACCTTGTCTTAAAAAAAAAAAAAAAAAAAAAAACCATGCTGGATGTGCAGCCCAGAGGTAGAGCACTTGGAAAGCATGAGTGAGGGTTCAACCTCTCTAGTCCTCCCTTCAAAAGAGGGACAGACCTCTAAGAGTAGTCTGTTACATTTGTATAAAACAAACAAAAAACCTCAGCATGTGTTCAAGCAGAGACACTCTCAAAGGTACACAGGGAACTGTTAACAGTGACTGGCTGAGGAAGAGAAGCTAGGAGCAGGACAGAGAGGGGAGATGTCCTTTTGTATCTTCATCCATGGGAAAAGTTACCTATAGACTAGCCAGGCACAGTGGTGCACACCTCCAGTCTCAGCACTGAGGAGGCTAAGGTAGAGAACTACTTGACCCCAGGAGTTTGAGATCAGCCTAGACAACACAAGGAGACTCTGTCTTGACAAGACAAAAAAAAAAAGAGAGAGAGAGATTATACATTTGACAAATTATAACAGCAATTTCTGATTGTAGAAAAAAAAACAAAGCATCAACTTATGAAGAGAATCAGTAATTCTCCTCCTTGAAATGCTGATTTTATTATATCTTTGGAACATACTTTTCTTAGGGGAATCACTGTAAAGTTATAATGTAAGTACATTTTTTAAATGTGAAAAGTCATTTCTTTTACCAACAACTTATCACTTATCCATCATGTAATGTCAAATGTACCTGTAATCCCAAGAATGATTCTTTCAATGGAAAAGAGTCAGATTAAATATGGCATTAAGGAAAAACAGACATACTAAATAGACTGTGAACTCTAATGGGATAAAAGCAATTATTTTTGCATATTCTTAAATTCTCTAGCTCCTTACAGGATTCCTAGAATACAGTTTCTCAGCTAATGAACAGAAAAATTGATTTATTAGTTAAATTATCAATTATGGAGCTGCCTGACAACAGTATAAAATGGATAATTCATCAGAAACTGGCTTCTAGATATTAATTTTAATTACTTTGAAACAATAAAATTTAGTAACAGATGTTTAACATGTACCCATTATAATTGCTAAACTGTGCAATCAGCATTACTTGTATCCGATCAGCTGTAGGAAGCACAATTTTTCTTTTGACAAAAGGTAGTAGAAATGCCAAAGAACAAAGGAGAAACTAACTAAAGGTCATGTTTGCTAATCTAGCACCATAATTCCAGTCTTAGAACTTCCCAAGTAGCTCGAAGATGTAGGAAGAGGTGAGGCTGTTGGAAACGTAAAAGGTAGTTCTCTTAATTTGTGGCCCCATTTTTGCTCTGAGGCAACACACAAGGTCCAGCAAAGAAGAAAATTACTGAGACTGGAGATGAAAATGAAAGCTTTGGGATCAGGTAGCAAAGGAAGCCCCTCAGGAGCAGCAGTCAGTGTATCCAGAATGCAGCGCTGAAGTGGGCCTCACGAACTAGGGGGTTTCTTCTTGGCGTCCAAGTCCTTTTTAATCTCTTCAAATTTTTTAGCCAGGTTTGGTATCTTTAAAAAAAAAATAGATTATTATAATTTTGCATGTGTGTAATCAATATTTTTCATTTCTTTTCCTCCAAGAACAAATGGTTCTACAGGAGGAGGTTCTGAAGGAGACCTGCTCAGCAGTGGTATTTCTTAGCCTCACCCCTGTATATGAAAGGATATCCTAAATTTTAAGCTGATGTTCCCTCTCTGAAAGCCAGACCCTGGCTTCTTTTACCTACAGATATTCACTTGGCCCCTCGATCTGGTGTCAAGTACAAATTTTACATGTAAAATAATAAACGTGATATAAAGTAAGAAAGCCCCTGCTTAGAAAACCAGATGAATCAAGTGAAGGCTGACAAAAGGAATTCCCTTTGTCACACTAAAAGCTTTACTACAAAACCAATCAAGTTAGTGTTTCCCTGGCTTGTCTTTTTAAAACACCTTCTAGGATTCCCATTCAGTTGTGCCACCTGGTTTTCAACTTCTCCATCTGTAAAGTAAGATTAATATGACTCCCCCTGTCACCAAACTCTACAGTCCTTAAATGTGTTAGATCCATATCCAAAATTCTCAGCCATCTCTACTACAGAGTATGGGCCGAAAAGACTATCCAATTAATCTTTAAATTCTGACTTACCACATGATTTTCCACAGAAACAACTACTATTACTCTGGGCTAATGAGCCCTTTTGCTCTCTTGTGGTGGTACAGAGGACAGATGCTGCTGTGAGTTAGATTAGTATTTCAAATGGCAGAAAAACTTTCTATAAAATTTAGGACTTTTTCCTCAGACTTAAGGACTGCATTTATGCTAGAAAGCACATCTTATCTCAACAAAGAAAAGTCAGTAGGAAATAGTTACACAGAATCAATGAAGACATGAATATGGCCACTTACGTCGTAATTCTGAGCCAGATACATTCCAACTACGTTGCCCAAAGTAAATCCAAGCTGAAAGAATAGAAGAAGAGTTATACTGCATACTGATTCCTGTGCCAGACTGTGGCCAAATCAAAATACATAGACAGGATTTTCCTAAGGACAGGTAAAAGACCCTGGTATCCACTGTAAAATTGTGACATGAGATTCACATTTTTCTTCTATGAAGTAATCACAGACATACCCTCACCCCACAAAGTTAAAAAGCATACCAAAGAAATAGCAACAACGTACAAATCTATCCTAAATTCTTGTCCCCGCACAACTCCCATAAATTCTTGCCATAAGTTCTAGAAATCCAAGCCAAAATTATGATTTTGTTGTTGAATGTTGCAATTTTTTCTTTTTCTTCTTTTTTTTGGGGTGGTGGCAGTGGTGGTGATGGTAGTAGTATTGTTATTTCTCTCTACATCAAATAAAATCACTCAGTTAAAAATATTCAGTTGCATAACAGAAGTTTAGAGAATGCAGGGACTCTCAACAGTTCAATCTCTTCATATTGCAGAAGAGGACTTTGAAGTCCAAGATAGTAAAGTGACCTTTTTCAGGGTAATTCACAACAAGGATCACAGGATAGCCTAAATTACATACCCAATCAAAAACTAAAGTATATAAGTATGTATGAAAAGAATATGAAAACACTGATACACCACTGAGCTTAGTACTCAGCCACGTGTAAAGTCTAAAAGGCAGAACATTTAAACTCTCCGGGGCAACATGGCTCCACCTCAGTGACAAGAGCAACAGGCACAATTTCTAGAGAACTATAAACATTTATCTCATTGGGTGACTATTTTCCTGAACAAAAATTGTTTCATGAATATTTAGAGTACTCCTTGTACACCAAAAGAGCCAAAACTCCTTAGCTTTGAGTTTTAATGATAATTGTTTTTCCCTTAGTAATTAAGAGCCTCTGACTAAAGCCTAGTTTCTAAGTTCATAAATTCAAATTGGAATCCACTTTTCTTCACGTTGTTTAATCAGTGTTGCTTCTGTTCCATCTCAATAGAGAAGGTAAAATAGAAAAACAAAGTATGGCACTTAATGTTCCATTAATCACACATGGTATGCTCTAACCTCATCTTTAAACTGGAGATGCAAATGGGGAACAATACCACTGACTCCTTACTATACCTAACCTTGTTGTTTTTGTTAGGTGCTGTCAAGTCGTGTCCAACTCATAGCAACCCTCAGGGTTTTCAATGGCTGATTGTTTCAGGATTGCCTTGGGAGTGGATTGTCATATCCTTCTCCCATTTTTGTGGCGCTAGGAATTGAACTCCGGACCTCAGAGACTGAAGAGCAGTGCTCTACCAACTGAGCTAAATCTCAGCCCCATACTTAAGCTTACTAAGCTATAAACATCAAAAGCATAATTTTAATTAGTTTGCTGTTAGCAAATTAAGAAACATAAAAGAGACTATATAGTCACTTTTCATAGACCACTTTCTGATGATTTGTTTAATCAGATATCTTGCAAAGTCATATTTTTACCAAGGTGGCACCAAGAAGAATGATTTTTTTTTCACTCTAATAGACTGAAAAGAGGTAGAGAGGTTTTCCAAATCCAGAAAGATAAGTAAATTTGCTTAAAAGAAAAGAAAAAAAATCAACTGAGAATGTTAATTCTAATATTAAGCCAAAAGAAAATGGGACTGAGAAAATGTCAAGAAAAATAAACTGGCCACACCCAGTTCTATGTCAGTGCTTCTCTGCTACTCATGGTGTTCTTGATGACTGTTTCGGGATTGTTTGGCGAGTGGGCTGCCAAGGCCTCCTCCCATTTCTGAGGTGCTGGGGATCGAACCCAGGGACTCAGAAAGTGGAGAGCAGCACTCTACCAACTCAGCTAAACCTCAGCCCCTTTGATACTTCAGGAATATGGAAAAGTAGCTTTTTCTCATAAATGCCCTGGAAAAAAGAAATGATAAAACACTAGAAGTTTGGGGACAAGGGGGTGACATGAGGAAAGTGGAATAAAGGACAAAAGTATAGAAAGAAGAGGCTGTAAACTGAGACTGGCCCAGAGCACTACACAAGAAAGGAAGCTGAGACTGGCCCAGAGCAGTACACAAAAGAACAGCATTTTCATCTCTACAATGACAGAGTACACAGAACCAGTGAAGCGCCACAATCCATTACGCACAAATAAGAAACCTAAAACCCTATCCAAATTATGTTTCATTATAGTTCATTTAGCCTGCAGCTGTACCACTGTGGCGTCCGATCCCATCAGATCTGGGAAGCTAAGCAGGACGGGGCCTGGTTAGTACTTGGGTGGGAGACCACCTAGGAACAACACGTGATGTAGGCTTGGGAGATGGACCCCGCAACCCATTCCCGCCCCCCCCCCCAAATTCTGCCCCTGAAAATCCTATGAATAGCAAAGAATCAGTAACAATCCTGTTTCGCCTGTTGTATATAGGGTTGCTAAGAGTCAGATACCAACTCGATGGCACCTAACAACAACAAAAACAACATAGCTCATTTGGCAGCAAATCTGACTTGAACTGATATGTGACTACTTATAGTCTCTCATTTATTTATTTACTTACTTTAAGACACAGGGTTTTGCTTCTGCCTCAGTCTCCCACGTGCTGGAATTATCACCACATCTAATTTTTAGACTTTACCACACTTTAGTGAGAATAATCACTTTTGCTATAGAAACAGAAATCTTTACAGGATCCTGCCCTAGACCCTGGTGGAGAATATGTTTAATAGCAAAAAATGTAATATACTTGATCACACAGTGTTATCTCAGACTTTCCTGGAGCTAAGTATCAAGTTATATGTAGCTTCTACTACCCCTCTAAAATACGAAATATATCTGATTTCCCAAATACATCTGATCCCAAAGATTTTAAGAGACTGTACACTCTTATATACTAAAATCAACTTCGTATTTAGCCCTACGAAAGGATTAAAAATAGTCTCTGCCTTTATAGAATTTATATGATATACAAGAAGAAAACCTATATACAAGTAGTTGTATAAAAGGAGGCAGCACCTAGCACAGGATTATGAATGGTACACGTTTTCCAAAAACCAGAACTAGGTTATGCATTAAATGGCAAAATGAGCGACACAGAAGTAATTCTTTTAAGGAATTACACCTGAAAGATATTAATGTAATGCAAATTGTTATGAAAGACTCTAAATATGCTGAGGAATTGTTAAATTTTAAACTGCCAAAAAAAAAAAAAAACTGGGAAGAGAACTGAAGATGGAGAAACTAGGCACAAGGTGGGAATGATGACGAGATGAGTGGAATAAAATAAATAGGCTTGATTAGAAAAGAGGACTTCAGCCAGGCACGGTGGCACACACCTATAATCCCAGCAACTCAGGAGGCAGAGGCAGGAGGATCACAAGTTTTGAGACCAGGGGCAGTCCGTGTGATTTAGTGGAGACCCTGTCTCAAAAATAAAAAAATAGGCTGAGGGTGCAGCTCAGTGGTACAGCACTTAAAAAGCATGCAAGCATGAGGCCCTGGGTTCAACCCCCCAGTACCACCATAAAAAAAAAAAAAAAGAAAGAAAGAAAGAAAAAGAAAAAAGAAAAGAAAACGAAATGAAAAGAAAGAAAAGAAAAGAGGACTTCAGTGAAGGAATGGAGAGAAATATACATGGAGAGTTGGGCAGAGCTTGTAAGCTAGGGAGTTTGGTTCCCGTGCAATGATGGTAGGGAGCTAATGCCTACTATCTACCTACAGAAACATAGTCTAAGTACTGCTTATAGAGCATTCACCAGATAGCCGCACTGAGAGAAGGCTAAGAAGGTACAGCTTAGAGATAGGACACATTAGTGTAGTGGCACAGGGGATAAGCAGCAAACAAAAATGAACTGGTTTTCTTCTTTAAACATCCATTAGGATCGATGGAACAGAATGGAGAATCCAAGAATAAATCTTTACACTCACGGTCAAATGATTTGCAACAAGGATGTCATGACATTCAAGGGAGAAAGAATAGTCTTTTCAAAAAATAGTGCTGAGACATCACATCAGATGCAAAAATTAACTCAAAATGGATGGAAGACCTAAATTTAAGAGCAAAACTATAAAGTACTTAGGAGAAAACATAGGAGTAAATCTTTATAGCCTGGGATTGCTGTTGTTAGGTGCAATTGAGTAAGTTCTGACTTGTAGCGACTCTACGTACAACAAAACGAAATACTCCCTGACACTGTACCATGCCTGGCACTATTGTCAGTGCTTCTCTGCTATTCATAGGGTTTTCAATGGCGGATTGTTTTGAAAGTGAATTACCAGGTTCTTCTCCCTAGACTGCAACACCTGGTATTCCCATTCAGTCTCCCATCCAAGGACTAACCAGGCTGACCCTGCTTAGCTTCTGAGATCAGGTGGGATCAGATGCTAGGGTGCTATGGCCACAGATAGCCTGGGATTAGGCAACGGTTTTCTTAGATACGACACCAAAAGCACAACCAAAAAAAAACATACATTATACCTCACCAAATTTTTTTTTTAGTTTGTATTTCAAAGAATACCACTAATAATGAGAAAAAAACTGGGTGAAGTGGCACACACCTTTGTAACCCCAGCACCTCAGGAGGCGGAAGCAGGAGGATTGCAAGATCGAGGCCAGACACAGCCTGTGTAACTGAGACCCAGATTCAAATTTTAAAAATTTTTAAAATAGGCAGGGGCTGCAGCCTAGTGGTAGAGTCCTTGCAAAAGTATGTAGGAGGCTGTGGGTCCACCCCCAACTACCACAAAAATTTTTAAATTTAAGAAATAAAATAAAACGAGAAAAGACAGACCACAAAATAGGGTAAAATATCTGCAAATCTTATCTTTTAAGGTACTTGTATCCAGAAAAGACTCTTAAAATTAAACAATAAAATAATAAAAAGATAAATAACCCAATTAAAAATGGGCAAAAGATTTGAAAGGATTTCTCCAAAGAGGACACAAATGGTCAACAAGCACATGAAAAAATATTTGACATCATTAGTCACTGAGGAAATGCAAACCAAAACCACAATGAGGAACTATGTCACACCCACTAGGATGGCTTTAATCAAAAAATGAACAACAAATGCTGGCAAGAATGTGGACAAATTGGAACCTTTTATTTATTACTGGTGGGAATGTAAAATGGGGTACAGCCACTCAGGAAAACAGTTCAACAGTTCTTCAAAAACATGAGTGAATTACCATTGTTGTTATTGCTGTTAGGTGCCATTGAGTCAGTATCGACTCATAGCGACCCTCATAGGGTTTTCAATGGCTGTTTTTGGGATTGCCCTGGGAGTGGATTGCCACGTCCTTCTCCCATTTTTGTGATGCTGGGAATTGAACTTGGAACCTCAGAGACCACAGTGCAGCACTCTACCAACTGAGCTAAATCCCAGCCCGTGAATTACCATAGGATGCAACAATTCCAGTTTAGGGTATATACTGAAGAGAAGTGGAACATAATTCCATGCAAAAAATTGTATGTGAATATTCCCAACAAGATTATTCCTAATAGTCAAAAAGTACAAAAAAACTCAAATGTCCATTGGCTAGCAGAATCATTAGAAAAATGTTACATCTATATGATGTTAATATTACTTAGCCATAAAAAGGAATGAAGCACTGATATATGCTATAATATAAATGAACCCTAAAGACATTGTAAAGTGCAGTCAGAAAAGACCATATATTGTATGAGTCCATTTAAAGGAAATACCAGAATATACAATTTCATAGATATACCAAATAAACTGGTGGCTGTCCAGGGTTGGGGAAGAGGTAAAAGAGAAATGAATGTGAATGTGCGTATGGTTTCTTTGTGAGGTGATGAGACATTAGATATAAAATGAGATAGTGGGAATGGCTGCACAATGTGTGAACACATTAAAAACCACTGAACTATATTTTAAATGGGTGGATTATATCTCAAAGTCGAAAAATCATTAACATTTGGTAAAGTGTCAGCTACTTGGGATGAAACTGAGGAAATCAAAAACAACATCTCAGCTTCCAGACTGGACAAATGTTTAAAAAGAATGGAATGTCAGAAGTGAAAAATGGAGGGACAGTCACATAAATGGTTGGATCTGTATCTGAAAAATACTGTAAATCAACTCACTCTTCTGTATGGACACATGTGAGCAGATTAATCATAATACTTTGTCTATTAACATAAAAGGCACTAACTCTTAAAAAGAACAAGGCCAACTCCAAAACACGCTGGTTCTTCTCATCATTTGCTCACCCCTTCTCCATTAAAACAGTTGTTATGTCTGTAGATCAGCAAACAAAGCTACAATATTTATCTGAGGATGGCTCCAGGCAATAACCCAAAATGGTTGACAAAAACCCAAAGTATCTGACAAGTCTGAACTATGATTCATCAAATTGCATTTTCAAAAATAACAGGCTCAAACCCAAGTTACTGACAATGATTTAAGAAATCTAAAACTAATCTCATTTTCTTTAGCAAATATAGCTACAACCAGCATTCAAAATGATACCAAAAAATGATTTATGGCCTGAGGTGAGAAAATCTACATATAGACAAAAAATCAAAAGTACACATCTAATATTAATAAAAAAGGAGTTAATCATTGTATTTCTCAATTTTAGACTCCCCTAGAGAAGTAATTAGAAGACACACACACACAAAATGAACAATTTTTGTGTCTTAGTTTTTAAACTTGGTGTGGAGAATATTGTTAAATGTGTTCAATAACGGTTTCAAGTAATAATAAAACCCACATTCTGTACATTAAAACAAAAATCTGCTAAGGATATAACCCATATCCCTTCTAGTACTGCCCCAGAGAAGCACATTTTAAAGGGGTAAGCTAGGTTTTATATTTAATAACCTTGCTTAGAGAATAAATGAAGAAAGAATGAAAAAAAGAAAAGCTATTAATTCTTTAATCATGCCAGTATTAAATAAAGACACTCATGAGAAACACTCTGGAAAAAGCCACACCAGGTAGAACTGGTTTGTCTGATCTCAAGGTGCTGGTTGTTAGGTGTCACCAAGTCAGCTCCGACTCATAGTGACCCTCATACAGTTTTCAAAGGCTCATTGTTTGGCGATTGTTTTCAGGAGTGGACTGCCACATCCTTCTCCCACTTTTGTGGTGCTGGGGATAGAACTTGGGTCCCCAGGGCGGAGCAGCACTCTACCAACTGCACTCAACCCCAGACCAATCTCAACGTAATTGATGCAAATACTCAAATATCTTATGATTAAGAGTAGTAATGAAAGCTGGGCATGGTGACACACGCCTGTAATCCCAGTGATTTGGGAGGCGGAGGCAGGAGGATCGCAAGTTTGAAACCAGAGGCAGTCTGAGTAATTTAGCCAGACACTGTCTCAAAAAAAAAAAAAAAAAGGGGGGGGGGCTGAGGGTGCAGCTCAGTGGCACAGCACTTGCAAAGCATGCAAGCATGAGGCCCTGGGTTCAACCCCTGGTACTGCAAAATAAATAAATAAATAAAAATAAAAGAGTTGTAATAAGGTGAAAGAGGAAGGCCTAAACTTAAATGCAATCATCCTTCAGTATCTACGGGGTCTGATTCCAAGAGCCTTGAAGGCACTAAAACCTGCAGATGCTCAAGTCCCTTCTGGCGCAGTAACCTATGCATAAACTCCTATGTACTTTAAATTATTTCTACATTGCTTATACCTAAAAATATAATGTAGATACTATGTAATCATTTTGTATTGTTTAGGAATGACAAGAAAAATATTTGTATATATCCAATACAAATGCACTTTTTTTTTTCAAAAATCTATATTCTCTATTCTAATCCACACCCTTTCAAGAGTTTTGCAGGGCCACAAAATCAAATGTGGGTTAGCATCATGTGCAGACTGGATAGCATTTGAGAGAGCTCTCTCGTGCAAATTCAGTCTGCACATGATTCTAATTCAAAGCTGATTTCGTATTCCTCTAAAACACTTGAAAGGGTGTGGATTATGTAAGAGTATTTGGTACTTTCAATCTCCAGTTGGTTAAATCTGCAGTTTGAACTGCTCATATGGAGGTCTAACTGTAAATGAAATCAATCATGAAATATTCACCAAACTAAGGCCCTTAGTAGTGGAGACTTAGCCATCAGGATAGTAGCTGGACTAAAGAACCTAAAATAGCCTTTCCAACACAAAACCTAAATTCTATACCAGCTAGCAAGTGTAGTTAGTCTGAGAGTGAAAATGACTTGCTCTGCAAAGCTGGCAGGACAGAACAAATGGAGTTCTTCATAAAGTGGGCAATGGATTCTTAATGACTTAAAAAGTAATGTTTATTGAGTGCTTACTATGTGCTTACTATGTGCTCTTTTCATGAACTCATGGTCTTCAACCTTATAAAACAGATATCATTATCATTACTGCCCATTTTTTAAAAAAATTTTTGGGAGGTGAGATAGGACTTCACTACATAGCCCAGGTTGGCCTTGAACTCCAATCCTACTGCCTCAGCCTCCCAAATACTGGGATTACAGGTGTGTGCCACCACATACTGCTTACTCCTCAGTTTTATGTTAGGAAAACTGAGGCACAGAACAATGAAAGAACTTGCCCAGGATTACATAGTAGGTCAATATATGTGCCAGGCACATGGCAGATTAAATGATATGGAGAATGAAGGAAAGAAAGAAATCAAAGACTACATCAACATTTTAGATTTGAGAGATTCAGGGCATGAGAAGGAAGAAAAAAGGAAGGAGGAAGGGAGGGAGGAAGGAAGCGGAAGGAAGGAAGGAAGGAAGGAAGGAAGGAAGGAAAGGGTGAGCTATGGGATAAGGAATGGAAAGTAGGGAAAGGATAATGGATCCACACATGTGGAGTATGACATAGAGGCAGACATGATGTTCAGTTGACAGCTGATAACTAGAAACTGGAACCCAGAGAAAAGGACTAGAGATAGTTTTGGAAGCTGTTGGCAAAGGTGTGAAAGGTCATGGCATGATTAGAAACACACTCCCAGAAGAGAGGCCATTGGTGGGGGGATGGGAGAGGGGAAAGGAGGGGCACAAGAGGGTAAGGGGGAAGTTATCTGTGTAGTGTACAATGAAACGTATATATGGAAATGTCACATGAAATGCATGTCAGAATGAAACACATTAAATTGTACATTAAAAATTTCCAATAAAAAAAGAGAAAGAAACACACTCCCTAAAGGTGGGTTTAGAGAGAAAAGCAGAGGGTCAGGGACTGAGCCTTGAGCCACACAGTCACCAAGAGTAGTAGAAATCAGCCAGTAATAAACAGGAGCGATTAGAACTGTTCCCAACTGGTACACCGAGATATGATTCCCTTAGCCTGTACCTAGGGCCAGCACCTAGGCCGGTCACCTTCACTCTGTGGAGGTTTTTCCATTAAAAAAAAAAAACCTGTGGTGTGCTATACCCTGAAAGAATGTTGAGAAGTACCAAGATACAGGATCCAGAAATCAGAGAAGGATTAAAGATGAGGTAATTTGAGCACCAACTGCTGCTGACCTCAAGAAGTAAGAAGAGCAATAAATGACAACAGTTAACAGTACCACAAGTGGTGTGCGCTAAGCCACAACTGGGCTATCATATTAGATTTCCCTTTGAAAGTTTCCTTAAAATAGCTGTAGCCAAACTAGGAACAAGTTTTGGAAATAGGGATGACGGGGGACTATTTTAATCCAAGAAGGAACAATGAAAACGATATAAAACCAACACAATCAAGTGCAGTAGTTTTTCAATGGTACTCCAAGGAACAACAGTAGGAAATACCCTGGAGGGTTCCAATGTGTGTGATGTCAGGGAATATGCTGACCTCCGACTATTCCATCACTTCTAAACCCCTCCTATTACCTTACCTCCTAAAGAAGTTAATCCCTATTTCAAAAAAGAAATTAAATCAGAGTACAACTGATGTCTTGCAAAAAAGTGAACGATATCTGAATCTTTATTAAGTCCTAATGTTTTTAGGGGGAGAAGGGCCTGGCAATCCACTCCCAAGGCAATCCCGAAACAGTCTACCATTGAAAACCCTATGAGGGTCGCTATGAGTCGGATACCGACTCCACGGCACCTAACAACAACAACGTTTTTAGGTATTTAATGTATTAACTCCTTTACAATCCTCACAACAAAATCCTGAAATGAGTTTCAATTTCCAGCATAGGACATTTAAATAACGTGCCCAGATGCCCACAGCTTGAGAATGATGGAGGCAGAGTTCAAACTCAAGTCTGATTCTGAAGTCTAACCTTTCAAACACTAGGACATGATGGTCAGTGTTTTATAGATTAAACGACAAGAAACAAGAGACTTGTCTGAGTTAACAAAGTTAGTGAATCATTTGACAATGATAGAATCAATGTGAAAAGTAATGCTATTTCTTTCTACAAAAGCAAAGAAAGAGGAGGAAACAGGAGTGGAGAGAATGTCAATCAGAGCCCAGTTATTTCTGAGCTAGGAATTTAATGGATGGCTTCAGCACCTCTCCTTAAATGCTAAGAATTTGCAATTCTCGAATCAGAATCCATGTTTATACACACCAAAAGTTTAGTCCAAAACATAAACTCATTCTGCAAATGCACTTAAAAAGTTTATTGAAATTGGATTAATGTCCTCCCAGTTTATCAATCAGTAACCGATGTAATGGAAGGATCAATTATATCATCTTACATTTGGGGGTTGCCTGCAGGCATACCACTGTGGTCCAATCCTGTCAGATCTTCAAACTAAGCAGGGTTGGGTCTGGTTAGTATTCAGATGGGAGACCTCCTGGGAACACCAGGTGCTGCAAATTTGGGAGAAGGACCCAGCAACACACTCCCAAAAAACAATCAGCCATTGAAAATTCTATGAATAGCAGAGAAGCACTAACAATAGTGTTTTGCCTGTGGTAGGCAGAGTTACTGTGAGTCAGGCATCAACTGGATGGCACCTAACACCACTACCACCACCACCACCATCACATTTGGGGTAACAACTTTTAGTCGAGTGTTTCCCACAAGTAAATGACTGTAATTACTAACTCCTAAACTAATACCTAGTTAGGACACTGGAGAAACTCCCCGAAGCCAAAGAACAGCCTTGTATTAGTTGGGCAGTTTATACCAAGGATTCTCTTTTGGCTGATTGTCTTTAACAACAAATCACCACCTTTCAAAAGGTCATTTGCGAAAGCTACTCATTCCCAGAGCACCAGGTTTCCACTGACCCTAAGAAAGATACAGCCCGTCTGTCTCATTAGAATTAGAGGTTGAAAGCATTAAGTTTTGGAAGCACAGTAACTTGTCAGACAAGCTTTTACTTGGAAATTTGACTAGCAAGTCCTCCTGGAACCCTCACCAGGCAAATTTCGGAAACACACTGGATTCTGCCAGAAAAGGCATCAACTCAAATAAGGAGCCATGAGAAATAATGTGCTTACTCATAATACTCATCCCTCCCACCCCCAGAAGAAAAAAATATATATTTTGGGGAAAAATGACTTGTATACCGGCGTTTGACTCACTCCTCCAAGTCTGGAAACTATAAAAAGTCTGATGAGGGCTAAGCCTTGTTGACCTCGTTGAGGTGGCTTACTGTAAGCCCTCTTAAGGTCTCAAATACGCCAACTAGAAGGCTCTGGGGCAGGGATGGGGTCCGTGCCTACGTAGAGAGCGCGAAACCCGGACGACCGCGAAAAGTCACTAAGGAACTAACTCTAAGGACTGAGCTTAAAACGAAAATCACACGACCGCACAGTAAGCTTTGACCGCACAGTAAGCTTTGACGACACAGGCGCTCCCTGACACCGAAGTTTTAGGAACTTGGACGTCTGCAGCTAAACCCTGGCAAAGGGATTTGGGAGGCGGCAGGAAGGAAACCCCGCCGGCCACACCGAGAGGTGACGACAGGCGCGCCCAGGCCCCCCGGGGGGAAAAGGCCGAGACGCCTCCCGGCCCCCACTCCTCCGCAGCTCCACTCACCAGGAACTGGAGCATGATGTCGGCGGGGAGGGAGAAGAGGGCACGAAGGGCGCTACAGTGCCTCAGCGAAACCAAGCCAGCCTCTCCCCGCGCCCCCCCGCCCCACCCCGCGGCGCGAGGGCGGAACCCGCCATCAGCTTCCGGGTCACGACCCGCCCCTCCCACTTTCCCCATGCCCGGAAGTGGCTCGCGGCTCCCCAGCGCCCCCTGGCGGACCACTCCAGGTTCACCACCTGAACCAGGTCAGAGAAGTGCCAGTTCCAAGCCTGGCGGGTCAGCTTTGAGCATCCCGCTTCTGTAAACATGCGCACGGCCCAGAAATCCGGATTACTCCAAGCACGCCAACGATTCTGATGCACTCACTCCCAGACACAGGGTGCCCTAGCCTGGAAGACGGGATGAGGCAGCAAGTCGCATCCCTGAGCGAGCAGTTGATTCACCTGGGAGCTTTTGCAATGTCTACCCTACCCCCAGGCCCACTCCGATGGGGAAAGAGAAGGTGGTTGTAATTTTGAAAAGCCCGTGAGTGTGCTATGAAGCTTAGTAGAGGAACCATGGCAGAAGTTAGTACTTAAGTAGTTAGGTCGGGGGAGGACTTTGGAGTGTGGAACAGCTGGGTCCAAGTCTTGACTGCCTTGCAGCACCTGAAAGCCATGAGCAGCTAACCTAACTTCTCGAAAGTTCGATTTCCACCTCTGTAAATGCAGCTCACATCAGCTACCTTGTGGAACTGTTGTGGGAACCAAATGCAATCATGTGAAGAATGAATGTGGACACAGGTCTGGGAGGCCTCTCCCAGGTCCCCTCTTACAACAGAGCTTCCTCTGTCATACACTGTTGGCCCCCATCCTCTCCTGGTGTCCAAATCTTTCAAAATGCCCTTACACACACACACACACACACACACACACACACACACACACACACCACCCTGACCTCTCCGTTCTGTCATTGGAATTCACTCTTACCTACTATGTTAAGTAGAATCCTAGTTTCAAATAACAGGAAACCAAATTATATTAACTTACACCAAATAAGAATACCTTATACACATACAAGTGGACAGGAACTTAACCAGCATTTTCTCTCCATTTCTGCTTTTCTCCACACATCTGCTTGATTCCACGTCAGACCCAACTTCATGGCACCTAACAACAAATGTCTGTCAATTCACTGATAGTACAAGGTGAAAATTAAGGCATTTGTACAACAGACACTGTAATTATTCAATAATCATAATAAGCATGAGAAACAATGTTGAATGAGAAAAGCAACCTGCACATTGTTCTGTACAGCATCACATTACAACACATACAGAAAAATTCACACTTGAAAAACAATACCATTTAATGCCTATGAATATACATATATAGTGAAAGTATAAAACATGAGTAAGAAAGAGTTCTTGACCATATTGAGCTCTAGGAAGGAAGGAAGGGAAATCACAGGGGCCTCAATGGTATCTATCCTCTTTCTTCTCATAGAAAACAAGACCTGGAACAAATATGAATAATTTTAAAATTTGATAAAATTAGGTGTGCAACATAAAAGTGGATATCTAGATGTTTATTATACTGATATTACTGTATGATTGAAAGAGCATATAATTTTTAATAGTATATTTTAATTGAAACAATTAAAGTAATAGCTGGAAGGTTTTCTGATAACATGTTCAATCCCAAAGTATTACCCCACAGATTACTTACCACGGTAGCAAACAACCTTTACAGTAGAGATGTGTGTTGAATACCACCTCAAACAAGCTATCAAACTTAGCATCTATCATGGGACAGACTGGTAGGTACCTCCTGATATGATATACAAAGGATACAATATCACCTGTTTTGTTGAATTCTGGTTGAAAATGTATAAACTGAATCTAATCAAAAGAAAATGAAGAGTGGAAGCTCTCTCAAAATAGCTAATTTCACATCCCAACCCCCAAAAGGGCAGTGAACTGTTTGAGAATAAGGATGACTAAAGAGGTAATGCTTGGGTTTAGCTAAATTGGTAGAGTGCTGCTCTGCATTCTGAGGTCCTGGGTTCAATCCTCAGCACTGCAAAAATGAAAGAAGGATGTGGCAGACCACTCCTGAAACAATCAGCCATTGAAAACCCTGAGGGTTCCTATGAGTTGGACACGATTTGACAGCATTTAACAACAAATGTACTATGATTCTTGATTGGATCCTGTTTTTAAAAAAGTTCTAAAAGACATTTTTAAGACAACTGAGGAAATCTGGATATAGATGGAATGTTAGAAATTTTTATTGCCAGGCACAGCAACTGAGGAGGCATAGGCAGGAGGATTGCAAGTTTGAGGCTAGAAGCAACCTGCATAACTTAGCCAGAGCCTACCTCAATTTTAAAAAGTAAAAAAGGAGCTGAGGGAGCAGTTCAGTAGCAAAGCACTTGCAAAGTATGCACAAGGCCCTGGGTTCAGTCCCCCAGTACTACCAAAATATATATATATATTGTTTTAGCATCAAAAGTCTTAAGTGTGATAATTGTTTTGTTGTTCGAAGAAAAATATGGTTGGTCTTACTAAAATATTTAGGGAGAAGAGTGTCAGGATGACAAGGAAGAAAATCAGTATATACACATATGAAAAATGAGATAAAGCAAATGTGCAAACTGTTGACAACAGTGGTGAATCTAGGTGAATGGGTGTGTTTTACTTTTCTTCTAACTCCTCTATAGATTCAAAATTTTTCAAAGTAAGGTGAGAAAGCAATAGAGAAATACTTAGAAAAGGCTAGATTGTGCATTCACAGATTGTATTGTTGTTGTTGTTGTTAGGTGCCCTCGAGTCGCTATCCGACTCATAGCGACCCTCATAGGGTTTTCAATGGCTGACTTTCGGGATTGCCTTGGGAGTGGATTGCCAGGCCCTTCTCCCATTTTGGTGGTGCTGGGAACTGAACTCAGGTCCTCAGAGACTGCAGCGCAGTGCTCTACTAACTGAGCTAAATCCCAGCCCACAGATTGTATAGCTAACACATTTAATTTGTATATCAATTTGTCAAATCGTACCTCTTCAATTTCTATGCTGAGCAAATAATCCCAGAAGCTGGACTTTATGAAGAATGGGGCATAATGATTGAAGACCCCTTAACAACCTTCGTTATGCAGATGACACAACTCTGCTTGCTGAAAGTGAAGAGAATTTGAAATATTTACTGATGATCAAAGAACACAGCCTTCAATATGGATTGCAACTCAACATCAACAAAACAAAAATCCTCACAACTGGGTCAGTATCCAACTTCATGATAAATGGAGAAAAGACTGAGGTCCAAGATTTTACTTTACTTGGTTCTACAATCAACACTCTTGGAAGCAGCAGTCAAGAAATCAAAAGCAGCACTGCACTGAGAAAAGCTGTTGCAAAAGACCTCTTTAAAGTGTTGAAAAGTAAAAACGTTACATTGAAGACAAAGGTGCGCCTGATTCATGCCTTGGTATTTTCAGTTGCATCATATGGTTGTGAAAGCTGGACGTTGAATAAGGGAGACAAGAGAATTGATGCTTTTGAATTATGGTGCTGGGGAGACAAAAACTGAATATACCATGGACTGCCAAAAGAACCAACAGATCTGTCCTAGAAGTGCAACCACAGGCCGCCTTGGAAGCTAGGATGTCAGACTGTGTCTGACATATTTTGGATACGTTTTCAGGAGAGACCAATCCCTGAAGAAGGACATCATGTTTGGGAGAGTGGCAGGTCAACAAATAAAAAGGAAGATCCTCAACTAGATGACTGAGTGGTCAACTAATTGACTGAGTGGCTGCAACAATGGGTTTAAACGTGAAAAAGATCCTGTGCTTGGCACAGAACTGGGAAGTGCTACATTTTGTTGTACATAGGGTCGCTATGTATGGAGGATCTTTATCAGTAAATATTTCAAATTCTCTTCACTTTCAGCAAGCAGAGTTGTGTCATGTGTTGGATCCAACTCAACGGCACTTAACAATAACAAACAATATATATATTCACACATACACATGTATATATAAAAAACAGTAACTGTGCCTTTTATAAAAGATGCTTATAAACCATGAAAATTTTAAGATTTAAAAATGATGATGATGATAATAATAATAATAATAATAATAATAATAATAAAAAGAACAATACAACACCATGAAACGGAATGTTAATTTCCTCCTTATACATGACAGTCAAGATGTTCTCCCCTGTGTGGGCTAAAGTAATTGTTGGCTGGAAAGGGGAAAATGTACTTTCAAATGACATAGTCACTTGAATATAAATATGGCTGGACAAGAAATAGAGTAGTGATCATGTAAAGTTTTTGCCCTACCGGTAGTCATATTAATGAGAAATATAGGCAGTTGATTAATTTGGGAAATTTCACAATCATTTCGAAGAAACAAATGCAAATTATATTGTCATTTTACATGCACAAGAGAAAAAAGGCAAAAGCTAATCTTAGAAGCAAGATGCCTTAACTTTTCGAGACATTTCTCTAATACGTTTTCATAGCACTGGATATATTGTACCACAACAGAGCATGGCTATAGTTTATGATCTATCTCCTGGAATAACCCTGAATATCATAAAAGTGTAATGTATGTACAAAGGATGAAAAGATTTAAATCTCCAGACTTCACTTGCCTATAATTTTGCATTCAAAACATCTCTAGAGGAAAACCACCACAGTGGAAGGTGTTTTGGTTAGATTCTCAATAATGCTGATCATTTCCCAGATGAAACCTCGAAAGACCATACATCTGTTTTGTTTGTTTTTTAAAAAGTATTTATTTTTCACCAGTGAGGATGAAACCAGGAAAAGAAGTTTACAGAAAAAAATGTCCATATATAAAGAAATAGCAAAATATCTTTTTAGTCATAATTTAGAAACAAACTATAAAAAGAAGTCAGTTTTTCTCAGTTCATCTCTTCCACAGAAGAGTGTAAGTGCAGGCTCTCAGTTTCTCGATAACCTCAGTAGTCCACGGATACGCCTGACAAGAGCCTGTATGAAACTATAGCGTGATCGAACTTTTGAATATAATCCTTCAATGTCCAGAAGTTTCTTTTGTAGTGATTCTCCGAAAGCATTGATGGCATCAGATTGAAGCTAGAGGTAACACAGATAACATTTTATTGTTAAAATTGCTATCTCAAAATTTCTTTTACTGTTTGTCTTCCGTTTTAAAACACCTTTGCATTTTTTTGTAATGTGGTCTTTTGGGTTTCCACAATATAGTACCAAATTAACTAAACACTCACATTTTCACAGGGGGCGGTGGCACATGCCTGTAATCCCAGCATTCAGGAGGCAGAGGAAGGAGGATGGAAAGTTTGAGGCCAGAGACAGCCTGCATAACTTACTGAGACCCTGTCTCAAGATAAAAGAAATAAAAAAGGGACTGAAGGAGCAGCTCAGTAGCAGAGCACTTAGAAAAGTATGCACAAGACCCTGGGTTCAACCACCAGTACTAAAAAAAAACTTCACATATTCTTAGAAATTTTTGGTATGATCTCAAGTGTTTTTTCCTAGTTTCTTACTCATAGTAATGTGCAATATCTGCTTTAAATAACAACTGTTGATGCTAATGCTGATGTACAATTCTAAAGGGCCATGTAAATTAAGAGTAGGTGCCTTTGGGGAAAGAAAGGTTTGTGGAAAGTAGCTTTTACTTTTCTACTTTATTTCACAATTTAAAAAAAACTCTTTCCGTGGGGTTTTGTTTTGTTGTTTGTAGTGCTGTGGACAGAACCCAGGGTGTCATGCATGTTAATCAAGTGCTTTGTCATGAAGGCACACCCATGGCCTATGTTTTTGTGTTTGTTTAGTTTTGGGGATTTTTGTTATTGTTGTTTTGTTTAGTTTTATTTTTTTCAGTACTGGGGGCTGAATCGAGGGCCTCATGCATACTTTGCAAGTGCTCTACCACCAAGTTGCACACCTATCCCCTCTTTATTTTTTTTATCTTGAGACAGGGTCTCGCTAAATTACGCAGGCTGCCTCTGGCCTCAAACTTGTGATCCTCCTGCTTCTGCTTCAGAGTCACTGGGATAACAGGCATGCGCCACCACATCCAGCTCCATGTTTTTATTTTTAAAAAATATAAACAGAGGAGCCAGGTACCATGGTGCATGCCTGTAATCCCAGCAACTTGCAAGGATGAAGCAGGAGTTCAAGGCCAGAGTTAGTGTGCACAATTTGGCAAGACCCTGTCTCAAAATAAAAAATAAAAAGGGGGCTCGGGGGTGCAGGTCAGTGGTGTAGTGCCCTGGGTCCAATCCCCCATACAAAAAGAAAGAGAAGAAAGAAGAATCAATGGAGGAAGGAGATAAACCTGGTATATACTTCAGAATTCAGTTTCAGATGGATCTTTTTTATGTTATACTCAAGTGCTAAAATCAAGTACAAAATGAGATGAATCTACCTGCCTTCAATTTTGCATTAAAACCACTGCACAGAGTAAAATTATTTATCCTTATTTCCCCCTGGCTTTAATAAAGATCAGTCTAAATGAAACAATAACAGTCATCAATTCAACATGCATTTATTAAACATCTTCTGAATGATCTATTCTTTGGCTAATTCTGTGCACGGTCTCATTTAACATTTGTTGTTTTTGTTGTTGTTAGGTGCTGTTGCATCGGGTCTGACTCATAATGACCCTATGTCCAATAGAACAAAACACTACTCTGACACTGTGCTATGCCCAGCAGTATGTCTAACAGTACCTCTCTGCTATTCATAGGGTTTTTAATGGCTAATTGTTTGGGGAATGGGCTGCTGAGTACTTGTCCCAAGCCTAGAGTACCTGGTATTCCCAAGTGGCCTCCCACCCAAGGACTTAACCAGGCCTGACCCTGCTTAGCTTCCGAGATCTGAAGAGATCAGATGCCTGGGTAGTATGGCTCAAGACCACATAGCACTAGCTTCCCTCCACATAAAAGCCTACCCAAAAAAGGAACGCTTTTTATGAAGTCACTAAGACAAACATAGTCAGAACTAGGATGAAGGTATGCGATCCAGGTCATCTTGTTAGCTGGGTAATTGCACCTCTTTCTCCTGGGGAAAGCCCAATCTTCAGCTTTAACAAAGGTGATAAGGGAAAAGCAGAGGCTTTATCAAATTATGGCTAAGGACATTCAGATACCTAGAAGCAGACAGAGCTGTAACTTATTTTCCCTAATATCACACACTCTGATATCTGCCTTATTAGAAACAAGACTTTTTGCTATTAGTTTAACATGAGGTTTTCACTTTAACTATTTTTGCAATGCTCTTTATGAGCACAATGATACATGTTATTACAGACTACTACAGTGGAATCTTGCTATTATTTCCTGAAAAATTAGGTGTTGATACTTTGAACCTATGCCTGCAGCTGTAGCCCTGTGGCATCTGATCCCATCAGATCTCGGAAGCTAAGCAGGGTCAGGCCTGGTTAGTACCTGGATAGGAAACCACCTGGGAACATCAAAAGCTGTAGGCTTGGGAGAAGGACCTGGCAACCCCCTCCCAAAAATCAATCTGCCATTGACAACCCTATGAACAGCAGAGAAGCACTGACAATAGTGTTTCCCCTGTTGAACAGAGGGTCGTTATGAGTTGGATACCGACTCGATGGCACCTAACAACAACAACAACAACAACTTTGAACCTAAAAACTCTATAAAGCTAATCAAAAGACAGCAAGAATTTCCAGATTGGTATAATTTGGATGATGAATGTCTCCCAAAGGTCCATGTGCTAACCAACGCTGGTCCTCATAGTGGTGCTACTGGGAGGTAGTAGAACTTTTAAAAGGTGGGACCTAATGGGAAGTTCTGAGGTCACTGGAGATGTACCCCTGAAGAGGAGTGTGGGACCATGGAGTTTTTCTTTTTTCTCTTTTGCTTCCTGGCCATGAGATGAGCAGTTTGCTCCACCTGCCATCTAGCATGGCTGTCAAAGGCCCAAAGCAATGGGTCTACCCAAGCTCAGGCTCAAACTCCTGAAACAGCCAAAATAAACCTTTTCTCTGTCAAAGTTAATTACCTCAGGCATTTTGTTAATAGTGATGGAAAGATCACAAGGCCTACCAACCACTGAACACTTACCACATTCCAGGCACCCTATTGAGAGCTTCATATATATAATACCTCATTTGATTCTGACAAGACCCTCTGAGATTGAATTACCATTCCCATTTGTTAGATGAAGAAATAGAGGCTCAGAAGTTAAGATGTTCAAAGCCACAGAGCTGTCCTAAGAGACCAACCCAGAATCCAAACCAGATTTCTATGTGCAACCCTGAAATTTATAATCTGTATTAACACACTATGCTTTCCTTTCTACTTTAATAAAGAGAAGAAGGTTATGAGAATAGACCTTACCTGATCTATATCATGCTGGCTCACTATCGTCAGCCCACTTTTAAAATCCAGATTGGTTTCTGAGGAAAAAGAATCTAGAGATAAAAGACATAGTCAAACCAGCTTTGCAAGTACATAGCTAATATGCAGTACAGGAACCGGCTGACAGCAAATGACAGTACCATGAAAAACATGAGCTAAGACTGGGAACTTCATTTTCAATTTTCAGCCAATGAAGCCCCTAGGAAATATTTCACTGGTCTAGGCCAGGGTTTTCAAGTTTTTCTTCTGTTTCTTCTGACCCAAGGGATCTAAAACATGCTCATCAGCCAGAGGCTCACTCCAGCAGTATCATGGCCTAGTGACAGAACTGCTTCTATGCTTCTGGGAAATTATTTGTGACAGGTGATTCTGGAGCAGGGACAGCCCCTAAATGTAAGCAACTGATGAACAGCTAATAAGCAGGCTCCAGAATACTCTTATGCTCAGCACAATTTCCCACGGATAGGAGGCAAAATACAAAAAGCAGCTACATCTACTAACCAGAACGCTCTCATTATCCAATTCACTCTTAGTAACTTGAAATATAAAAAATAAAGATAGCTGGATGCACCAGCACATACTTATATTCCCAGCCACTCAGGAGGTTGAGGCAGGAGGATCACTTCAGCCCAGGAGTTTGAGATCAACCTGGGCACTACAAGGAGAACTTGTCTCAACAAACACCTAAGTAGTTTTTCAAGGTACTAAATGTATAGGCCCTGCAGCGGCAGCCCTGTGGCATCAGATCCCGTCAGATCTCAGAAGCTAAGCAGGGTCGGGCCTGGTTAGTACCTGGATGGGAGACCGCCTGGGAACACCAGAAGCTGTAGGCTGGGAGAAGGACCTGGCAACCCCCTCCCAAAAATCAATCTGCCATTGAAAACCCTATGAACAACAGAGAAGCACTGACAATAGTGTTTCCCCTGTTGTACAGAGGGTCGCTATGAGTTGGATACCGACTCGACGGCACCTAACAACAACAACAAAATGTATAGGCATTTATGGTTCCAGAATAAAGTTTACCTTGTAATCTTCTGCTATTAAATAAGGATCTGGAGGCAAACAAGGAATCTTGGGAATCCGTGGGCGTGCAATGTAACAAGTAATACTCCAGATGGCGCCAAAGAATAAATAGGCAGGTCTCTATGATAACTGAGTTCAGATTAAAGGACAATAATCTCAATCACACCATTTTTATAAACCAATTTCTGAAAAGAAGAAGGCAACTGCAGTCTAACAGGGGTGAGAGTCCACTGGCCATACCTCCCAAGAAAGCAGCTAGGTGTGCTGAGGTCGGAGGTACAGACTACAGGGTGCTGTGACAGCAGTCTTTTTACTTCTGGCTCAAACAGAAAGTGCCTGCATGCGATATAGGATTGCTTCTTCTTGTTGTTAGGTGCCATCGAGTTGTGTCCGACTCATAGTGCCCTTTTCAGGGTTTTCAATGGCTGGTTGTTTCAGGACTGCCTTGGGAGTGGATTGCTACATCCTTCTCCCATTTTTGTCATGCTGGGAATCAAACTCAGGACCCCAGAGACTGCAGAGCGGTACTCTACCAACTGAGCTAAATACCAGCCCCATAGGACTGCTAATTGCTCTAAAAGGTAAGAAAAAAATTACAATTTGAAAATATGTCAGGTATTTACTGGAAAAAATTAACAGCAATTATACCCCCTTCCATTCAGTTTTAGCGTACAAACGTAAGAATAAGTCAACATTTCCTACATTTAAAGGTCTCTACTCAGGCCCATCAACAGCCATAACCACCCTGGCGTCTGATCTTGGAAGCTAAGCAGCGTCAGGCCTGGTTGTTAGTCCTTGGGTGGGAGACCACCTGGGATTAACGGGTCCCATTCAAAACCCTATGAATAGTAGAGAAGCACTGACAATTATGCCAGGTGCACAGTGTCAGACAGCAGTGTTTCGTTCTATTGTACATAGGGTCACTATGAATCAGACCTGACTCGATGGCACCTAACAAACAACAAACTCTAGGCCTGTAACTTCATAAAGGATACAAGAACACAGGGAAAGCAGTTTAGCTCTGTTGTTGATCAACTTCACCAAACGCCGTCTTGCTAGAACATATTTCTGGGCAGTGGAGATTTTATCAACCCCAGCAGGCATCACAGACTGACATAACTAAGAGAAAGAAAGAAAAGTATTAGAAGGACATAAATTTTAACAAATGCAATGAAAGGCTACTATGAGCAGTTGTTGTGGTAAGTGTTGTGAAAAACACTCAAATAAATTGAAATATCCTTGCAGACAAGAGTTTATCATCCAAAAACAGGAGCTAAAGAAGCAGTCAAGATTCAGAAATGAATGTTCACCTGCTGCCTTTTGAGAAAGTCTGTGCTGGAAACAGACATTTCCAACCTGCTAATGGGCACACCAACCCTGAATTTCCTGTCCCATTAAAACAAACAAAACAGGTTTTTCAAGCAGTGGGTGAAACAATGCCATGGAAAAATTCCTGTAATAGCTGTCAGGTATCTACTGAAGAAAATGGAATGTAGCCTTTTAGGGGACAATAAACATTATTGTCAACTGAAGCCTCCCCTGAGCACTTCTCAACTTAAAGCCCTATTGCATTTCACAGAAGGCACACTGAAGTACACCTGATGGAATGCCATATGCCTTTTTTATTCATTTACTTATTTTTGGTACTTGGGAGTTGAACCCAGGGCTTCACATATACTTTGCAAGTACTCTACCACTGGTCTACACCCCCAGCCCCTTTATAATTTTTTGTCTTAAATCAGAGTCTCGATAAGTTGCACAGGCTGCCTCTGGCCTCAAACTTGCAATCCTCCTACTTCTGCCACGAGAGTCACAGGGATTACAGGTCTGCACCATCGTGCTGGCTCCACGTTTTCTTATGATAATGCAGGTCTTCTTGCCTCGTGTATTCAGGTAGAACACGGAGCTCAGGCCCTGCTCAATAAATGTCCCCTGTGATTATCAGGAAAGTGGCAAGTAGGAGTGAGATTTGACTATCCATGACAGTGATGTCGATATTTTAGGAAATCTGGTATGAATCAGGACTGGCAGAACAGCTCAACATCCAGGCTGCCACAGAACACCAAGAAATCTCAGCACTGCTTAGGAACTGGCCAACAGATGCCTTACAGCTCAGATGTGCCCAATGGACAAGGCAGGCTACTAGGGAGTAAGCCTGCAAGTTTAGCACCTTTGTTCCTATAAGAACAAGGGATAAATTCTGGGTCACGGAGAGAAGTCTGATGTTGTTGTTGTTAGGTGCCATCAAGTCAGTATCCGACTCATAGCGACCCTCATAGAGTTTTCAATGGCTGACTGTTTCGGGATTGCCTTGGGAGTGGATTGCCAGGTCCTTCTCCCATTTTTGCGGTGCTGGGAATTGAACTTGGGACCTCAGAGACTGCAGCACAGTGCTCTACCAAATGAGCTAAATCCCAGCCCCAGAAGTCTGATATGCTATCCCAATTGCTTAAAAATTTCAGTAAGTGGATATCAAAGATGCTGAAGGCACAGAGATACTTACCTAAATTCTACTGCAAAAACATCTGTAAGAGAAATCTTGGTTTCTCAGCACAGCCTTTAGGATAGAAACTCCCAAAGGTCTTTACTTGAACAAGAGCTACTTGACTGTTTTTTAGTCAAGAGTGTCAATGCTTATGAAGTTGGTATCAAGTGAGAGACTCTTCCTACAATCACACAGAAGAATCATTCCTTTTGTCGCATCATCCTTACTCCCAAGTCTTTGACCAGTACCTTGTTATTAGTAAAAGCAATGACTTCTCAGTTCCCTACAGCTCATAATAAGATTCATACCTCTTTTATCTCATCTGGGGGAAGTTGTTCTACATTCTGTAGCTTGTTAACACTGCGTCGGTGACTGTCATAATAGCTGAAGAAATCGCTGGCACTCTGTTTCAGAAGGTAGACAATAATGCCCAAACCAGGCAAGCGCCAATATGGAACCACTGCAGCTTGGGTATCTAAAAGATGATATAAAACAATGTTCCACTTACAAGCATTCTATATGGATTGTAAATGATTGGTTTAAAACAATGGATACCTCATAATTTAAGTTTATGTAAATTATAATTAATACTAACCCAAGAACACATTTAAACACCACTGATAGCTCAAAGAGCAAGTAGCTAGGCATTATTATAATCAGACATATACATAAGGCTGGAGACCTTATGTATTTAAATGTATATATGTAAATGTAAGGAAATGTGGCTAGTTGACATCAGCAGAGCCATACCTTTACTAGACTTCTTTTGAGAGTTTTATGAAAGTTATAGACCTTTACATCCACCATCATCACCCCCCCATGCACATACACAAACCATATATATAATTTTGGGGGTTCCTGACCCAGGTGAATAATTCCTGTGTGTAGTTACAATTCATTTCTCTTCTTTTCTTTCTTTTTTTTTTTTGGACGATACTGGGGGTTGAACCCAGGGCCTCATACTTGCATGCTTTGCAAGTGCTGGACCACTGAGCTTCACCCCCAGCCCACATTTTTTTTTTTACTATTTTTTTTTTGAGACAGGGTCTCGCTAAATTACGCAGACTGCCTTGGGTCTGGCACTTGCAATCCTCCTACCTCTGCCTCCCAAGCCACTGGGATTACAGGTGTACACCACTGTGCCTGGCTTTTTTTTTTTTTTCCCCAATTAACTTTTTGAGACAGGGTCTTACTAAATTACACAGACTGCCTCTGGTCTCCAACTTTCGATCCTCCTGCCTCTGCCTCCCAAGCCGCTGGGATTACAGGCGGGCGCCACCATGCCCAGTTTACAATTCATTTCTAATCTACATCTTTCTGGCTGCTGAACTGACAGCTCAAAGTGACTCTTTCAAAGAGATAGGAAACTTAAGTGGAATATTTGAAAATATAACTGGATTTAAGTTTTAACAAATCTTTTACTACAACAACTCCATTTGGGTAGCAAAACAACATGATCTGTCTTTTACCTGGCTACCTTCCAATGAACGTACAAAGAAACAGTGGGATGTCATAAAAGCTGTCTGCAGAGGGAAGAATAATTAGCAAACAATAACAATACCATCCTAGAGCTGGTTTGCATGGTAAAATTATACCAATTTCTTCTAAGGATTGCAGGATTTCTTGGAAATACCTTGGAGATTTCAAGTTCAATTTGGAGATAATCTATGTTTAATGGCTCAAACTGCATGAATACTGACAGGGAGATCTGCACTTGCTTCCTTTACTGCCGACTTCCATACCTTTGCTCTAAACTGAGATCTCACAGATCTTAGGGACAGAGGCAAATAGGCCCTATTCTGTGGGTGCTACCACCAGTGGGGATCTCCCAGACAAACTGAATTTGCCATATTTTCTTTTCCAGCCTTCAGTGAAGATGTGCGTCTTCACAACAAAGGTGGTTACAGAGATCCTTCTCCTTGTGAAATTAGGTACCCTGGGTCCCAGATATTTTGTGATCTCCACAAAGAGGACGGTCTAATGCTGGGAGGACTCCGAAGCATTTCAGGAGTTCTCACCACGCTAACTTGCTTAAGTCTGGAAAATGTTAGAGCATCCAGAGTCTAACAGATAAGACATCAGATGAGGATGATTCTTGAGAAACAGGGCTACAGAAACAGATCCCACAGGGATCTAGGACTGTGTGGTCCAGGAAGTAGCAACAGCAGGAAGGGGTTTCTGTGTCCCAAATAATAATAAATATACTACATAAAACCCACAATAATGAAAATCATAATAGCTACCAATAGGTACTGCTTAGTGCCAGGCTCTGTTCTAAAGCACTTTCTGTACACTGATATATATAATCCTTACTATCTCCCATTTGTCAGTGAACTTGTCGTGCTATGGGATTTTGTGTGTTGCTGTGATGCTGAAAGCTATGCCACCCGTATTTCAGATACCAGCAGGGCCACCTGTAGTGGACAGGTTTCAGCTGAGCTTTCAGACTAAGACAGATTAGGGAGAAGGACCCTGTAGCCCACTCCTGAAAGAATTAGCCATTAAAAACCCTATGCATAGCAGAGAAACACTGTCAAATATAGTGCCAGAAAATGAGCCCCCCAGACTAGAAGGCACTCAAGAAATGACTCAAAGTAGAGCTGACCTTAATGACAGGAATGGAGTAAGGCTCCTGGGACTTCGTTTTGCTGATGTGGCATGACTCAAAATGAGAAGAAACATAGTGTCTGCTACAATGGGCTCAAAGATAAAAGGATCATGTACATGGCACCACGTTGGGTAGTGTTTCACTCTGCTGTAATTAGGTTGCTATAAGTTGGATCCCAGTCAGTAGCACTTAATGACAACAAAAATCCTTTATAATTCATTGGAGGAAAGTTTATTATTACTTCCATCTTACAAGTAAGAAAACTGAGGCACAAAGATGATAAGTAACTCTTCTGAAGTCACACCAATAGTTACTAGAACTTCGATTCAAATCTAGGTAGTTTGCCATCAATTGTGTTCTTATCCACTAGGTTAAGCTGTCTATTCTCAAACCTACCACATACCTACCCAATCTTGTGTCTAGAATTGGCAGAGGAAAACATGGTTGTTAATTTTAAAAAGTTTGAGGAAAAATAATCAGTTTGTAAGACTTCATAAAGTTCATCTTATTAAAGGTGAAAGAATGATATGGCATACAAGTTTGCCTCGAAAGGAGAAGCAACTAAAATGAAATTTTAATAATTACCAGGAATACACTGTTGTTGTTGTTATTGTTAGGTGCCATCAAGTCGGGTCCAACTCATAGCGGCCCTTTTAGACTTTTCAATGGCTGATTGTTTTGGGATTGCCTTGGAAGTAGACTGCCATATCCTTCTCCCAGATGCATTATTAGCATATGATAAATGTTTTTGAAGAGTAAGTGACAAAATTACATTTTTGTGTAAATGTGATGTTCAAGTTATACTTGTTTTAAAAGGTTAGTTTCAAAGAAGAAGAAAAAGATTGTCTTTTGAGGCAGTTAGAGATCCTCATCAAGCTACAGACCTACAAGATTAATAAACAGTTCATTTACCAACTGCCAGCTAGAAAGGAATACCTGCTAGGCTAGGTATAATGACACACACCTGTAATCCCAACACTCAGGAGACTAAGGCAAAGAGACTACAAGTTCAAGTCCAGCCTGAGCTACATAGTGAGACCCTATCCTATGTCTCAAAAAAAAGTCATAGTGGGTGACAGAACCCACTATTCTGAATGAAAAGGGGTCTCTGGTAGGATTCTCTGTTGGGGATTTTTAAAATCCACCCCACAACTAGGATCCCTCATACTAGCCTGAGGGACTGACCTTTAGGTCACCCCAGGGCCACATCCTACTCACTCACTCCTACCCCTCCCATCGATTGAGCAAAGATGCCCCCTGACCAGCCTGACCAGCCTCAACTACCTCAATTTTGATTGGCTACCCCTAGCATCTCAGTTAAATAACTGCTCCTACCTGGAAGGTATGACAGTTCACCTGCTGTACCTGTCAGGAATTTGCCCTGATTGGCTAACCCCAGTACACAATCCCCTCTGGGACCCTATACAAGTAGGGCTCCTGGAACCCCTTTACCCCAACACTGTTCTCTGTCCCTCAACTGCTGCCTGGACCCCATCACCCTGATCCAGCGCTCCCCAATCCAGCGAAAGATCTCCAAGCAAGGCTACGCATCAAGACCAGGTGCCCCGAAATGCCGAAGGCTACAAGCAAGCCATGAAGAGCCTCCCAATTCCTCCCATCCTTGGGAAGAAGGGAGGCAGAGAAGGCGAGCTGCGAGAGTCAAGCCCACCGGACCTCCAGCCCAGTGGAACACCAACTGCTTGTAGCTGTGCCTTTAAGGCTGGGCTGTTCTACCAGTGAACCTACAGCATTCTATTCTACAGGCTTAGAGGTAGCACTTGAGCACTTGACAGGGGCTGCTTGCTGGTTGCACCCCACTTGGGGAGTAACCCAATAAACCTTCCCTCTCTTGTTTCCCACAGAAGGTCTCCCGAGGTCCTTCTTTGGTGCCTCCGACCACTACACCAACCCGCTCCAGTGGGGTCCCCGATACCCACTTGGTGTCTGGGCATGGCTCTGACCTCTGCCAGGCCTGAGCCGAACACTGATAATTCTCAATCATTCTATGCTCTTCCAAAGTGAAGACCTCTCTTTTCACACTAGTTGAGCCACTTGTACTAGAAAGATAACTTTCCCCTTGTGTTAGCAAGGGCACACAGGGATTGGAACTCTCCTATGGTGGCCATTTTATTCTAGATTGATCTTCCTGATGGCAAAATTGTGAATACAGGAGAACACTAGAACCATGCAGAATTAACTTACTTAACTAGGCCACAGGAACTGTTTTGTATTTCCAGTTTACATGACTTAAGCATTTTACATCACAGAATATAATTATCAACCTTTAAGACATACTCTCACCTAAGTAAAACTTCTTGTTATTGTTAGGTACCTTTGAGTTGGGTCCAACTCATAGCAACCCTACATATAACAGAGCAAAACACTCCCTGACACTGTGCCATGCCTGGCACTATGTCAGGTTTCTCTGCTATTCAGAGGGTTTTTAATGGCTGATGGTTTGGGGAGTGGGCTGCCCATCCTTCTCCCATTTTTACAGTGCTAGGGATCAAACTCAGGGTGTCAGAGTATACAGAGCAAGTACTCTGCCAAAGGAGCTAAACCCAGCCCCTAAGAAAGACTATCCCAGATGAAATCACTGAATGAAAGATATCTTTACAAAAGGTATCTTGCTAGGTATTAAGGATTTCTGCTTCCAATAACGGCAAACAGATCATACCACATAAGATCCCATTCTCTCCCCTATTCCACAGCAGAAAACTATAAAACCCTAGATATAATACAAATAGAAGCACAAAGACACTGGTGGGGAAAGGTAAAACTACGGTAACAGAAGGCAGAATAGTAAATGCCTAGACCAAGGGTCAAATGAAACAATCCAATGCAAAGAAACAAAAAGACACTTTTAGGAAGAAGAAATTATTTCTATATTGGTGTGCCAAAAGAATGAATACACATTTTAAGATGTATGTGCTACTTTTTGAAGTTGAATTGAATTATGGTAGCAATGTGTAGTATACCATTTGCTCAAAAGATGGTGTTAATCAAATGAATGCTAGTGTCACCATGTGACAGGCAGCACACTCAAAATGGTGGACACACATTTATTCTTCAAGGACTCTCAAGCCACCTTAAAGTGGTACCTGAAATTCCATCGTGGAAGTAGGACAATGGAGGTGTAAGTTTGCAACAGAACCTCCAGCACACCTAATGACTACTTCTATTTGTGATAACTTTGAGAAACATCGTATGTGTGTGAGGTGCTCAAGGGAAGATCTGTGACGTCTCACATAGCAACAAGTCCTGCTGCTCCTGCTATGGGGTTGGAATAGTTTACAGGTTTGCCACGTAAGTTTACCAAAGAATGTGCACATGAGACATGAGTTAGCAAAGCAAAACAATCGTATGACACATTTTTTTTTCTTTTCTTTTTTTTTTTTTTTCTTCTTTTTTTCTTTTTTTACAGTATTTGGGAGTTGAACTCAGTGCATCACACATACTTTGCAAGTGGTCTACTACTGGGCTGCACTCTCAGCCCATGTTTTACTTTTTCTTTTGTTTTGAGTCAGGGTCTCATTAAGTTACAAGTTATACTTGCTGCCTCTGGCCTCTAAATTGTGATCCTCCTACCTCCACCATCCAAGTCACTGGAATTATAGGTCTGCACCACCCTGCCCAGAATGATGCATACTTAAAACAGAAAAATGGAAATTTTTCATCCCAGGATGTGTATACATGCTTTTGGCACCCTCTGTATTTTGAATGTGGTAGTGATTAAACAACCTATATTTAATTACCAAAATTATACAAAATGCATATCTAAAATGGGTAAATTTTGTTGTATGTAAATAACACTTAAATTTAAAAAACTGTAATCTTCCTAGCTAGGATACTTTATAAACAGAGTGAGACAGTTATTAGCATAATGTATATAAGGTTATGTGTAATTAAAGTAATATATTTTCCCATAATATGGCTCTATTAAATATGCATATTTTGTGTGATTAAACACTCGTCAGGGAAAAGAAGATACTGAAGATGAAAATGTGACAAACTATTCTCAGAAATCATCAACATTTCATTCCATTCCCACTACCAAGATACTAATGGGCTTTGTCTTTTGAGAGTGTCACAGGATAAACAGCTTTAGCCAATCCATAATCCTGCTCATAGTCCAAATCTTTCTGACTCATTAGGAAATCACAAGCTAAGTTAGCCTACTTAGTACCCAAAATTTTACTTTGCTGTGTTATAGAAATTTGGAGCTACAATAGAGAACCGAATTTATACTGAATTCAGTTTAACCTGATTCAACCTGATTTAACCTGATTCATACAAAAGTGTATGTTGTATTTTCATACTTTTTACCGAGCTAGCTTACTCTCCAATCCTACACACTTTCTTTGAGCTCTCTAGCACTATTTAAAACTATACTCTCTCACTTGCTTTTCTAGATTTAGTCTTAGAAGATTCTGAATTTCTTTATTCTCTTGAGCTCTCCATCCTTACACACGGGTCTGATAATAGTACCTCCCACACTTTCTTTAAAATGTCATTTTTAAATTTCCACATTAATGACTCATAAAGAAAAATCTGCATCACACTGCAGCCACCACAGACAGCTGCGTCATAATCATCATGATTTTATTCCTCAGATACAGGAAAAAAACTGGGCTTACCTTGCCGAGCTCCATCTCTATTAACGGTCTCAGAAAGGCTAGGGGTAAAGAGACATACAGCATGCTGGAAGGTGGGGGAACTCTGTAGCATGAGTGACTGGCAATATTCCATTACATTGGCACAAATCTATAATGGAGGAACAGCGGTAACAAAAATATTAGTCCTGAATGCCCTAATGTGATAGAAATCTAGACTGATGGCTGGGCATTACACACCTGTAATCCCAACACTGGGGAGGTGGAGGCAGAAGGACTCTGGGTTCCAGGCCAGCCATGGCTACATAGCAAGTTCTAAGCCAGCCTGGACCCTGGAAAGAAAAGAAAAGAAAGAAAAGGAAAGGGAAGGGGAGGAAAGGGCAGGAGAGACGAGGAGACAGAAGAGAAAAGGAAAAAAGAAAAGAAAGGAGAAAAAAGAAAAGGACATAGAAAAGAAAAGAAAAAGAAGAAAAAAAATCTAGATTGAAGAACAAGATTATGTCAATTTGTAAAATTATACACATCTATTACTTTTATCAAATTTCCCCCAAACAAAAAAACTTTACAGCATAGCTACACAACCCTTACCCGTTCTTACCTGTTGCATAGCCAGCTCAATCTCATCTTTCTTGCTCACCCGATCTCCCTCCACATTATCATCTTGAAATTTAAACTGACGCAGTCTGTCAGACCCACCAAAGCGACTTAGCAGTCCTAAGCACTGGCGCTAAGGAAAAAAAAGATATTTTCATTGATGTTTAGCTGAATGTATGTAGAAGTAATGATCTTTCTTGAGGGACAGAAAATAAGCAAAACTCAGTGGGGAGTGGAATTACTCTTGAAAGTTCTATCTTACTTCACACTGAGCCAACTCAGGAAAGCACTGTTGAAATTCACCTTTTTTGCTGGGCACAGTGCCTATAATCCCCACGAATAGAGAAGTGAAGACAGGATTGCAACCTTGAGGCCAAAGGCAGCCTGAGTAACTAGCGAGATCCCATCTCAAAATAGAAAGTAAAAAAACAGGCCAGGAGCAGAGCTCGGTGGTAGACTTCTTGCAAAGCATTCATAAGGCCTTGGGTTCAACCCCTGAGTACCACCAAAACAAAAACAAAAACAAAAACAAAAGCCTTTATGCAAAGAAGATGAATACCAATCTTTTATTCAACAATGCATCCATAATATAATCTAAATGTTTGCCAAAGCATTTAGTCATATCAAAAAAGTATTTAATAATTTTTCAGTTATTTGTTAAATGAAATACAAGTTAACAAACAAATGAAAAGCAAAATGAGAGAACAACTAGAAGATAGTTTGTAGGGTTTTCAATCGCTGATTTTTTTGGGATTGCTTTGGGAATGGATTGCCACATCCTTCTCCCATTTTGGCAGTGCTGGGGATCAAACCCAGGGCCTTAGAGAGCGCAGAGCAGCGCTCTACCAACTGACATAAACCCCAGCCCACAATGGAATATAAATTCTAGTATATAAATATAATTACTCTGTAGACAATAAAAACTGAAAATGTTTAAATTAAAATAGGCCAAGAGGCTCTCAGAAAGATTGTGATAAAATATCTAATGAATAATCTAATATGCTTGAATATGTTTAAAGATTACATATCTGGAGGAGAGTTTAAGAATAAATTTGTAATAAGCACATAAAAGCAAGCAAATTTTTTTCTAAAAAGAATGATCAACTCTAGGGAAAACAAAATGCTACAAAGAAAAGTAACAATATTGTCTATGGCTTAATCATAAGTAACATTTACACCGTCATAATGTGACATTAAATATTAATACAATCGAAATTATGATTATAATTATTTTGAGTTTCAGGAAGATGTGATGGGAAATACACCTATTGTGTGGTGGAAGAAAAGGAGTAAGGAGACTTACATTCTCATCTTCTTCAATGCAAAGTCAAAAGATCACTCCCCAAATGGGAGAATCAAGGAGTAGCAAGACAAGCATGTTATTTTGAGATAACAAAAACTTAACAGAAACAACCAAGCATACGCTCCTGTAATCCTAGCGACTTGGGAGGTGGAGGCAGGAGGATGCCAGAGGCAGTCTGAATAACTTACCAAGATCCTGTTTCAAGATAAAGGAGTAAGAAATGGGCTGAGGGTGCAGCTCAGTAGTAGTGAACTTGCAAAGCATGCATGAGGTCCTAGCTTCAACCCCCCAGTGCAGCAAAAATAAAAATAAACACAAAAACAGTTGAACAGGGTTGCCCAAATCTAGGAGGCAGCTTGGGGAGAATGGGTCAGAAGACTATTACATTTTTTATAACAAGTCTTAACACTGTTACTTCAAGAAATAAGAATTAGTTACCTGGAATCTTCCAATATGTCCCTGTAGTTCCATTAGAGATCCTTCATTTACATCAACATCAAGTTCACTTAATATACCTACAAAATTTAGAATATCTTTAAATATAATTTTATGCTAAAACAAAAACATTAAAAACTAGGAAGGTTCTGATATTTTATATAGTTTATGTGCATGTACAGACTCTTACCAAGAAAATTTTGAGAAATACAACTTTATAAACACTGTAAGTACTTTTTATATATTACTAACATCAGTGCCATCACATGTGCGTCCCTATGCAACCTAAAATCTAGATTGGTGATTTCACAAGGCATTTTTTGTTTTTGTTTTTTGAGATAGTCCACTATGCAGCACAGGCTGGCCTCAGACTCTCAAATCCTCCTGCCTCAGTCCCCCAGGTGCTGGGATTATAGGTGTGCATGATCATGCCCAGCTAAAAAGGCATTTTCAAAAGTCTTCAACAAAATTCTAACTTTTATTTATAACCATAAAAGCTAACTTTCTAAACTCATCATTTAACTACTTTCTTTCCTTTTAAAGTTAGAAAGAGGAGTGAGTTTGTTAAGAGAAATGGGAAAAGAGATGCTCTGAGACCAGAGTGGGCTGCTCAAGAGACTCAGGCAGAAGTTAACTATTTTCTAATGAGAGCTTAGACCTACAAAATGAATAAAGTTCACCCAAAAAACAAAAGGGGCCTACTTATGCCATAAATACTGAGGAGTGGTAGAAACTGAGAAAGGGGCGGGGGGGTGGCAAACTCTGTTGCAGTGAGCATCATGATTCAGCTCATGAATCTTATCCAGCTCTCACAGCAATATGGAAGAAAGAGATTAAACCAATGTCTTGCCATTGATAGAGAAGTATATTGACAGGAGTTAGTTAAGCCCTGGAGAAATTAAGGGAAAAACCATTAGAAGACCCACTCCCTAACACCATAGGACCTTGGTAGATGCAAGAAGAGTGGCCTGCCTTGGTATCATTGTAGGACACTAGAATAAATTGGAAAATTGGACATACCACAGGCTAGGTGGAGAGGACTTGAGATCTCCTCAGGAGAACAAGCTCCGAGTACCTCAGCAGGCACTTCACTCAGCCCTACTCAACTTTCAACTTTTCCCAGTCCAGAGGGCTCAGGCACTGAGGAATCTTTAGGTAAGAAAACATCCTAAAGTTGGTGGGTGGAATCAGGGGTTCCCTCAGACTTCTCCACAGCAACATTAAGATGGAGGTAGTGTAGTCTAGGTAGTCAGGCCCACAGGCTCAGAATCTACATTGCCTAGGAGACTATACTATCTGTGTTGTTTGTGTGTATGATTTGTTGTTGTTGTTGTTAGGTGCTGTTGCGTCAGCATCCGACTCATAGCAACTCTACACACAACAGGAGAAACACTATTGTCAGTGCTTCTCTGCTATTCATAGTGTTTTCAATGGCTGATTGTTTTTTGGGAGTGCGCTGTGAGGTCCTTCTCCCAAGCCTACAGCACCTGGTGTTCCCAGGCAGTCTCCTATCCAAGTATTAACCAGGCCCGACCCTGTTTAGCTTCCGAGATCTGACCAGATCAGACGCCACAGTAGTTCCACTGCAGGCGTGTGTGATTTAAGACAAATTAATCTCTGTGCCTCAGTTTCCCTACCTGAAAAATTTGTGAATAATAAAATTTCTACCTTGTTAAGATTATTGCATTCTCAAATCAATTAATATGTTAAGTGTTTAAAGTAGTGCCTGGCACATGAAGGATAAATGTTCAAGTATTAACATTGATATTACATGTTCTGAGGGAAAGAAAATGACAAGTAGCCATACTATCATTCAAGAACAAGGACAGTTTTGACATTCTTACAACATTAGAGAATTCAGGGAACGTATTTTTTTCTTGAGGGAAAGGACTAGCAATGCAAATTAAAAACACCAACAGATGCAGGGCATGGTAGCTCGTGCCTATAATCCCAACATTCAGGAGATAGAGGCAGGATGAGCACGAGTTCAGGGACTGCCTGGGCCACATAGCAAGTTCAAGGCAATCCTGGGCTACGTGGGGAGATCATCTCAAAAAAACAATGACAATAGCAGCAGCAACTACCCCCCCATACACACACAGAGAGAATACAGGTATACAACTGAAGCTAAACAGATGAAGGTACTGTGGTTGTAAAACTGCCTATAAATGTTATAAAACCTGACAAAGTAAAAATAATATAAGTAAACAATCTGAAGAGGGAAGAGGAAGTGTAAAAGAACTCATTGCTTCATCTTTCACGTCTGGAGGTTAAGTGGTTCTAAAATTCACATGTAATAAAAGAAATTATATTGGGAAAAGGGGACAAAAAAACTTAATTTTTCATAACCTTTCTTTTTAATCATAGTGACTGCTGAAGAGTTAGTATTTCTCCAGACTTCTGTAGTGAAGAAACATTTGTCTACAATTCAACAATCCCTTCCATTTGTTTTCAATAAGCTTTTAGTTTGTTAAATATATGTAAAATTAAATATTTGTTTCCTGGAAGAGTATATAAAAGGTAATCTTATTCTTATAAGTCACCTCTGTATATGTTTGCTTCTCTCTCTCTCACTGTCTCTTCCCACTTCCATCCTTCTCTCCCTCCCTCTCATTAGAACACATACTTTGTGCAATGTTAAAGGAGCTTTGTTAACATTTGGTAATTTCTAAGAAATAAGATTCTGAGTGCATATTAATCATCTCCTTGAACTTTCTGAATTTTTTATGAGTATATCATTTTTATAAATATAAACTTTATTACTTACAGGCAGTTAGCTGTTAGTATAAATCAACTTCAAAGTAACAAAACCTCATTCTATTAAGTTTACATCAGTCTGTAAAGAATTACTAAATCCATTCAGCACAATCAACTCACCCGGAAGTGCTGCTTTACTTATAATTCCTGTCAGTAGAGCCAATTCCTGCAGAGAGCCAGCACTAACATCCTGACAGCGCAGAATCGCTTGTATGGTATCAGAATGTGAAATTAGAAACTGCAGCACCTGAGCCATGAAAAAGAAGAAAAGGAGGTAGAGGAGTAGCAAATTATATCAGAACTATATAATTCATCTTCTTAATAATATTGAAGCAAGTAGTTCAATGCAGTGAGGAAGAATAAGTAAAGCAACTGTTTTCTGCAGTTACATAGTTTATTTCTTCAGGAAGCAAACATCTAACTAATATTCACAAGAAAGCTAAAAAACTATTTCAAAGTTTATAAACTAATACATTTAAAGACTACTGTAGAAGAGTGTAAAGTAACTTGGAACTACTGTGGGAAAATATCTATTTGTTCCTTTAATTATTTGTTTAAATGGAATTAGAATGAAAATTTAAAGTGAATGGGCATATGGCCACTGAAGTCAAGAAGCTGCTTTACAAAAGTCTGCTTACCATTACGTGGGGATAACCAGATAAAAGCTTTTGTCCCATTCTCCTTTTGATGTGGTAAGAACAAAGTACATAAATCCCCACCTCTAAACTTTGCCTTGCCCCTTTCACATTTTACAGTGAACCACCATGAAGGATTCTCTCAGCATTTTCACATAGGCATATCTCAAGCAGACTATAAAAGCCTTGAATGCATAGACTAAGCCAAAACAAGGGCGGCCCCAGAAATACTGAGGAACTATGCCAACTTCTATTTTTCATACAGATTCCCAACCCCAGTACAAAATCACTGGACATGGAACACAGTATCCGCACTTTTTAAACAAGTTCGTCAGGTGATTCTGCTACAGTTAATATAAAATTGGTATTAGGGAACCTATGTACTTGTATCAGTGTCCCACTGCTCCTAAAAAACCATAAATCCCAATAACTGAGAAGACAAGCAAAGTCTTTGAGTTTAAGCTCTAATTCAAAGGTCATGCATGAAAGAGGTAGGCTGTCCCTTAATGTACTGAAGTGCAAAAAGGTGTCACTTTAGAAAGAGTAGCATCTACCCTGGTGAGATATGTCTGAGCCTAATGGTAGAAGTAGACAAAATTACCCAAAATCAAACCATTTTGTGACACAGTTCCTAAAGGCACCGCAATATAATAAAGCAATAGGGTAAATAAATAATAAAAAACCCGAAGTTAATAATGATAAGCCTAATTAGTTATGTTATTAACCTAAAGAAATAGAAATATATATTCTTGAAAGTTTCACTGAAAAGCAGTGAAAATCATACTAACTTCTGCTTAAAGAAAAACATTTTTAGCCGGGCATGGTGGCGCACGTCTGTAATCCCAGCGGCTCGGGAGGCCGAGGAAGGAGGATCGCAAGTTTGAGACCAGAGGTAGTTTGCGTAACTTAGCAAGACCCTGTCTCAAAAAAACTAAAAAGGGCTGGGGTGCAGCTCAGGGGACCAGCAATTGCAAAGCATGTAAGCGCAAGGCCCTGGGTTCGACCGCCAGGAGCGGGGGGAAAAAAAAAAAAAAAATTCAATCCTCGATTTCCATCTCAGAATTCTATTAAGTACCTATAGTGTTTCATTCACACAAAAGTACAAAAATGGACCAACATGATCCAGAGCAAAGTACACTCAGCTCTGCCATAAGAGGTAAGATGAAGGTGGATGCACTTAAGCTTCCTATGCATAGGGTTTCTGCATTTGTAAAAGGAAGGATTTGCATTAGATGATTTCTTATCAAACGATTCATCTTACCTGCCCTGCTGCCTGCAAGTGCTGGGCCATACTGGACGTGAGGATGACCTGGCACAGCTGGAGAGCTGGGAGGAGAATCTGACGATATCGATCCACTGGTGTAGGAATGAACAGGGGGGGTTCTCTCATGCCAAACATGCTTGATTCATTTCAACCAAACAAGGAGAGAGTAACATTCCAACAATTAAGGTATGCTCTTAACAACTCCTTACCATTTATTGGCAAATGAATCACAACCAGCTGATTAAGATGTACAGCTACTAGTGAGTGTATCTCATACATGAGTGGCTCAAAGAAATGTTTTTTCCTAAACTTACAGCTTAGTAAAAACAGGGTTGAATTTCAAAATCCCTTTTTAAGGAAAATCTATATAATTTGAAAAGAATGCTTGAAACTTCCTAGACATATTTATTCTTCTCTCAATGATCCCCAGCAACACACAAGTGGGAGAAGGATATGGCAGTCCACTCCCGAAACAAACCAGCCATTGAAAACCGTATGAGGGTCACTATGAGTCAGACAAAAATCAACGACAACTAACAACACACAACAACATTTCCTTGGCCATAAAGACTATAAGAAACACATAAAAGTTATTTTCCCCAAATCTTCTCCTATACCCAAGCCCAGAACAAATCTACATTGTCCATTATATAAAATAAAATGAAGTTAAAATAAATGTTAAAATGAGGTTGTAAAATTGACCTGTAAGATTAGGTCTCAGACTACTTATTAATAAGCTATTAGTTATTGTATATGTTTATTTTAAAATTTTTAGACAAAATGGTTGCCTGTGGAGGGAAAGGAAGCAGAATATAAAAGGAAATAAATGAGGCTTTACACACATAAGTGATAATACAGCATGAACTCCAAAGTATTTAACTCAACCTTCATATCTTACAGTAAAAATAGTTAACTCTCATCTTTAAACTTTTAGAAAGCAATACCAAAATACCACCTCCCCCAACCCAATAATATAATTCTACAGGTATGCCTGAAAAATTCAAGCATTCAACTTGGCAATGGATCCTCTGAAACTCATCCTAAATATCATTTTGCTAGGAAAGTATGCTGTCATCTAACAATGTTGCAGTCACATAAACAAAAAACAAAAAAAAAGAAAAGAACTTCAAACTGAATTTTCCATATCTAAATTGAATTGAGAATTTGCTGAAAAGTTTGAAACTTAAAAACAATTTCATTTGAAGTTTTCAAATTAGTAAGCAGTAAGTAAAATATTAAAATGAGAAAGAAATATATAAACTCTGAAATCCTATTCAAGTCATTAGGAATAGGAAATCTATAACAAATAATAATTTCTTTTTCTTTGTATATTGACACACACACACCCTTTGGGGGGTCGTGGGGGGTGTTGCTATGCAGCCCAGGCTGGGCTTGAACCCAATCCTCCTGCCTCAACCTTCCAAGTGCTGTAATTACAAGTGTGTGCCACTATACCCACTGTTGTGGTTGTTGTTAGGTGCCATCAAGTCAGTATCCGACTCATAGCGACCCTCTGTACAACAGGGGAAACACTATTGTCAGTACTTCTCTGCTGTTCATAGGGTTTTCAATGGCAGATTGATTTTTGGGAGGGGGTTGCCAGGTCCTTCTCCCAAGCCTACAGCTTCTGGTGTTCCCAGGCGGTCTCCCATCCAGGTACTAACCAGGCCCGACCCTGCTTAGCTTCCGA
>VMDO01000404.1:122558-170981 GCA_007922755.1 Pedetes capensis | reverse complement strand
AGATTCCACAGGGCTATGGCTGCAGGCTACTATACCCACTAGCAAATTATAATTTCAATAATATTTTAAAAGACCTCTGTAACTAAAAACAAGGATTTCTATGGAACTATAAAATAGTAAGGATAATCAGGTTCACATTTACTAACAAAGTTCTTGTCCATCTTCCTCTTATATTACTATTTTAAAATGGAAAGTGTTGGGCTGGAGATGTCGCTAAGTGGTAAAGCACTTGCTTTAGCATGCATAAGACCCTGAATTCTATCCCCAGCACTGCAAAAAGATAAATAAGTAAATTAACCAAATAAAGTGAAAAGTATTAGGCCCTACCCACTTTTACCCTCATTAGCAACTTCCATTTATTAGTAAATGAAAGGGGCATATTATCACATGCACCCCTCAACCCAAAAAAAGAAAAACAAGGGTTCTAAACTAATGGCAAAATTATGTTTTGGATTTCTTTTTTCCTTAACGATCCTTTCTTGGGTGCTTAACCAAACTATTTTATGTGGATACTTACCCCTGTGGGTCCATTTCTGGGCGCATGTCATAGACTTGGCATTGCGCAAGTCTCACAATCACCCCAGATCTCAGTAGCTCTAAAGCGCCCTGCTGTATCTTAGCCACTCTTGTGAGAAATGCCTACAAAGTTACCAAAGGAAAGTTATCAGTGTTGAAATCATGTCCAGGTCTCATAAAAATAATATGATCTGGTGGCACATTTCTCGTCACCAATGAAGAGAAGTTCTGAGCTAATAGCTACAGCGGCACATTGTACCTTCTTTCTTATGGGATTTTTATGAGGACCCAGTGGTACAACATGTCTAAAGTGCCTGGAATTGTACCTTGCATAAAGTATTCAACTAAACTGTAGTTTCTGTCAGCATCATGTAGCTTTATGGAGGGCAAGGAGGTATCTCTGTTTGGCTCATAGCTGTGTCTCTGGTATCTTGTACCATGCTTGGTATATAGTAGGTATTTAATAAATACTTGTTGAATAAATGAATGAAGGTAGAAGAGTTAATGAAGAATCTAAGACACTGGTACTTCCATTATTGTGACATTATGTGAAAAATTTAACAAGGATGAAACAGAAGTTAGAACAGATTTGGAGAGCAAGAAATGAGTTTGATGTAGATCCAGCACATTGGAATTTTCAGTGGTCAACAACGTGGAAATGTGGTGTTGTGTCTTCATGGAACACTGCACATCATCACCATCATCAGCACCGTGAGTGAGTAAGCAGCAGACCACTATCCAACTAACTCTCTCGGAATCATTTCCCTTTATCTTTTGCACATTCAGAAGAACACTTCTAACACAGATTCCCCAATTTAAAACTCCTTTAAACTGATTATAGCTTATATAATAGAAATATTCAAAAACAAATGCCACATTAATTTTCTTTAAAAAATCTGTAGTCCCAAAAGGAAATAACCTGTTGTTGTAACATCAAATGTTCATAAAGCCTTACCATTTTGGATTCATAAGTATAAAGGGCTTTTAAAAGGGGAGGTTGTGGAGTGAGCAAGCTCTGCAAAGTTCGGTCATCTTCTACCAAGCTGTCCACAAGGACCTTCAAATAACCGCTGTTAGAAAGATACAAAAGCCACTGCTGTTGCTTATCCACGGACACAATTCGATCAAGGAGAGCCAGGGCCAGCATCTGAAGGAAGAATGAATCAAAGCCCAAATGTGCAGATGGCTACCAAAATCAACAACAATTATTGCCTTTACCTAGAAATAGTTAGAACTTTTCTCATAAGAACGGTTGCTTGCAATAAAATTTTTTTCTTTCTTTTTTTCTTTTTCTTTTTTTGAGTTGAAAACTGTGCATCAAGAATCTCAATAAAATGAAAAACCTGTGCCGTAAAATTACACTCCTGAATCAAAACCTAACACATTAAAATAATGGCATTCAATATATTTTAGCTGAACCTACACATTACTTGTTAGACAAAAGGAGAGATTTTTGCTGCTGGATTTTTTTTCTAATAGCTGTTTTTGCTAATTTAAAAAATTTAAATGATCATTACAGAAAACCTAGAAGATTACATATGAAGTACACAATGTGAGGCCCTGGGTTCAACCCCCTCCAGTAATGCAAAAATTAATAAATAAAAGGTAATTCATCTTATACCTTCAAAAAGTTAAAATACATATTCAGTAAGGACACTAAACAAAGTTACCTTACCCTTCCAATCTCATGACCATCACAAGCATCTCGACAGACCACTTCCATAAGGGCAGCACCGTAACTTTCAATGATGGCGATGTTTTCTCGTTGTAATTTACTAAATACATCTTCAGGGGCTGTCAGCCTTTCCCACATGGTTTTCTTGGCTAAAAGAGTTAAAAAGGAAAAAAAAATCATTTCAATAAAAAGCAATTTAGTAACTGAGTATTTATGCATATGTTACATATGCAACAAAAAATACTCCTTCCTTTAGGCTGGGTGTGGTGGCATACCTGTGATCCCAGCAACATGGGAGATGGAGGCAGAAGGATCACAAATTCAAGGGCAGGGGCAGGCTGCAAAATTTAGCAAGACCTTGTCTCAAGATAAAAATAAATAAATATACAAATGGGGCTAAGGGTGTCGCTCAGTGGTAGAGCACTTGCAAAGTATGTGCAAGGCCCTGGGTTCAACGCTCAAGTACAGCAAAAAATAAAAAATAAAAAAATCCTTCTATTTCTGCATGTACACAAAGGGCCATCAGCCAAGCTCAAGCAAATGAACCTTAACACAATGCACACATCACGCATGAATACTAAAATAATAATATTAGGAAAAGGAAGCTATTTATTTATTTATTTATGCATCCGGTGCTAGTGGCTTAGCCCAGGGCCTTAAGCATACTTTGCAAGCACTTTACTACTAAGCTGCACCCCCAGCCCTTGTTTTATTTTATATCTTGACACTAGGTCTCACTAAGTTATGCAGGCTGCCTCTGGCCTCAAACTCTAAATCCTCTGCCTCTGCCCTCCCAAATTGCTGGGATTATAGGCATGCACTACTACACCCAGCCCAATAAGCCATTCTTAAAGAAATCAAAATTAATTATGAAACTCCAAAAGAAATAATAATCTTTATTTATCTTGTTAATCAACTTGCTTGTCTTTTATTGAGATCTTTGAGAATTTGGCTTGAAAGGAGCAAGTATAATGTAAACAAAAAATCTTCCTCCAAAAAATCAGTTTTAATATCTTTTTCAGTTGAAATACTTATTAAAAACAAAAAGTACTTTAATTAAAAAGGTAGTTTGAATATGCAATGATAATTAATAGTACGATCCTACATTTCATATAAGATTCATGTAAACTTTAGAAAAGTTTCATAAATACACCAAATAAAGCAATACCCTGTATTTGAGATTAATCTCATGATTTTCTTCCCCACCTACCACATTATCAGTAGTTTTTAAATTGTCAGCTTGCTAACTTCTTCTAAACAATGTGTTGTAGAGCTCCACCTAGTGGTTAGTGACTTTGCCAATTTGACTAAAAGCAATGTAAAAAAAATTTTTAGAGAAAAATACGGGAGGTGTTGAGGATGGGGATTCCCATTATTATATCTTTTTAAAAGAAATCATGTTTTTGTTTAAAAAGCTTCTCTGAACTATTCTGTTATTTTTCGTGACCTTAAAGACATTTGCATACATTAAATAAACACTTTGTTGTTAGATATCATAGAGTTGGATCCAACTCACAGCAACTCTAAGTACAGGGGGACGAAACACTACCCAAAACTGTGCTATGCACATGATCTTTTTATGTTTGAGCCCACTGTTGTAGCCACTATGTTTCTGCTTGCTTTGAGCAGCAAAAGGGGGTTCCAGGGTCTTTACTCCATTCCCTTCATTAAGATGGACCTTACTGTGAGGAGGAATGGGGTTTAGCTCAGTTGGCAGAGTACTGCTCTGTGCTGAGGCCCTGGGTTCAATCCCCAACACCAAGAAAAAAGGGAGAAGGACGTGGCAACTCACTTGTGATACCATTAGCCATTGAAAACACTATGACAGTTGCTATGAGTTGGACTCGACTCAACAGTACCTAACAACAACTACTTTGAGAAGGCAACTTTGAGGAGACTTTGAGGAAGTAGGTACTACACCTCCATAAATCTACTTTTTGGCTAGTGTTACCATCTAAAGCACTATGACATAAAAGATAACCACTATAAGGATAATGAGATGAAGTGGGCCTTACATACACAGTGGTTTTAAAGAATCTGTGTACAAAATAAGAAACACGCATAAAAAGGGCACAAAGAAAGTCTATTATCAGAAGGTACTTCTGACAAGTTCTTAACAAATAGTAAAATAACCAGCAGAAAATATCACATACTGATCTGTTAAACAGTTAATAAATTTTCCTCATGTCTGGAGACCAAAGGTTCCAGGTTACTATTCTCAATTAAAAATGCTAACTACATTTCAGAGGACAGCATTTATCAATATTTTAAATACATCTACCCTTCCAAAGCAATCCCAAAAATCAATCAGCCAATGAAAATTCTATGAGGATCTCTATGAGTCAGATCCAACTCGATAGCACCTCACCACCACCACCTTCCAACCAAGAAATTCTACTCCTTTGAATTTACCCAAAGAAAACTACACTAGTGTAAAAAGATATGTATATATAAGTTGGGCATGGTGGCACAAGCCTATAATCCTAAAATTAAAAAATTAAAAATAGTTTGGGGATGCAGCTGAGTGGTAGAGCAGTTGCAAAGTATGTGCAAGGCCCTGGGTTCAACCCTCAATTACTGCAAAAAATAAATTAAGAAATAAATAAAATGAAGTTATGTGCATATACTGGTGAGCATTTATATTGGTAAAGCCTTTTGTTAGAAAGCCATTTAAAAGAATCTAAAAATAAAGGGAGCTGGGGTTTAGCTCAGTTGGTAGAGTACTGTGCTACACTCTGAGGACCTGAGTTCGATACCCAGCACCACAAAATGGGAGAAAGGGAGTGGCAACCCACTCCTGAAGCAATCGAGAAACAATCAGCCATTGAAAACCATATGAGGGTCGCTATGAGTCGGACATGACTTGACGACACCTAACAACAACAACATTAAAATAAAACTGGGTATTATTTCACAGGGAGATTCTACCATGAAGCTTCCTTCTTGGGAAATATTAGCATGTAACAGAATACATGATGGAGTATTTATATGTCTATGAATAAGGAAAATGACTAAATAAATGTTACATCCATCTTGTGGAATATCAGCCATTTTTAAACAATCAACTAGATATGTACTATGATGTAATGCCAAGAGAAGAGAGACATTGTACAACTCCATGAAAAGCACGCTTCTCAAGGCAACTGCAGATAAAGAAGGCAATTCCAAAGTATGTGTGACACCCTAGGTTCAACCTCCTACGTTTTGAAAAAGAAAGAAAAAAAAAATTAGTAGTAGTACATGTGGTGGTGGTGGTGTTAGGTGCCATCAAGTCAGTACCCGACTACCAGCTTCTAAGGTGTCTGGTTCATCTGGTCTCTGGCAATCTGTAAGTAATAAAGCCGAGAGCCATACAGGTGAGTCCTCATTCGTTGCTCTACCCCTGGGCTGCACCCTCAGCCCATTTTCTGTGTTTTATTTTGAGTCAGGGTTTGCTAAGGTATGCAGGCTGCTTCTGCCCTTGAACTTGCAATCTTCTGGTGTCCATCTCCTAAGTCACGAGGATTCCACATATGCATCATCATGCCCAATTTTCTAATCATAATTCTTAAAAACTAAACATGTACCCTTGACTTTAGAGTGTTTTAATGATTATATCAAGATTAATTAGACTGTGTGTATCTAAAAGAGAGAAATGATTTGTATTTCTAATTTAAAGTAACCATCACTAAAAACAGAAAGTTCGAAATTAATTCTACCAGCTTCTAAGGTGTCTGGTTCATCTGGTCTCTGGGCAATCTGTAAGTAATAAAGCAGAGAGCCATACAGGTGAGTCCTCACTCGTTGGAATCCACCACCTAGGGAGATCAAAGAGATGTAGTAAAGTGAAAACATTTTTGCAATGAAAACTAAAATAAACACAAAGTTGTAACATAAAAAATTTAGATGAAAAAACCTGTCTTCAAAATGAAGTCCAACAGCTTCTTCAATATGATGTGAAGTGAAGAATCTCCAATAGAAGCAAAACCCACCAGCTGGCTCTCTGCTGGAGGAGGTGAGTTGAAAGAACTATCAAGCATAAAACCATAATGGGCTTCTCTGGGTCCTGAGACCAACGGCTGCTTCTGTTCTGTGCGTACAGCCTGGCTTAGGTGAGCAGTCAGGGTGAATACAGCACCAGCAACCACTGGCATTAATTCCTGTGCTGCTTCATCATCCAGTATCTTAAAAGTACAAAGGCAAATCAGTGTGCAAATCCTGCTTTTGGCAACAATCACTAACAAGTTTTATATACATGTAGCTTTTCAACTACTACAACAATATTAAGAATGTACTGTAAAAACTGTGCAAAGAGAAAAAAGCTAATATAGAGAGAAATTTAAATTTGGTGTTAGGGTAACAGGTATCCTTAACCAGAGGGAAATTTATCAGCATTCATAGGGAGGTTTTGTGTTTTGAAATTCACATGAATGGTCTCACCATGAGGGTCCCATTCAATAGGTCTGGGGTAGGATCTCTCCATGTGTATTTTCATAAAATTCCCTAGATAATTCTCATACACACACTCTAGCTTAGAGTAATTCTACTAAACAGAATTAATCCCTTGCTCTAGAAAAGTCTTAACATTAATACTGTATAACACTACTTCTAACCTAAAATGGAAAAAAATTAGAGTAGCAAATGTATTTGTTCAAACAGTATGCATATGTATCTGCTCATCAATATAAAGTTATTTAGGAAGTGTATTACCTTATCGTGTACATCTTGTAAAATATCACGAATAATCAGCTGTCGATCCTCTGCCTGAATGAGGTCCTGAGGACAAGCTGTCAGTATAATTTCTACCAGTTGCCTCCATGACTCCAGCACATGCCGTTTTGCATGAAGACACTGCAACAGTTTGTTCCTTCCTACCACGTACTGAAGAATAGTGCTAATTTCCTAAAGCCATAAAAATTAAAATACAAGATTAACACCCAAAGCAAGTATGTCTATTATCAGTAAGTTCCTATTTTTACCACTCGGTTATTCAGAAAATAGTTACTTGGAAACTTAATACATGCATGCCAGGCAGCAGATACCTTTTCATGTTATATTGGTGGCCAGCGCTATGCAAACTAACATACAAGGCTATGTGTGCACATGTGTGAGCGCACATACATATAATGCAGGGGACAGGGGTAGTGTAGATGGAAGCTAACTCTATAACTCTACCTTCTTTCTCCTTGCAATTATCTACTTACACTTACTCGAAAGCACTAGAATTGCCTAAAACCCGAGGTCAATGGCATGTTTCCCTCCTATACCCTTACTTGGCCAGCTGTTTCCATGTATATGATTCTTCCAGTGTGATGCATTACCCATAACCCCCACACACCCCTTGTGAAGACAAGTGACTCTCTTCTTCTCTTCCTGATAGGAAGCAAGTGAACTGTAAATCTGTAACTAGTGTAACAAAAAAGATGTTATTTATTTTGGCATTCCAGACATTAAATTTCACTTCAGCCTATAAAAATTATATAATCCCAAGTGAAAGACACCATGAAAGCTCAATTTAAGTAGTTCACTAATTAACAAACTACATGTCAATTTACAGTTTTGTCTGTTAACCAGCAACTTAAGCAGTTTAAGTAGTTCAAAGGGTAAAACTAACACATACTCTAATAGAACTTACCTCCATTAGTAGAGGTCTCTGTCCTATAGCTGCCATACCCTGAAGGGCGTTTACTTCAGCTACCAGTACCCTATGAAGAAGCTATATAAATAGGGAAAAAAAGACAACTCCATTTCAGACACAGGTAGAATAATTAATACCTGGCAATTACTATAGGTGTCTTTATATATAAACTAAAGGCCTGTCCAATTTCCAGACAAATTACTAGGTATCCTTCACATCCCAAAGTGGAACCAAAGAACCTCTGTGGAAGTTAACGCCAGTGCCCCAGATACCTTCTTCCTTCTGCTGAAGCCATTACCACTTACCTGGTAGAGAGTTATAAACAGTTAAAACCACTCCATAGTTCCAGGTGCGGGGTGTAGGGGGGATACTTACTATAAAGAAGGTGATGGGGAAGCTTTTAAAAAAGTTAATGTGGTTCATTAAGTTGTATTTTCTGGCCATTTTACAAAAACCACAGCCTAACAACCTAATAACTAAATTCTCTATCTGGAAAAAAGAACCCATATAGTTATATTTTTACTGATGGCTCAATGTCTGAACCACTTGATATTGCATACACTTTAAAGCAATTCTCACCTTGACATTGCAGACTGTCTGTCCCCGTAAATTCTTGTGTTCACAATTAGCAATAACTTGTTCAATCTGAGCCCGATCAAAAAAATCCAACTGTAAAGGTTCAGGGATCTCCTGACTGAAGTCAATTGAATCCAGAATACTTAGAATTTTTCGACGTACTAGAAATAAGAAGTAAATTAATTGTACTTGAAGCGTGAAGAGAAGAATAAACCATCATACTCAGCTCACTCTCAAAGCCATTAGTCTAGAAAAGGCATCAGTCTAGAAATCAAAGATTGATGAAATGAAAATCTGATTTTATGTCTGATATATCTACTTACAAAAATATTTTCTTTCCCATTCTATAATTTTAGCTATTAAAAAAACTTTTCTTGGCCAGGCATAGTAGCAAAGGCCTTCAATACCAGATCTTGGGAGGCCAAGGCAGGAGGATTGTAAGTTTAATGCCAGCCTGGCCTATATAGCAATACCCGGTCTTAGACAAACCATAAAAAAACAAAACAAAAAAACCAACAAAATACCAAACCACAAACCAAACTTTTTTTGGATGACAATCCTTTACATAGCTTTTTTAATACCAGTTCAGAATTTGTAGGCACAGGCACAACAATTCTGAAGTTCTAAGCAATGTAATATGCCAATAAAATAATTTTATTACAAATTTAGAAGTGGTTACCTTTTGTAGCAGTATCAAAGTGAAGGAACCCAGAGACAGACCTATTTTCATCCTCTATTCCTCCTTCACCGTCTGTTGGAACATCAGTAACAACAGATTGGAAAATGAAAAGCACATTCTTAAAACTATATTTATTTGGAAATGACAAATACATTTCATTTCTAGGTCACTGTTTCTAATTATCCTTTGCAAATAGATAATAAAATGCAATGATTGACGAGGATGTACCACCAACATTCACCTTTTCATTGCTATGGGATTTATTTATAATTTTAAAGAGGATAATCAGAATTTCAAAACTGGCAAGATCCAATCATGTCAATGAGATGATAAAAAAAAGTGTGCTTAATTTGCATGTAGACTAGATACTGAAATAGCTTGGGTCATGGTGGCTCAGTGTGATCAACTCCACCAAATATTTTAAACAAAATATGACTGTACTGTGGAGGCTTAAGACAAAAAAATGAGAACCATGAGATCATTTCTGAACGTTGTGTTTTAAGGAAAAATATTCTAAAGCTAGGAAAATTATTTTGGTGTATAATCCTATATTAAGCCTAAGATTCAAATTTGTACTTGCAGTGACAAAGACAGTCACCAGCACAATAAAAGATATGCCAGTATTCACTTATTTACCTGAGTACGGTTTCACTGGCATGTCGTCCAGTAGGAGGTGCAGGAGTCTCTGTGTATGTGATCGCTGACGATTCAGAGAAGTTACCCTTAGTTCTATTGAGGCAGTCTTCATAAGCCATGACATTTGGTTCAGCATAGAGATTTCATATTCTGGGATTTAAACACATAAATTTCATTTCCCAGAGTAATAACACAAGATCAAAAAAGACCTAAATTCCATAATTCATCAGATATTCGTGTAACAAAGTCAGGAATTTACATAACTTGGCAAGATGATAATCACTCTGTAAAATTACAAAAAAAAAAAAGATACAAAGAAGAAAAAATAAGCTAGTATGTGGCTATGAAAGATGAGCTGAAGCAAATGAAGTACAAGATAATCAAATTTTTACTAACAGGATTAATTTCACAAAGATCTTCTGAGTCCACCACAATATGACATTAATATCTCATTTAACATTTTGTTTCAAAAAGTAATTTTCAAATACATAATTCATTAAAAACTATCATATAATTTAATTTTGATTTCACAAAACACATACTTAAAGGAAATTAAATCCATATTGCATAATTTTATGGGTTTTTTGTTTTCAGTATTGGGACTGAAGGTAGGCAGAGCCTTGCCCACGCTAAGCAAGTGCTCCACCACTGAGCTGCACTCCCAGCCCTGTTATTTTTCATTTTCAGACAGGTTCTTACTAAGTTGTAGAGGCTGCCTCCTGCCTCAGCCTCACAAGCAGCTGTGATTACAGGCATGCACCATGGTGCCTGGAACGATATCTTAAGGTAATTAAAGACATTGGGTCGGGATATAGTTCAGTTAGCAGAGCTCTTGCCTTGCATATGTAAGGCTCTGGGTTCAGTTTCTAGTAGGTTCTTCTACAAAATATGATAATTAAAGACATTTGATTTAACATATAACTAGGGCTGGGAATTACTTTTACAATAATTTTCTAACTCAGTATTTATTTTTGTTTTTGAGACAATTTTGTGATGTAGCCAAGGCTAGCTGTGAACTAACTCAGTACTCATGCCTGAGCCTCATAAGTGCTGGGAGTGAGCCACCACACCCAGTTCAGTGTTACTTTTATACACTTGCCACTCTGAAGTCCTAAATGATAACAACATAAACATAAAATTCACCAAATAATAATGTTGGTCAAAGCTAAATCAATTTTTTTTAAAAAATACATACTATTAAGTAAAACATTAACTATTCCTTTTGATTGTTGTTGTTAGGTGCTGTCGAGTCGGTGTCCAACTCATAGCAACCCTATGTACAACAGGCGAAACATTACTGTTAGTGTTTCTCTGTTATTCTTCGGGTTTTCAATGGCTGATTATTTTGCAACTGGGTTGCTAGGTCCTTCTCCCAAGCCTACAGCACCTGGTGTTCCCAGGAGGTCTCCCAACCAAGTAATAACCAGGCCCGACCCTGTTTAGCTTCGAGATCTGACAGGTAGGTCTATAGACATTCTTTGTGATTAGCAACGTATAAAAACAGAGTTTCTACATATATATATATATATATATATATATATATATATATCATCTCATGACTGAAAATAAGAGAATTATAAAAATGAAATGGAAAAATTTTTTTTTGCCATTAGATAACTCCCAAAGGTCTCACAAAGTTACTCTAAAAAGTAAATTAGAAGCTATTACTTATAGTGGAAATTTATTAATGAAAGGTGTAAGCCTCAAGTTCCTAAAACGTAAGGGTAAAATAAACTAAACTTTAAAAAAATTTCAATAAACCATCGTCTGGCCAATATGGTGTCACATGCCTGTATTTCCAACTATTTAGGAGGCTGAGGCAGGAGAGAATAGCTTGAGCCCACAACTTCAAGACCACCACTATCTGGATATAATCTAAATTCTAAAATTGTTAACTCAATCAAAAAGAGAATAAAGGAGAATCTTGATAAAACTTGATTAACTTGAGATAATTATTGGTCATATAAATAAACCTTAGTTTATGTTTTCCACTATAATTAGTATTATGGTTTGGACCTAAATGTCCCCAGAGGTCATGTGTTTGAATGTCTGATCCCCAGGTGGTGGCGGTGGTGTTTGTGGAGCCTATGGAACTTTGGGAGACAGGATGCTAATTTAGTGGAAGCAAGTCTCCGGTAAAGGGTCTTGGGAAGTTTTTACCCAATCCTACAGTTTCAGTCCCTCTCTCTTCTCTGATCTGCCATGCCATGAAGTCTTTAACCACAGGCCCTGCTGGCTGTGGCTGCCACACTTGTCCCTCCTGCAGTAATAGACTGATGTTCCAACCATGAGTCCCCAATAAATCTCTCCCCCCATAAGTTTGTTTTGGTCAATTTCTCTGTCACAGTGGTACCAGCTGACTAATACAATTAGTTTTCAAATTTTCATTTCAAGCCCTAAATTGGTTTCAATATACATACAAGAAACAAACGTAAAGCAAGGATTTTATAAGACAATCTCATTCAAAATATCTAAATTTGAATAATTTTCTTATATAGTATTTTCTTATCCCTTCCACACAAACTTTAAATTTTATTTCTTAGTAAAAGAACCAAATTCCATTCTGAACAGATTATGTCTAAATAATTTTATGCTAGAAGCTAAAACATCGAGCTTCTCAAGCACAAATTACAAAAGCAACACAAAGTAACACAGAAACAAAGTAACAAAATGAGAACAGAATTCCGAATAGTGTAACTGCTCCCCATATATACTATAAAAATCATTCAACATGGAGCTTACATATTTGTTAGACAAGTTGAGCAACCCTAATCCAAAACTCCAAAATCCAAAATTTGAGGTCCCCATGATGCCAGAAGTGGAAAATTCCATACCTGACCGCATGTGATAGGTTACAGTCAAAACAAAGGCATGCTAAAAATATTGTGCAAAGTTACCTTCAGGCTATGTTCATAAAGTACACATAAACAAATTTCATGTCTAGACTTGGATCTTGTCCCTGACATATCTTGTGTATATGGAAATATTCCAAAATCAAAAAAAGATTAGAGCCAGGCATGGTGGTGCATGCGTGTAATCCCAGCATGTGGAAGTCAGCCTGGGCTACAACAAGACCATGTCAATAAATAAATAAATTGATTTGAAATCTAAAATGCTTCTGGTACCAAGCATTTTGTATAAGGGATACTTAACCTGTAATAGTAAAGCGAAATAATGTCCTACCTTTGTTAGAGAAAGGTAGATGTTGCAACTGGGAGAATAAGAAATCCTGGCTGGTTCTCAAGTATCTCATAGTAGGACCAGATGTATCAGAGCATGCACATAACTGATATATCACCTAATTAGATAAAAAAAAGATCTCTAAATCAGTTCTTTCATACTGTACACTATAAGACAACAAAATATGAACTCAGAGCTACTGCATTAAAAATAAAGACATATCAACAACTCAAGCAAAATGGATAAACACATGTACAAAATATAAGCTCAGATTTATAAACAGTCCTTGGCATCCTAGCTGAAGAAAAAATATTGAAACACAGTTGAGAGTACTGATGATGTAGAATTAATCTTAAAATGACTCTAAATGCATTTAACATATGTGAATAGTTTATTAAGATTTAGTACTTTCACAGTTATTAATAGCAAATTAGGTGGCAGTCATTTCTGAGGATTATAGTTACTTCCTCTCAACCTCAGGACGATACAATAGATCAACCAAAATTGAATTGCTAAAGTTACAAAGATTTGCAAATTTAACTATATAGCAAATATAAACTCTAAATAAAAATGTAGCAGAAAATAAGAGGTTTGGAGGAAAAAAGGCAAAAAACTTATATGAAAAAAACAGCTCCTAGTCAAAGAAAAATATCCATTGTTTTCAGTAACAAACAACTAAGCAATGTGTAGCGGCACATGATGCCTGTTTTTCCAGCTACTCAGAAAGGTGAGGCAGAAAGATGGCTTGAGTCCACAAGTTAGGGGCTAACCTGGGCCATGAAACAAGAATCTCTTCAATAGTTTTAGAGTGCTACAAAATCAGATGCAGAGTAGAATCGCATGCAGATTAGAGAGCTCTCTTAAGCACAAATCCAATCCACACATAATTCTCATCTGCATCTCATTTTGTAACCTTCTGAATCTGTTAAACAGTTTAGATTCAAGAATATATGGTAATTAAGGCAATAATAAGGCAGGTGCCATATTATAACTTAACAACAAAATTGCTAATTATAAAATATAAATCTCAGCATCTGGCAAAGTGGCAGTAGAAACTTTCATTTATGAATGATTCACTATATAAATATTTATTAAATGCTTTCCAGGTACCACTCCTTAGGCTTGTCTACTATTGGCACCACTAATACCTGGTATAATTGTTATGATTATCTATGAGTTAAAATCTAGTCGTAAATTAGGCACAGTGGTGCAGCGACTCCAGAGGCTGAGGCAGTAGGATTTTGAGTTTGAAGCCTACATAACTTAGCAAGATCCTGACTCAAAATAAACAATAAAAACTGGGCTAGGTATGTAGCCCAGGGGTAGAGCACTTGCAAAGTATGTGTAAAGCCCTGGGTTCAACTCCCAAGTACTGGGAAAAAAGAAAGTCACAAAACTATTCTTTTGACCTGACATAGTCAATACACATTTGCCCATTTGCCTACATGGTAAAATTGATTTTCTTCTTCTTCTTCTTCTTTTTTTTTTTTTTTTTGAGACAAGGTTTTGCTAAATTGCACAGGCTATTTCTGGTCTCGAATTTTTGATCCCCTTGCCTCAGCCTCCCAAGTCGCTGGGATTATAGGCATGCATCAGAGTGCCCAGCTTTAAAAATCAATTTGTAATCCTGAAACTAATACTAAAAGTGCTTCTGCAATCATTCACATAGACCAGAATAGTGAAAATTTTCAGTTGTCCCACTCACATGTATTCAAACAAAGCAATATTCTGCATTCTTTTTTCCAATTCTCATACTGCAAACAAGGGTCTTTTGCATGATCTAAGTAATGCCACAATTTTATTATCAGTGATCTTGTTGTTTAAAACAACCTTTAACTTAGTTCTAAAGTGCTGTTTGGTATCCCTAAGCTCAAGAAGACTATGATGTGCCTTTTACAGATAATATGTGTGTTAGATAAACTTCACACAGGCATGATTACAAAGCTGTTTGGGCCTGAGTCCAATGTTAATTACACAAGGTGCTTTTAAACACAAATATACATAAAATAAAGTCATGGATTCATCAGATGACAGGAATGTTGGGACCAAAGGTTTACAGGTGTCTAACCTTATATTTTCACTGGAAGCGACAGTTAAGGACTTACCAGTCCAGTGTTCACAGTGACTTTATAAAATGTGACTACTGTAAAAATGAGAAATGACGTAAATCCCTGTTTAGAAACACATTCTTAACAAAATAATACAACAAAAGATAAATAAAGATGTTCACTAGAGCAGAATAAAAAACTGGAAACAACCTAAATGTAATTTACACTGTAGCACCACTGGAAATTTATACAGAGAAGTAAAAGCACACAAAATCATATGTGTACCTAATATGACTAAATAAAAAATATACATACACCAGGAAAAGGCAAAAAGGAAACATAAGGTAACATGCATAATATTCTCTAAACAAAAACTTAAGCTAATGCTGAACTTCTCAAAGCACAAATCAGTTAAGCATATTAGAGAGTAAGTTTAGAGTATTAGCTGGGTGTTGAGGCACACACCTGTAATCCCAACAACTCCAGAGGCTGAGGCAGCAAGATAGCAACAAGTTTAAGGCCAAACATGCCTGCCCAAGTTAGTGAGCCCATCTCAAAATAAGAAAAAATTAAAAAGGGGCTGGGGGTACAACTCAGTGGTGAAGTTCTCTGGGTTCACCATCCCAATACTGCAGGGAAAAAAGAAATGAAAAACACACTCAAAGATATGGAGAAATAATAGTAGTTAGACGAGAAGAGAAGAAAACTTGAGTTCAAAAAGCACTATAAGCTATTCTATGAGTTCTCAAAACCAGGCAGGAAAAATGTCCATCTTTAAAGAGAAGAGACAAAGATACAAAGCTTAATATCAAAGTCTTGACCAGAACTTCCCTGTATTATAGGATGATAATGGTATCAATAAGGCCTATTCCCTTTGCCACACACTTTTTTTTTCTTTTTTCTGAGACAGGGTCCCATCCAATAGCCTAAACTGGCCTCAAACTTGGTATCCTCCTGCCTCAGCCTCCCAAGTGCTGAGATTACAGGTGTGTACCAACAAGCCTGGCTTACAACCAGATTTTCTTAAACTAACAAGCTCTTCTTAGAGCTTTAAATTTTTCTTACTGAAGCTGAGTGAAGTACAAACCTACAGGCAAAGAAGTTTCTCTCATTAAAAATGCAGCAGTGAAGCAGGGTGCAGTGGCGCACACCTGTGATCCCAAAGACTCAGGAGGTGGAAGCAGGAGCCCAGGCTAGAGGCAACCTGCATAACTTAGCAAGACCCTGATTCAAAATAAAAAATGGATTAGGGATGCAACACAGTGGTAGAGTGCTTGCAAAGTATTTGTAAGGCCCTGGGTTCAACCCAGAAGTACTGCTTAATTTTAATTCCAGGCAATCTGGCAAAATGGCCTGCATCCTGGCATGGCTAAAATCAGCAGGAGGTGAGTATTAAGGCCTGTAATCACCAGCCTGACCTTCCTCTCCCCTCTTGACCCTCCCTTCCTTACTTAAATTTGGCTTCACTCACTTCCTTCACCTGCCTTTAGCCTAGATGATTAATCTTATCAATGGCTTCTATATGTCTATCAAATTCTGTTACACTGTGTTACAAAGTACAACAAGCTTATTCCCTCATTGAGGAAGAATTAGTTTTGACTCACAAGAAGACTTATCTATAGCACTTACAGTGAAAGGATGCTTGGACAGCCAGAGGACAGAAGAAAATAGTGAAAAATTATAAAAATAAACATAGGAGAAGAATGAAGAAATGTCTCCATTCCACTAAGAGGTTCATGATGCATTTCTTATCATAAAAATGTGAATTAGGGTGCACTTAAATTGAGAAATCAGTCAGATCTTATACAGTCTAGCTCCTAAAACACTTAAAAATGAATAAAATAAAATGTAAATACAGTGACTAAGCAGAAGTTTTCATTATAATTTGAACTTTATATTAGTCTTTCTACCTCCTTACATGGCAGTAAGATCTCATAATTTACATAATTTTTTAAAAGTGCTTTCACTTACATTCTCATTTATGTCTCAACAGCCCATTTCATAGGTTGAAGAACTCAGATTCAGACAGGCTACATAGCATGAACAAGCTGACTTTGTTAAGGGACAGAGATGGGAACTAGAAATGATGTGACCCAAATCCACTGCTCTAGCCACCAAAAAGAGCTACAATAAGTACAACATATTGGGGACATTCTGCATTAACATCTTAAAATCCATCAAAAAAAAAAATCCAATTTCTATCATTTTTCAAGTGATTAGGATCTTTGGATCTTTCAGGATCTTCGGGTTTGTCCATTATGGGTTTTACCCATAAATGAAAGACTGGTCAAACTGTTGAATGAGCTCATTTTGATTTAATCTTAGCATCATACTTACCTGTCTGTGGTAAACTCAAGCATCTCATCAAGTCTCTTCTACTCAGTTCTACAAAGTGCCATCTTCTGCATACCTGGTAACACAGCTCAGCCAGTTGAGGAGATTCTCGCACTGCCACCGGACCTGTTCTCCCTTCTGTTCCTTTCTCCAAGATGTTTAGGATGGCGTGCAGGCACGTCCGAGGGCAACCTAACACACCTAAGTGAAACCAAAAGGAAATTCAACTTTCCTTGTAGAGTTTCTGCATTAGACACCTTACATGGCCTTTATAAAAATGAAATTCTGTAAACATACACTCTACTATGAACACTTTCAAAATAGTGAAACAGAAAACTGACAAAAGCCAGTCCTCTAAAACTGTTTATCCAATCTTGATCTAAGTCATAAAGATCCAACCATCACATTTTCTTTCATGTGTTATTTTTTTCCATGAATTATCCTACAAATGCAGAATTCAATAATGCCCACTTAGATACAGAAATATGGAAAGAAAGAAATAAGTGCCCCATTTGTCTTCTGGCTATACCTGGATCTTGTAAATTTGTGGTACTAACAGGTTTCTTCAACTCAAAACCCAACAAGTAAAGAGCAAGATTGGGTGGATTTCGTTCCAGAGAGGTGATGAGAAGATTCAAGATATGGATTCTTGTTTCGTGACGTATTACAGCTAACTTCTTTTCAAGCTCTGATCCTTAATGTGGAAATTTATAAAACAAAATTATAAAACAATATAAAGTTAACATAAGTCAAATTTTAAAATATCAAGCATGGGCTGCGTGCAGTGCCTCATGCTTGTAATTCCAGCAACTCGGGAGACAGAGGCAGGAGGACTACAGGTTTGAGGCCAAAGGCAACCAGTGTAACTTATTGAGACTCTGTCTCCAGATTTAAAAAAAAAGAAAAAAAATGGATTAGAGGTGCAGCCTATATACATAAAAAAACTGGGGTTTAGCTTAGTTGGTAAAGTGCTGCTCTACATTCTGTGAGGTCCTGGGTTTGATCCTCACCCTTGCGAAAAATGGAAGGAGGACCTGGCAGCCCATTCCCAATACAATCCTGAAACAAGGTGCCATTGAAAACCCTATGAATAGCAGAGAAGCACTGACATAGTGCCAGGCATGGCAGAGTTTTGGGCAGTGTTTCGTTCTGCTGTACATAGGGTCACTATGAGTCAGACTCTACCTGATAGAACCTAACCTAATCCATCTGGGAGAAGGATGTGGCAATCTACTCCCTAGGCAATCCTGAAACAATGGCCATTAAAAACCCAAAGAGGGTCGCTATGAGTCAGGTCTGACTTGATGGCACCTAACAGCAACAAAAAGATATAAAGCATGTATTCCAAACTCTAGCTTACTTACTCAGTCATTACACTGGTGTCATTTATTTAAAGAATCCAGAAACCCTTACATATTTATTCTAACAAAAAATCTCAATTTCTCTCATCACTATACAGTCAAGTATGTCAAGTTTTTTCTTTATATATAGTGTACGTGTGTGTGTGTGTGTGTGTGTGTGTGTGTGTGTGTATGAAGTAGAAAATATCCACATTAATATGAGGCATACCCTCTTCTAGACGTACAAATTCTTCTGTATCTTCACTATCCAAGCACTCTACAAATCCAGCCATCAGCTTCTGACTTATACTCTGAGGTCATATAGACACAAAAATGACAAATTAACAACTTTCTGAATATTGGAAAAATCACAATAAACACAGTATTCTTATAAATATTCACCTGTACAAAAAAGGAAATCTGTTCCAAGTATTCGGGTTTTAGTTATGTTTTTAGTTAACAGAAAACTCAATTCCCTACCTTGCCAAAAGTTAGCCCTCTATACAAATAATTAAAGTAAATCAGGCATGATGGCGCACACCTGTAATCCCAGCACTTGAAAAGTGGAGGCAGTAGAATTCTGAGTCTGAGGCCAACTTGGGCTACATAGCCAGATCCAGGACAGCTAGGGTTATAGCAAGACCCTGTCTCCAAAAGAAGAGAAGAAATCTAGCAGGATGTTTAAATCCGTCAAAGAATACTTATATTAAAATTAGTAAGTAAAATTAGTAAATCAGCAAGTTCTAGGCCAGCATGTGGAAGGGAAGGGAAGGGGTAGGAGGAGAAGAGAAAGGAAGGGAAGGAAAGATAGGGGAGGGAAAAGACGGAAAAGGAACAGAAGAGAGGGAAAAGAAAGGAAACCTCTGTTATAAATAGTGGTTCTCAACCTTAGCGCCAGAATAACTTCTATTTTAAAATATCGTGCACAACTGTAATCCCAGAAACTCGGGAGGCAGAGGCAGGAGAACTGCAAGTTCAAGAGGCAGCCTGTGCAACTCAGTGAGACCCCAGAATAAAAAAATAAAAAAGGGGTGGTTGGGTGTGGTTCAGTGGTGGAAAATACCCTGGGTTAAATCTCCTAATACTACAAAAAAAAAAAAAAAATTATGAAGGAAAATACAATAAAAGCCTTTAGCTACAGCAGTGATTTCCAACATAGAGATACAATGGGCTGTTTACAGAGGAAACAAAAAGATTCCCTAGTCATAGCTAGTCAGGGAATAGAAAGAGAACTATTATGAGCCAAGTGCAGAGGAGTATACCTACAGTATGAGATATGTGTGAGGTTGAGGTCAGAATTTCCCTTGAGCCCAGGAGTTCGAGGTCAGCCCAGTAAATATGATGAGAGCACCTCCCCTCAAAAGAGGGGGAAAAAAGAATTTAAAAGGAAAGAAAAAAAAATGGAACTCTTATGAATTGAATAAAAAAAGGTACACTTGAGTCAAGTGCAGTGGAAAATGCCAAAAGTCCCAGCCACTTCAGAGGTGGAGGCAGGAGGCAGCCCGAGTTCCAGACCAGCTTGGGCAACACAGCAAGACCCCAATCTCAAAACAAAACAAAACAAAACAGAAAACTAAAACAAAAGACACTGTAAAGCACAATATCACATGAAGTGACAGAGATATGGATCACCACAAACCCAGAAATGTAGACAGCTCACAAAAGTAAGACATGCAGAATTACAGAGGCTGGCTTAGAACCCAGGCAAGAGACAGAGGCGGGAGCAGAAAACAAATGTAAGTTGTTGCTACAAACTATCAATTTAAATGTGTCAAGAGTAGCAGCCACTTCACAAACTAAACAGCGGACGTACTATAGGATATATGCTATAGTACACACTATAGCGTACTGTGAACAGTATTATCTTCAAAGACAAACTAAAAATCCTTACACCTGGGTCAGGACACAACTTCATGATAAATGGAGAAAAGACTGAGGTTGTCCAAGATTTTGCTTTACTTGGTTCTATAATCAACATCCATGGAAGGAGCAGTCAAGAAATCAAAAGACGCACTGTAGTGGGAAAAGCTGTTGCAAAAGACCTCTATACAGTGCTGAAAAGTAAAGATGTCACATTGAAGACAAAGGTGCGCCTGCCTCATGCCTTGATATGTTCAGTCCCATCATATGGTTGTGAAAGCTGGACAATGAATAAGAGAGACAGGAGAACTGATGCTTTTGAATTACGGTGCTGGAGATAACTGAATATACCATGGACTGACTAAAGAACCAACAGATCGGACCTAGAAGAAGGGCAACCAGAGTGCTCCTTGGAAGCTAAGATAGCTAGACTGTGTCTGACATATTTTGGACATGTCAGGAGGGACCAATCCCTGGAGAAGAACATGATGTTTGGACGAGTGGCAGGACAATGAAAAAAAGGAAGACCTTCAATTAGATGGATTGACAGTGTCTGCAACAATAAGCTTACCTAAAAAAGATTGTGTGTTTGGCACAGAGTCAGGGAGCATTCTGTTGTACATAGGGTCGCTATGAGTCGAACCCAACTCAACAGAACCTAACAACAACAACATAGTTACTGTGACTTCTATCAAAATGCACCCAAAACAATAACAAAATCAGTTACCTGGTCATGTGTGAAATCTCCAACTAACTTTATCTGAATATTAGAATTGCAAGAGATACAGCAAAGGATCTTGGCACTTTCAAAAGCCAATTCTGGATTAGTATTCCCATGATACAGGTACCTTTGGAACAAGAAAACATTGAGAAACAATGTGATCAAAACTGGCTTTTCACTATTCTCAATAAAAAAAATTTAGAATTAAGAGTTCCTTTACCCATGTAACACTTGCAAACAAATCAGAGAAATGTGTTCTCTCTAGCTACAGACCAAATCATGTTCCTCAAAAATTCCTATGTAGAAGTCTTAATCCACAATTAGTCTATTTGGAAGTAGGATCTTTGCATATTTAGCAAATCAAGTTAAAGGAATAAGGGAGGAAGGAAGAAAGATATGGTTGCTCCCTATCCAACCCTATCCTCTAATCACCCAGTTTCTCCATAGGAGACAAACAATATTATCTCATTTTAGACTCAAAAACTTTTAGGATATGGAACAAAAGAAAGAAACTGTAAGAGTCAGAGTAATTAAAATCACAAGAGCTAGGGAAGGCAAAATTAAAAGGAGGCCAAACCCAAAATAGTAAGTGATGCATTAGCTATCCAATGAAATTTAGAAACCTAACCTAGTACATCCATCTGATTCATCTCCTTTTCTGCCTACAAATGTAACTTACCTAGCAATGTTTACCACATTGTCTGCCTTCTTAGTTCTGGGATTAATTCCCTGCAATAGCTGTTCTAAAGGAGAGACTATGAGAGCCAGCTGACTCTCTCTTAGAAGATCCATAAAGAGATTTTCCTTCTGCAGAGTGAGGTTCAGAAGTGCAAGGCAATGCTGTACTGCTTTTTCCAGATGTTTCTTTCCTATAACCCAAATATGAGGTTAGAATCTAAATGAATCTTAGAAATCCACAGTAAGTTCTTAGGAAAACAAGATAAAGGATAAGTTTTAGATTTACAAGGTCCTCAATTTTTTCAAACTGTGAACCGTAACTTCACCAGACTGCTTAATAACATTAATCACTTTCAGGGAATGGCTTCTCCTTTTTCTTTTCCCCGATTCTTTAAAGCAATAGTTCTCAAATTGGAGAAGTACTACGGGACCTAATGCACAGAAGCCTTTGACACACAGGACAGCACCCGCAACAAAGAATTACTCTGCCCAAACTGTCAATAGTGCCAAGGTTGAGAAACTGATTTCAAGGAAGACACAATCATGGTGGAAAATGAAGAAGTAGAAAATACAACTAAGGATCACCTATAATCTCACCCTTCAAATTTAAAGTTTTGGCCAATTCTTTCCACAGTTTCTTGTCTGTGCACACTGATTACACAACTATAATTCAAATGTTTAGGACCTGTCTTATCTTTGAGATCATCACTGCATTAAATGGAAGCAATATAGCACAGTGGTTAAAAAAGCAGGCTCTGGATACTATCTGCCCAGGTTCAAACAGCAGCTCACACATTTACTGAGTAAGGTCAGTGTAACCTCTTTGTCCATCATTTCCACATTTTGTTAAATAGAAATAAAATCAACCACATGAGGCTGCTGGATAGATTAGATGCATTAATATACATGATATGCTTTTAAAAGAGCCAAACGCATACAAGTACTCAATAAATAATAATTAATGGCAATGATACTACATACAATTTATTGAATACTATGTACCAGGCACTAAAATAAGTGCTTCAACAAGTACGATGGAGGGAAAAACCAAAAAAGATTTCAGATTTGAAGTTAGGCACATTAGAGATATGAAAGTGATAATAAGATAATTTAATTACCTAGAAAAGCATTTATAATGAGATGCAGTCAGAATGAGTGAAAGTCTCTATATTTCAGTCTGTCTTCATATATGATAAAATTTCATTTAAAATGACTCACTGAAAACACCATTGTAGGTTGAGAATCTCACGGTAAAAGAGAACATCAGAGGTTATCTACTTTAAACTCTCAGTTTATAAAAGATAAAAATATCAAAACTTTTTAAGACTTGCATGCACATACCAGGAAAAGGGGCATAGGTATCAAGCTGCTTAACTCCTTCTTCCAGTAAACTAAGAGCAAGTTCCAACATTGGTGACTCATTCAGAAGATGATATATCAGACTAAAGCCAGGTGGCTTATAGGCTATGATTTCTTCTCCTAAATAGAACATAACATGGTCCAAAGATTATGAATTAGCATTTTTGTCACACCCTTAACTTCTATGAAACATACGAGATCTGTAACTTAAATGGTATCTGAACAGATGAGGGCAAGTTTTATAGAAAATGACACAAACTATATAGAATAGTAGTCAGCATAAAGCAGTTAAGACACCTATTAAATGTTAATTCTTTAAAAAATCTACAATATGTTGGGTGCAATGGCACATGCTTATAATCGCAGAGACTTGGGAACCTGATGCAGGAGGATCACAGGATTAAGGCCAGAGGCAGCCTGCATAACTCAGTGAGACTCTGTCTTAAAACAAAAATTAAATAATGGGCTAGGGGTGCACCCCAGTGGTAGAGCACTTGCAAAAGTATATGTGAGGGAGCCAGGCGCGGTGGCGCACGCCTGTAATCCCAGCGGTTTGGGAGGCAGAGGCAGGAGGATCGCAAGTTCGAGAACAGAGGCAGTCTGCGTGACTTAGTGAGACCCTGTCTCAAAAGGTAAAAAACTGGGCTGAGGGTGCAGCTCAGTGGTCCAGCACTTGCAGAGCATGCAAGAACGAGGCCCTGGGTTCAACCCCCAGTAACGCAAAAAAAAAAGTATGTGTGAGGCCATGCACTTAACCCCCAAGTACCAAAAAAAAAAAAAAAAAACACAAACAAACTATATAATGTGATGCTTTTCATCTTCCATTTGTAAAATTTTAATTTCTCCTGAATGGAACTGAAATGATTAAAACAATGAAACAAATGTTAAATTCTAATTTAACTTATAAAGTTTCTTACATATAATATGTATATATAATTATGAAATTATAAATAGCTGACACCTTATTTGAAAAGTGATAGAATTCAGTTACCTTGTAGCTCCACAAATTGGTCCACAAAATCCTCAAGCTGAGGCTCATAATCTCTGAGCAGTTTATAAAACACCTCCAAAACGACTTCAGCAACTTCCCACTACAGAAAGAAACATTTATTTTAATGAAAATAGTCCAAGGTAAAGTATTGCCAGGCTTTTCGTTCCTCCCACTTTTTTTTCCAGAAAATGAGTGAAGTCCCTTGTCTACTTTATTAATTTATGCTAAGCAATATAGAAATCCTAATTCACATTGCTTTATTTTGCTGAAGGATAATGGACTGGCTCATTTTCCAGGCAAAACATTTTTTTAAATCATTACTTAAATATTTCTATAGAAGAAGTTTGGTTCATTTATAAATCTAAAGTATTTAGTACCTAGTCATATTCAATTTCTAACTAAACAATATCAGATTTCTGCTGGGTGCTATGGCACATGCCTATAACCCCACTGGCCCAGGACTAACGTAGGAGGATCACAAGTTCAAGGTCAGAGGCAGCCCATGCAACTTAGCAAGAACCCATCTCAAAAATATCAAAGAAAATTTAAAAAGCGGCTGGGAGTGCAAGTCAGTGACAGAGCACTTGCCTGGCAAGCATGAAGCCCTAGGAAAAAAAGATGATATCAGATTTCTCCAACAAATATTTCACACTTTCTCCAAGAATCTCAGCTGGAAATTATGTGAGAAATCATCTCATCTAATGGCTGTTACTTTATAAGTGAAGATCAAAGCAGTGACTGAATCCTCTAAGACCATACAGCTTGGCAACAAACATGTTAGAAATCAAACCCAGGTCTTCTAACTCTTAGACCAGGGTTCCGTCCCACGCCTACAGTCAAAGAAGATAAAAACACAATGACTGGTTGGCCTGCTTCAAATGACCTGGTTAATCACCTCCTTGTTGAAAATAAATTTAAAAGTCACATACCAATAAGAAAAAGTAGTTCTTTCAAAGGACAGTATATATAGCTATATATTCAGTAAAACTAAAGTTTTGCTTTAAAAATCCATTACAGGGCTGGGAATAAGGCTCAGTGGTAGCATGCTTGCCTAGCACGCATGAGGCCCTGGGTTCAATCCCCAGAACCAAAAAATAAATAAATAAGATAAAGGAATCATCTAACAAAATAAATTTAAAAAATCCATTGCATAGAATTTTAGTAAGGCTGAGTTTGTTCATTGTAGATAGGGTGATTTTTTAAATTGTTATTTTAAAACCATTATTTCTACTACACATAATTTTATCAGGGCTTGAGTCTTAAAATGAGGCTACCGGGTTGGTTTTTATTATTTTTAAATTATTCTTTTTCTGTACTTTCCCAAATTTTCAAGAAAACTTAAAGAAAAAATGGCATATCATGACATCATAATGGATTATAGGTATGATAAATATACACACTGGTTCTAACACTCTGTATTTATTATTTCTCTCAACTCAAAGCACTGTTTTTGTGAGAAGCTACCATCCTAAAATATAGTTACATGAATTCAAGAAGCCTTTCAGGTAAAATAAATTCTAACAACTGAGGGAAATTTTTTTAGGGTAAATATGTGGAGGTGGAACAGAACTCAATGGCATCCAGGGAAAGGAGCAGCATTTGAAGTGTAGCTACACACTGGTGAGTAACAGTAACATCTGGAGAAAACACGACTGACTCAACACTGAGGTCATAATGACCTTTTAAAGAAAAGGCACATAAGACACTTAGAACAAGTGAAAAAAGTGTCAGAACATTTTGTTGAAAAGATCACAATGACCAAGCATCCATTATTCATCTGAAATAAAGCGTGGTTCTGTTACTGTTTTCATCAGATATGGAAATTTATGTTAACAAGGTAGTTCTAAAGCTTAAATAAAATGTATTCCCCTCCCATTGTTTATATCTTTACTACAAGAGAAACAAAAATTATAAAACAAATGACAAAAGCCGAACTTCAAATATCTATGACTAAATATTAGAAATGAGCTATGTCCACTGATAAGGCAATGAATAAACAAACGCAGATTGAAGTAACAGATATTATGCAGTCACTAAAAAGACTATTTTCAAAGAATCTTTATTGACATAAAAAACCTTCTCGATGCTACATGGTAAAAAAGGCATACAAAGTAATATAACTAATTCCTAAACGTTATTTAAGTATCCATGCATAGGAAAAAGACTACAAGTAGTTAACCTTCTCTCTTGGCAGCATAGCTATGGGTGATACAATTTATTCCTATACTTTTGTGTATTTTCCAAATTACCCCAAATTAGGATGAACTAAATTATTTTTCTAATCACTAATACAATAATAACCAAAAAAAAACCCACGTTCAAAAACAACAAACTATAATAATAAAGTAGAAATGTGCCTATTAGATACATCCAAGGGTATTCTGTGAAGTAATAAACATTATAAACTAAAGCGAATTACATTAGAACCTGGAAGGGTCTCTTACATAGCTTAGTGGTTATGAGCTTGGATCTGGAATCAGAATCCTAGGTTCAAATCCTGGTCCTGGACCTTAGGCAAGTTCCTTAACCTTGCTAAGCCTCCATCTGTAAAACGGGAATATTAATAGTACCTGCCTCAAGGTAATATTGGAATTACATAAAATAATATATATGAAGAGCTTAGTGGTACCTTGCAAGCAGAGTAAATATGTGCATAAATGTCAGTGTTCCTTCAGCCTTTATCCATTAGGTAGCCATGCCTAATGGATCATAACACTTCTTCCCACTATGCCAACACTCCACAACCCAGAAGTGACTAGCAGAGAGATACTGGTATGTAAGTTTGAACATTTTAAATTCCTAACCTAAATCAATACAGTAAGGGACAGTACTGTGTTTCCAAAAAGGTATAACATTTTTAATTTTAGTCAAAATTTGTTCAATCAGACACAGCAAAATCATGTCTCCAGATAATAATAATAACAATATTAATAATAATATGCTTAACTAAGACTATGAACTCATACCAATTAAATTACTGATCACCAAATGTCAGTGCTTTGAGTTTTATGCCCAAATATTTTGAATATACATAAATTAATCCAACCAGAGGCATTTCAAAATTAAGACTATGAATTTTACTAATTCTCAAAAGCTAAAATGAATTTATAGCCCCTTACACCTTGGATAAAAGAAAAAGCAACAGTAAGTGAATAAGGAGAAAAAGTTTTTTCTGAACATAACCTTTTCAGCTGCTCTCCGGTAAGCTCTTGTACGGAATCGAAGAAACACGGAATCTCTAAGGAACTGCAAATAAGGGTCAAATCCAGGGGGCCGCAGACCAGCACCCAAATTAGAAGGAAATGAACTCTCCACTAGGGTACTAATCAGCTGGCAAAAGGCCCGAGTCAGTGGGTATTCTTCACAACGGGATTCAATCTCATTGAGTTCAACCTTCAAAGACAAATAAAAATAAAATGTTAATATAAAACTATCAGCTATCAAGTTTGGAGCATTTTGCAGACTTAACCCATTATCGGTGAGTGCTATATCAAACCCAAAGACAAATAACAAAAACTACCATTTTTCATTTGAAGGAAAAGACACAAAAGTATTACATCAGTCTAGATGAGTCAGATGGAAGAATTTCAAATTCCCACGTATCGCCCCAACCTTGAATTAAAAATAGAGACTTTAAATGTCTCTTAAAAAAAGAGAAGGAAGTTGTTGTGGTGGCACACACCTGCAATCCCAGCCACTTGGAAGGTAGAGGCTAGAGGATTGCAAGTTTGAGGACAGAGGCAAGCTTGTGCAACTTAGCGAGACATTGTCTGAAAATAATTTTTTTTTTAAATGGGGTTGAGCATGCAGCTCAGTGGTATACTGTTGGCAAAATTATGTGGGAGGCCCTAGGTTCGGACCCCTAGTACCACCAAAAACAAAAAAGAGAGAATTGAGAGAAAAGAAACTAAAAGTAATCTCACTAAACAGTTCAAACCAAGACTTTCAGTTTGGATAGCTACTATGTAACATCCTTTTACAACTTTAAAATATTACAAAAACAGAGGTTCATTTCCATTTCAATACTGATCAGAAAGTGCTTCAAATGCAAATACATTAATTTGAAAATTAGAGGCCAATAGTAATTTTTCAGTTTTTATCATTATATATATGAATGAATATCGCAATTAAGCTAAAAGGAAAACTTTACCTCAATACCAATGGCTTGCCTCTGGCTTGGAACCCTGACGGTCTGCAGTATCTTAAAATAAGAAGTACATGTTAGAAGCATTCCCCATTCATAAATCAGCAGTAATGGCTATGCCATTTAACAGTCACACGCCTCCCCCAATGCTCCCCCCCATCTCGCAATGTCCATCAGAAATGAAAATCGAGGAATCCTTGAAGGACTTTTGCTGGTAACTCTCTATGATTCAGAAAAGATTTTCGATTTTGTGGAATACCAAAAAACTAGTAATTTCTAAGAGCATGCAATTTGCTTCTTTTCACCATTTGCTCTTAGATATTCTGGGAATGAATCTTAAAAAGGATTTACAGGATAAAATCTCCCAAGTGTTAAAGACATTGTTGGTTTCACAACTAGCCCTATTTAAACCAAGAAATAAACTCATTATGAATAGATTTCTTAAGGTGTGCAGAAGTTTTCAGTTAAGATAGTGTGTCCTGACCTTGCTGTGGACCCAAGTCGCCTATGGTATAACGAATTATACTTATTCATAATAGTTTAGTCTCCTACAAGGTAGTAGTGCCCTATTAGTGCTGGATTAAAGATAGACAACCCAACCACATTTCATTTCAGGTACAAAGAATCAATAAACACAAGGCACTGGTAATTACTGGTATACTCATGACCCAAAAAATGAAGCATTAATAGCAAGAAAAAGTGGCTCAGCCTCTTTAGCACACACCAACTCCATTCACTATTGTTTTTATGAAGTATCATTCACATCTTCAGGACATAGATGCTAGAAAATAATTTAGAATATTTTACTATTCAAAATGGTGCTACAAATAAAGAGGTATAATCATAGGCTCCTTTATGTTGTATTACTTCTAAGACAAATATATACCACCCAACCATTTTCCTAGATATAAAGCATATCCTTTCTTATTTTACCACATAGAGAAGAATAATTACATTTGATAGAAAAATCCCAATACAGCTTATACTTAGAGAAAGAATATAGGTCCTGACAATAAGCCTAACCACCACCAAAAAGTCCTCTGGCTGCTGCTAAAATTTCTGTGAAAACTCAGAAAACAGTTGGACCTGCCCTTTAATGGAAAAACAATCCCCATGATGATGTATAGCTACATAGATAATTTACTCCCTTGGTTTGGGACAGGATGTACATAGTAAAAGGAGCAGGGAAAAAAAAATAAAACAGCCTCTTCCTACATTTATGAGTACAAATGACTTCTGAAGGCTTACATTAGTCTGGTTTCCAAAACAGACTTGAGGAACTCTACCCACCTAGTAACATTTTACAGATATTGAAAGAAAAATCTTAATAGAGAATAACTAGTCTCTGGTAATCTAGTGAAATTATCAACTGAGCCAAGAGAAAAACTCAGGCCTTTTACCTTCTGATGCTATGTCTGGCCCGTAAATCATAACTTTCTATTTAGGAAGTTCATGGTATACCATAAGTCTCAACTAGATGCTCTTGCTTCTCTGGTATCAAGTTCACTTTGCAAGTAATACAAAAAGGGGGCTCATAACACTACCTGAGTGTATTCCAGTGACTGCCAGAGGGAAGCAGCAATTTCAGGAGACTTTCCAAAAGCTGCAAGTGTCTTCAGTAGCTCAGCCTTGAGGACAGGGGGAATACTGCACTGCAGGAGTCCCAGAATCACCACGACAGGGGTCCACTGAGGATGTTCACAGAGTGCCAAGCGAGCATTTTCACTCTGGGGATTGAACACAAAAGGACATGAAAGTTCTTTTATCTGTTTTGCTTTTTCCTGGAGACCAGGTCTCACTATGTTGCCCAGGCTGTTCTCCAACTCCTCAGCTCAAGTGATCCTCCTACCTCAGCCTCCCAAACAGTTGGGATTATTGGCGTGTGCCACCAAGTCTGGCTTTCCATTTTTAAAAGCTAAGAAAAATGTCTAGCAATTATATGAGTTATTAGCACTTATTCTGGGCCTCATAAATTTAATACATACTAAAATAAACATAAGCCCATCATTTATGCTTGAAATCTACCTGTAGATCAAATAAGAACACTAATTCAGGCAATATAATAGAGGAGAAAGAGCCTTCATAGAATTACTTTTGGACACCCAGGTATGGAAAATAATACTAGATAAATGGTTGGCAAGGGTTATTTAACCCCATCTGTCTGTTAGTTTGTCATGCGGTGGGGCTTGTATGTTGCCATGATACTGAAAGCTATACCACCCGTATTTCAGATAACAGCAGGGCCACCCATGGTGGATAGGTTTCAGCTGAGCTTCCAGACTAAGACAAACTAGGGAGAAGGACCTGGCAGCCCACTCCCAAAACAAGTAGCCATTGAAAACACTATGAATAGCAAAGAAGTATTGTCAAATATACTAGGGGGCAAATAAGTCCCCTACACTGGAAGGTGGGCTGGGATTTAGCTCAGTTGGTAGAGCAATGCTCTACCAGGTTGGACTCCTAGCACCGCAAAAATGGAGAAAGGACTTGCCAATCTACTGCTGAGGCAATCCCAAAACAATCAGCCATTGAAAACCCTATGAGGGTCACTATGAGTCAGACACACTCGACAGCCCTAACAACAACAACACTGGAAGGTATTCAAGAAACGACTGGGGAAGAGTTGCCTCCTCAAAGTAGAGTCGACCTCAATGACGGGAACAGAGTAAAGCCCCTGGGACCTCCATTTGTCAATGTGGCACAACTCAAAATAAGAAGAAATATAGGTGCTGCAACATGGATTCAAACATAAAAAGGTCGAGTGCATGGCACAGTGCTGGATAGTGTTTCGTTCCGCTATACTTAGGGTCACTGAGTCAGATCCAACTTGACAGCACCTAACAACAAGGGTCATATAAATCTTACCTAGGCATTTAAATTTTTTTCTGGAACAATGTAATATATATTATACTGTAATATAATGCATGCATGAATAAATACTTTGTCTTTTTCTGAGGAAAAAAATGGAGACTATGTTATCAAATGTCACTTCATTTTAAATCAATGAGATATAATTACTAACTTGAAGTTCTGATGCTTAATAACATTAAGGATGATTAAAAAAACCAAAACGCTAGAACTTTATTCCTATCTTTCAGAGAAGATAATCAGATGGAATAACTTAAATTTGCTTTAGTGAATAGAAACAACCACATGGTATTTCTAAGTTGGGAAATGATATAATGAAAATAACGTTTCTTATAAAGACTAATTTGGTTGTGGCAGGTAAAATGGTTTAAGGAAAACAGAATATAATTTCATAAATAACTTTTCTCTTTAATTAAAACTATTCTTTATGTATACACGCACATCCCAACACACACACACACACACACACACACCCCTCTCTACTAGGAAACTTTGTAGAAGGATGTACAATCCAACAACTCTTATTTGCCCTTCTGACTACTTTCTTTCAAGTTCAGGCTACTATTTTCATATTAAGATTATGCTAATGAACAGAGCTGGCATAATTTATACCCTCCAGACATCACAAAAACAAAGAGCTTAAGGATAAAATGCTACGTATGTGCCAAATTTATCAATCATAAACTTTAAGCATTAAAAGAAAATAAATGATTCCTTAAAATGCCACTGTGCTAGGTCTGGGGATATAGCTCAAGCACTTGCATAGTATGTGTAAGGCCCTGGCTTCAATCCCCAGCACTGTAATCAATCAATCAACAAAATGCTACTCTGCTAGAACATAAATAAAATTACATGGTAGATGGGTTACCTACCCAAGTAATGATGGTAGATGTGAGCTGCAAAAAAGCAATTAATCCATCCTGCTCCTTTTGGGTGATGCCACGTGAAGGAAGGTGACGGTACTGAACACTATCTGCACTTGGAAGATCCTTCCGGAGATGCTCATGGTAAAGCATTAAGGAATGAAAGAAATGCTCCCAGGAAACGGGACTGCCACCTGCTCCCTGAATATTTTCCACTGTGAAGAAAGATAGCATACAATGTTCTTCCAAAAAATGTCTACTTGGGGCTGGGGATGTAACTCAGTAGTAGAGCCCTTGCTTATCAAGTGGGAGTTCCTGAGTTCAATTCCTATCTTTGAACAAAAAAACAACAAAAAATTTCTCATTTGCTTAGAAGCTAAGAGAAAAATAATTTAATAAACTTTGTTTGCCTTTATGTTCGCACAAAGTAAATCTTTGTCCTAGATAAGCAGTGTGTTGTTTTGCCTGTGTAAGTAGTATATTGAAAAAGGGTTAGAATCCCTATGTGAGCTAAAACACTGGATTAATTTCTTTCTAGGGCAAAGGATGGGGTGGTGCCCACATAATCAGGAGAGTTCTCTGGGCTGTCACATAACTCTACAGGGCTGCTTTTACCCACAAAATAATTCATAATGTTGAGCTTGAATTCCCAAAGAGATAATTAGTTTACAATTTGTAAATGATTGTTCCATTATATACCAAGCACTGGGGCAAGAACATAGCATACAGGACAAGCAGGCCCTGAGACAGTAGCCAAAACACTGGCTTTGGAGCTAAGAAGATCTCAGTTTTAACCATGGCTCCCCAATGATCTGCCACCTTGGGTAAATTACTTCTAAACCTCAATTCCTTCACATGTAAAAATGAAAATAGTACCTAGTAAGGCAGACGTTTAGTTTCTTTTCTTTTTTATAGTGTTTTTAGTTTAGCCAAACCTAAGTCTGAAAATTAAGTGAGGAAACTGGAAGAGGATCAAGAGAAATTTGAAAAGCAAATATTTATGAAGGCAATTTAAAGAAATCAAACTTATGTGGCACGGGTATATGCTGTGTGAGCCAAATGTGTTCTTGAAGATTTACATATGTTAACTCTGATTTGTTATACTGAACTACACTTTATAAAGGGGAAGAGAAAAAGCCCCCAATCTGTGAGACCGTAATCAAAGCATCATTATGCATAAAGCCACCAATGCGCCTCTTTCCCTTTGTTATTATAAAAAAAATTTATGCCTCTGGTGGAACCCAATACAAATAACCAATATATTTTATTAGGCAGGGAGACACTGAACTCAAGAGAGTAACAAAAAACTTAAACATCTAGATTTTTCTTACCATGACTACTACCATTGACTTTGAGCAGGCTGAAACAGTAGTGGGCACATTGAGGCCCATTGGCCAATCCCTGGAGCATTTTCAAATAAGGAATATAAATGGTTGGAGGCAACAGGTCACCCATTTGCCTAACAAACTTTGACAAGACAACCTGAAATTAAGAAAAATAAATAGCTTATATAAAGTATGGCTTAAGTTTAAGGCAACGTGGATAGATAACAAAAATTATAAAAACTAAAACTAAACTGAACTAAAACTAACTGCTCTGATCTATCCCTTGCAAAAGACAAAAGTAACTGGTAATCTATTTATGAAAAACTGCTTTTTAACCTTGTACTGAGTAATTTAGTGCAATCACAACATTAAGATGACTATACGCATTTTAAAATATATAAACAGCTAAAAAATTTACTCATTCAAAATTAGTACAGGATGTGGTGGTGGCACATGTTTATAATCCCACCAATTCAGGAGGCAGAGGCAAGAGGATCTCAAGTTCAAGGCTGGAGACAGCCTCCATAACTTAGTGAGTCTCTGTCTCAAGACAAAATTTTAAAAAGGGGTTGGGGTGGCAGCAAAGTATGCACAAGGCCCTGATTTCAACCTCTTAGCACTAAAAAAAAATAATTAATTAATTAATTAATTAAGCAGGAACTTCAAAGGTATACTTAGAACCTGTTGTTGTTGTTAGGTGCCATTGAGTCGGTATCCAACTCATAGCGACCCTCATAGGGTTTTCAATGGCTGACTATTTCGGGATTGCCTTGGGAGTGGATTGCCAGGCCCTTCTCCCATTTTTGCAGTGCTGGGAATTGAACTCGGGACCTCAGAGACTGCAGCGCAGCGCTCTACCAGCTGAGCTAAATCCCAGCCCACTTAGAACCTAGAGTTCCTAAATCCAAATGGAATTAGTAGGAAGACCTACCAATTGAAAATTTTGATTGTAACTTAAAACACACTGTTTTTCTGTTATCTTCATTTCATGGTCCTACACTCCTGTTCTCAAGTCCACTTCATAGTTTCTCCTTTTTTCTTGCTTATACTTTAAGTATGGTATTAGTAACTAAAATTATTATTCAGATTCATTAGCTGGAACTCAGAACTGAAAATATCACAGATCTCTGGAAATTATTAAATATTAGTTGTAATAATGGTTTTAGAATGATGTAGGAAAATTTGCTTATTTTAAGAGATAAATTACATAATAATAGAGGGCTGCAATATCATGTTACATATAATTTACTTTAAAATACCCCAGCAAAATAAAAGTAGTAAAATAGTGGTAGATGAAGCAAATATGGCAATGTTAACTTACAATGTGAAATTCATTATAATTATTCATTATAATTATTCTATCTCCCATCTGTTTCAAATATTTCATGAGAAAAAATGATCTTTGAAAAGTTTTAATATGTCCTTCTTTGAAACATTTTTCTTAATGGGGAAAAACTAAAACAATAAATGTAAGAAATACAGTAAAATAAAAGAGGAGGGGGCATCTGATCCTAGACTTCAGAAAAAATGAAGAATACATAGCATGAATATTTCTACAACAGAAATCTCATAAAGATGAATACTGACATGGCAATCCATTTTATTTATTTCTGTACATCATACATTAGAAAACAGGACAGAAAATGGACTTTTGCCTATATTAGCTAAAGACTGAGGCATGTTTTCATTAATCAAGCCTTCTAAGCCTTTTTCTTTAATATTCATACCTCATCTTCCATAACTTGATAAGAATTAAGTATATTGGTAATTGTTATACCTACAGAGGACAGACTAAAATACTAATAAAACTAAAATAAGTGATACATAAGAGACCAGAAGTCTTTCTGCTTCTAATAAATTCTGACACTTGTCTATCCAGTATTTAAAAAAGGGCTGACCACTGAAATCCCAAAATGATCAGAACATCAATTTAATGGTTTCAAATTTTCCTAAGGAAAAGTATAAATTTCTAAAGGTTACAGTAGTTTTCATTTGTATTAGTAGCAATAACATCAGGAAGTTAAAATCCTTCACATTTTCAAAAGTCTCAATGATGATGCTAGAGTATAAAAGCAGAAAATCTAAAAACTCACCTGGCGTTGAGGGGGTCGCTGATGAGCCACCCCTAAATAAGAACCCATGATAGTGGGAGTCTGCAGAGGCTCTGATGGGCACCAATATTCTAGAGCAAGCTCCAGATGAAAAGGGTTTTTCTTATACAGTTCACCAATCTGCAGAGAGTAAGGTAAACTCTTATAACTCAAAAATTACTTTTTTAAGTATATAGTCTTGAATTCACTTGTGGATGTAAAGTACCAGAGCTGAAATTTTCCAAAATTAAGGAAAAAATAATGGAAGGAAGGAGAGATGACCAGCTATCCAGTATAATGGCTTACCAAGAGCATTAAGTGTTCCAGATCCCTTCTAAGTGAAATGGGTGGGTCATTACCCATCTGCAGACTCATGTGAATCATTCGAGCATCTTCATCTGCCCGATTCTTCAGCTGTTTCACCTATTAAATATGGTTTAATATGTAAATATTTTATATATTCAGAGAAGGACATGGCAATCCACTCCTGAAGCAATCCCAAAGCAATCAGCCATTGAAAACCCTACAGGGTAGCTTTGAGTTGATCTGATAGCACCTAACAACATCATCTTAGATATGGGTTAATAATAACAAAATTTGAGTATTAAGCAACTATCTCAAAGTGATTACACACAAGAAAAACTGTACTCATTCTATTTTGTTGACATAAAGAAATATGCTAGGGATTTTACTATAATATTTTTATTTGTAATTTATAATATCTTGAAATTTCAAAGAATTTTCCATTACATAAGTTGAGATTAACCACAGTGTTTCTCAATGGGGACATTAGTAACATTTTGGACAGGACATTTCTTCACTGGGTTGGATTGTCCTGAACACTGCATGAAATTTAGCATCCCTGGAACTACCTACTAACCACCAATAATGCATTACAGGAATTGTAACAGGGAAAACTAGCCCCGCTCATTTCCCAAACATTCTGTGAAGAATATTATAGACGTGGTTGAGAACTACTATAACATTCATGTAAACTACATGTCAACACAAATCAGAAACTACTTCTTCCTTTAAACAAAACATCCCATCAGTGGGGCACGGTGACATATGCCTATAATCCCAGCAACGTAGGAGGCAGAGGCAGGAGAACAAGATTGAGGACAGAGGCAGCCTACAAAACTTAGTAGGTTTATTAGTAGGCCATACTCTGAGCCACAGAACAAACTTTAACACAATTAAAACCCTATAAAGTATATTCTCTGACCACAAGAGAATTAACCTACAACCTAATAAGAGAAAAATAACTAGGAAGTCCTCTAAATAGTTGGAAATTAAACAACACACTTCTATATAGCCTACTCATCAAAGAAGTCTCAGGGGGAATTAAAAGTATATTAAACTAAACAAAAAAGAAAAAGTAATCTATCAAAATTTGTGTGGCATGAGTAAAGCAGCTACTATAGGTAAGTTCGTAGCATTAAATGTTTATTTTAAAAAAGAAGTTTCAATTCAATTAACTAAAATTCCACTTTAAAAACTTAAGGGACTGGGGGTACGGCTCAATGGTAGAATGCTTGCCTAGCATTCTTGAGGCCTTGCCCTTGATCTCCATCACTACAAAAAAAAAAAGTAAACTGAAAAGCTCAAATTATACTCAATGCAAAAGGAAGAATGTAATAAAAAATAGAAATCAGTAACAGTGAAATGAAATAGAAGAAAACCAATGAAGCCAAAAGCTGATTCAATAGAAAGATCAATAAGACTAATAAACCTCTAGCCAGGTTAATTAAGAATGGGAAAAACACAAATTACTGTATCAGAAATTAAAGAAGGTCCTATAGAATTAAAAAGTGTAACACAGAAACATTGAGAATTACTTTATGCCAACTGATTTGACAATTTCAGTAAAATTGACACTTTTAATGACAAACTATCAAAGCCCATTCAAGAGGAACCAGATAACCTAAATAGTTCTATATCTACTAAAGAAATTATAGTTCCCAGAAGTGTGTGAATAAATTCTTTATTTACCTTATCCATGCCAATTATGATTCTTCTATCCAAATTCCTCCCAACTTTCATCTTTTCAGATGACAATTATCTTTCCATAATCTAGGTCTCATCTAGGCTACTAATTAGGAAAACATTTTAACCTTTAACCTTTCTAAGGGTTAATAAATAAAAGCATCAACCGGCTTCTTCCTATTCCAAAATTCTATGATGCTTACCCTATCAACTTGCTGAGATCTCAAATTATCTGTTAAGTAGACCTTGACTATTCCACTCCTTGAGTGAGCTATCCATAGCCTAAAGGAATCCACTGTAATTTACTTTCTATACCTATCCAATACTTATTGTTATAATCTATATTTTTCATTATACATACTTTATCTCCAATTATATTATAAAGTCTTAACTGTTATCCACTTCTTGTCTTTTTTTTTTTTTTTCTTTTTTCTTTTCTTATTTTTTTTGGAGCTGGGGATTGAACTCAGGGCCTTTTATATGTGTTCCACTACTGAGTTATACCACCAGCCTTATTTGCCTTCACCACACCTAGTATAGTACTGAGATCAAAGGAAAAAGACAATAAACACTTGGTTTATTACATAACGAATAAGTACTTTGTTCTTTTCATTGTTTTGGCCATTCTTGGTACTTCTTCCATTTGCTTTATATTTTTCAGGAAATATGGTACCAGACCTGCACAATGTATCATTACAGGTATAGACTCTTCGGGGTACTTTTTAATTCACACACAAAAAAGGTAGTTTTCTCCCTTGTTTACTTCCTGCCACCATTTTGTTGTTGTTGTTATTGTTTTTCTTCAGTACTAGGAGTTGAACCTAGGGCCCCAAGCACACTAGGCAAGCACTCCACCACTGAGCTGCAACCTTTTTTATTTGTTTCTGAGACAGAGTCTCATTAAGTTGCACAGGTTCCTCAGGCTTCAAACCTGTGATCTTCCTGCCTCAGTTTCTCAAGTGGCTAGGATTACAGGCATGTACTACCATTTCCCATTTACTTCCTGTCACCATTTTAATGATTGCTTTGGTATAAAATGGCAGAACATAATAAAGGAAATGTCTGAAATGGCTCTAACAACCTGTTTTAGGATCACAGGTAAAGCTTATGCCATCAATTTGAAGGTAGCCTTTATATTAGTCTCTTAAATTCATTACTTTACCTCTGTCCATGCTGAGGCCCATTAATACACTATAATTAAGGGTCTAAACAATTACCAAAATATGAGATGTTTTCATTGTGCTTCTTCCAAATCATGTATGAAAATAAAGCTGTTCCTATGCCAGGCACAGTGGTGCACGCCTGTAATCCCAGCGGCTCAGGAGGCGGAGGCAGGAGGATCACAAGTCTGAGACCAGAGGCAGTCTGCATAACTTAGCAAGACCCTGTCTCAAAAAAGAAGTGAAAAATTGGGCTTAGGGTGCAACTCAGTGGTCCAGCACTTGCACAGCATGCAAGCGCAAGGCCCTGGGTTCAACCCCCAGTTCCACAAAAAAAAAAAAAAAAAAAAAAAAAAAAATGAAGCTATTCCTTAGTATCCATGGAAGATTAGTTTCCATCATATCCCACCTTACGGATACCAAAAACCTACAGATACCCAAGTCCCTTACAAGAACTAACATAGTATTTGAATATAACCCACATACATCTTCCCATATACTTTAAATCATTTATAAATTACTTATAATATCTAATATAATATAAATGCTATTTATACTATATTATGTAAAGAATAATGAATGACAAGAGAAAAAAGGCTGTATGGATACAATTCTTTTCCTGAGTACTTTTGATCTGAGGCTGGTTGAATCTGCAGGAGGGGAAGTCATGGACACAGAGGGCCAAGTGTATTAAACGAGGTAACATCAGCACTGATCCTTAGGGTAGAATAGAGTTAATAATTTTCTACCCACAGAAGCATTTTCACTTACTTATTACTATCTCATTATAAACCATTCTCAGTATTATCTATTCCTTCTGAATGACCTGTTTTCAGTTAATATGGCTTATATTATTTTCATGAGTCACAAACTAGTGGTAATATACCACTGTCAAATTTTAGCTGGTACTAAAAGATTTTATTAGTTCCCAAAACATAAAACCAGTTAATAAATCAGTTTCAAAATATTTAACAAAATTCTTCCATTACATTTTACTCATTTATGTTATTACACGTTACCTTCATTGGCATAAGTGCAAGGAAATCTGTGATGAGATTATGAGTTCTACGAATATAAAATTCTTCCTGATAAAAGTTTTCTGACACCACTACAGCTTCAGTAAGAAACAGGAAAACATTGTCAGCAACTGCAAGTTCTGCCATTGCTTCATCTGCTTCTGTGAATTCAGCCAGAGCTGGAAATATATTTAGAAAAAGAAAGTACATACAAGAAAAATCACTAACTCAGGTTATAATATCTAACAATACTGATGATTCTAATTTCAGATATCTCCCCAACCTTTTAATGTATGTGATCCAGGGCTGGAGATGTAGTTCAGTGACAGAATACTTGCCTAGCACATGCAAGGATCTAGGTTTGATCCCTAGTATCACACACACACACATATATTTTTTTTTAATTTTAAGAAAAAAAAACTTTTTGGGCTAGGTATTGTAGCACATATCCCACTAATCCCAGTTTCAGGAGGCTAGAGCAGGAGGATCAAGTGTTTAAGGCCAACCTGGGCTACATAGTGAGATCCTGTCTCAAAAAAAGAAGGGAATAAAAGCACTATGAACAAAATGAGACTATGTATACAGTAGTATCACAGAATGAGACTATGCATAATTATAATTAACTCATTAACTCCACAGTACTAAAAAATATACCAGAAAAACACAATCTTCCTAAATACCATGAGTGATGAAAATTAATTTAGACATGTGTTATACTAACACTGATGTCAGAGAACAATTAGCCAAACATTAACATATTAAATAATGCTAAGGCTCTAATCCCAATGAAGTCTGATGGGCCATTAGGATAAAATCATTAAGTCGACAAGTGAAGACCAAAATCTGAACAAGACAAGTATCTCTACTAATTTGGTAACCAATTGGCAAAAATTTTAAAAACCTAAATCTAACTCAAAGATAAACTAATCTGCTTATAATTTCTTTAATATTTTATTTGGAAAATTTCAAACATATCTATAGACTAATATAATGAACCTCTCACTACATGCTCATAATCTCATTTCATTATTATCAACTTTTTAAAAACTGTATCTCCCTCCTTTCTACCTCCATTACATTGAAGCAAATTCCAGACAACATTTTAACTGTAAGTATCTCAATATATAACTCAAAAAGATACTTAAATAACAAAATCTCTAGGCTCTACAGTTCACACCTATAATCCCAGCTACTCAGGAGGTTGAGGCAGGAGGATCACAGGTTTGAAACCAGGGGCAAAATGAACTACTTAGACAGATCCTGTCTCAAAACATAAAAAATAAAAAGGGACTAGGGGGGCTTTTATGGTGGAGCATTTGCCTAGTATGTGCAAGGCCCTGGGATCAAGCCCCTAGTACTACAGAGAGAAAAACAATACACACACAAACACACATACACACAATCATTTTCATATCTTTAAAAACAATTTCTCAGTTTCAAATATGTAAATAGTAGCCAAATTTACAATTGTCTCATCAATGCCATAAAAGCTATTGGTTTTATTTTCTGCTTTTTATCTTGTGTGCAGTGTGTGTGCTTGAATAAGGACTTATATAAGGTCTATATATTGCAGTTAACTGATACATCTGTAGGTTCCCCACACGTTTTTTATTTTTCCTTTGCCTTTATTTGCTGAAGAAGCTGGGTCTTTTATCTCATAATTTTCCACAATGTCATTTCACATCCCAATAGTATAGGTCATCATCTTCCTTCTAGATACTGTAGAAGTTGGTAGTTTGTTTTAGAGAGACTTGATGTGATTTCAAATTTTTGTTAAGAGTGTGTCATAGTGCCGGGCGCAGTGGCGCACGCCTGTAATCCCAGCGCCTTGGGAGACAGAGAGAGGACAATCGCAAGTTCAAAGCCAAAGGCAGTCTGCATAACTTAGTGAGACCCTGTCTCAAAAAGTAAAAAAATGGGCTGAGGGTGCAGCTCAGTGGTCCAGCACTTGCAAAGCATGTAAGCAAGAGGCCCTGGGTTCAACCCCCAGTACTGAAAAAAACAAAAGAGTATGTATGTCATAGGTGGTACTGCACTATTCCATCAAGAAACATATTGCTGACTACCTTTTTTTTTTTTTTTTGGCAGTACTTGGGGTTGAACCCAGGGCCCCGTGCTTGCATGCTCTGCAAGTGCTGGACCACTGAGCTGCACCCCAGCCCATTTTTTTTTTCTAGTTTTTGAGACAGGGTCTCGCTAAATTACACAGACTGCTTCTGGTCTCAAACTTGCGATCCTCCTGCCTCCGCCTCCCAAACCTCTTTTAAATTTTAAGTATAAAATCGCTAGGTAATTTTATGGCAGTCTGGCTTTGGAAAAGAATGCTAAACAGCTTATTCTGATTGATCATCACAGAGACCAAATACACAGTCAGATACTGAAAGTACATTTTTATTACCTTGAATAAGATCAAGAATATATATAAGCCAGCCAGGCATAGTGGTGCATGCCTGTAATCCCAGAGACTCAGGGGGTACAGACAGGAGGATTCCAAGTTCAAAGCCAGAGGCAGCCTGCATAACTTAGCAAGACCCTGACTCAAGACAAAAAATTTAAAAATGGGTTGGGGGTTGCGGCTCAGTGGTAGAACACTTACAAGAGTATGCATAAGGCCCTTGGTTCAATTCACCAGTACTGCAAAAAAAAAAAAAAAAAGAGTATATGTGTGTGTGTGTGTGTGTGTGTGTGTGTGTGTGCCAAGAAAGTCTCTACCAAAGGAAAATGGATGAGTTTTTTGTTGCGGTTTTAGTTTTTTGAGGCAGGATCTTGCTCTGTAGCCCAGACTTGCCTCAAACTTAGGATCTTCCTGCTTCAGCCTCCTGAGTGCTGGGATAACAAGCATGGGTACCATGTAAGGAGGGTTTGTTTTACTTTCTGGTGTGTCTCATTTTATATTTTAAAGTAAAGTCTGCATATGTACCCATACCATATGAAGTCCTTGAGAAAAAATATCCTCTCAAACCCTTATTATGACTAATAATGATACTAAAACTATTAACATTAGCTAAATGTTAACAGTTTTTATAGTTTAAAAATTCTTAGGGCTAGAACATAGCTCAGTGGTAGAACATGTACTTAAGCATGCCTGAGTCCCTGGGTTCAAACCCCAGCACCACAATGTACATACACACACACAAAACTCTAACATTCACAATTATTAAAGCTTACATAGGTATATGATCATGCAAAAACCAAAGAAATTAAGTAGCCAAAGATCTGGGACAAGAAACTAGGACTATGATTGATTCCTAGCTTATTCTTATCTACTATTCCATAGCATATTCTACTGTGTCTCTTAGATTAGGGCAATAGCAAGGACAATTATGATGTAAATGTCTGATTTACTATCACATGGCCAAATGTTCATCACATGAACATTTAAAGGGTAATTTCATGACAGAAAGGCACTCAACTAAAGGCTTATAAATAAAAAGGGTATTACAGTCGAGAAACAGAATTTATACATGAATATAAATGTCTAATTGGCTACCTATCTGCCTTAATGATTTTTTTTTTTTTTACAAAATGTCCAAAGACAGGCTCCTAACACAGGTTTCTGCAAATCACTGGGGAATACTATGACGCTGTTAAACAAAATGTTCTGGAATTATACAATTGATAAGATAATGGAATCTGCTGACACTTCAAGGCTAGAAAACACTAACATGCGCTATAAAGTTGAGTAAGACTTTTCCAAATATACCACAAAAATCTACAGAAGTGACAATTCTTTGTGCTTCGAATTACAATAAAAGTAGTTTGCACTCCATAGGGTAAATGACTATCAGTAAGATAATTACATAAATGTATAGTGAGTAACAGATTATTCAAAATCAGAATTTCCTATCTATTCTTGATTGATCCAAACATCTTTCTAATACCCTATACTTAAAAATAGTGAGTTTTTAATTTCATGTAATGTGAAAAATTTAGTTTGTCAATACAAGAAGGAAAATGTATAAAGATGAAAATAACAGTAAACATTAATTTTAAAAAATTTAGATCTAGGAGTGTAGCTCAGGGGCAGAGAAGTTCCCTGAGTCATGCCCTGTGTTCAATCCTCAGCACTGCAAGGAAAAAAACACCTAATATGCTACTGCTATCTCAAATTTTAATCTCTTAAACTCTTACTCTGAAGGTAAAAGAGCTTTGTCACTAGATTTAAAAAAGGAAATTTATATAATTTCTTCAGGGAGACAAGAAAATAAAGGTGTATATTTTACTACTGCTTTATAAAAGTTCATCTAATAGAACTACAGATATTTTACTATGTCCATGCTTATATATGTCAAAGACAATGCCCCTTCCAACATTTCCTTAACTTCTAATACACTAGCTCTCACAACAAAATTACCTACAATTTACCTGTCACATCAGGCAGCTGGGATATTCCCCTCAATGCCAGTGCCCAGGCAAGTCTGACAGTAGCTTGCAGCCCAGGCAGCTTCCAAGGCTGTGAGTCCTGAAGACGAGAGTGAATTGTTGCAATGTACTGTCTCTCTGTCAACAGCGGAAGCTGATGAATCATATCTGAGAAGACAAAAACAGAACACATTACCAAAAAGTATACAAGTAAATTCTCACTGTTGACACATAGGAATAATGCCTAAAAGTCAAAAAAATCTGAACCTTTCAAAATAAGTTATCACTAATTAACATTAAATGTTGGACGTACCAAAAGTCTACTACTGTTAAGTGCTGTGCATACACAAAATTAAAGAACAGACAATAACCCTATATTTTAACTGTTTTTAATGCTTTTTCTAAGTATAATATAAATTAGAAAAAGAAGCACTCACTTTTTGTATATATATATTTCTAAATATAAATAAATGCTATCTAAAGATCAAAAAACTTTTATGTACTTCACAGAAATTATTATGTCAATGACAAAATAGTACTGAAATTATAGTGACCATTCTTTTACGAAAGGTTTGAAAACATGAATAGTAAAGAAACAAGTAATGACAGTAAATTAGGCATGTGTAACTCATGAACATGTATTTTATACCCTTTAACTCTTCCATTCCAAATCCCAAGAGAAATAAATCCCATAAAAACAATTAACAGAGACCTCTTTAAAAATTTTCTGGTGCTGGGGATTAAACTCAGGGCTTCATTCACACTAAGCAAGCCCTTTATTACTGAACTATGTCCCCAGCCTTAAATGTGATCTTATATCTAAATATTCAAATAGGGATGAACTCCACACATAGGAGTAACACAGATAATTTTATGTTTTAATAATTAAAATATGGCCTTTCTTAGTCAAAGTGCACACTTGTAATCCCAGGTACTTGAAAAGTGGTGGCAGGAGGATCACAGGTTCAAGGCCAGAGTCAGCCTACACAACTTAATGAGACCCCCCACCTCAAAAACAAAAAATGAAAATAAAAAAGGGGGCTGAGGGTATAGGTCAGAGGTACAGCATTTGTGTAGCATAGGCTAGACCTTGGGTTCAACCCCTGAATACCACAAAAAAAAATTTTTTTTTAATCTAATAAAATACAGCCTTTCTTGAATGTTCTCTCCACAATTTAAAATCTGATTTTTAAAAGTAAATGTATTGAGCTGGACACAGTGGTGTACACCTGTAATTCCAGCACTTGGGAGACTGAGGCAGGAGGCTAACATGAATTTGAAGTCAGCTTTATCCACACAGCGAGTTCCAGACCAGCCAGGGCTACAGAGTGAGACCCTTTAAAAAAAACAAAAAATAAAAACTAAAACTAAAAATAAATGTATTGCCAGGCATGGTAGTACAGGCCTATAATGGCACATGCTTCCTTAGGCAGGAAAACTGTGAGTTTCAAGCCAGCCTGGACTACACAGGGAGACATAGTGTCAAACAAAATAAAACAAAACAAAAAAAGACTCAAAGGTGTAAAATTCCATACCATCTCGTTCCTCTGTGCTTTGTTCTATAAAACTGGTATCAAAGCAGTACAGAAGCGCCATAAGAAGAGCCAGATTCACTGCATCCAGTGAGCCATTAGCCTCAACTGTCACTCTTTCCAAATGCCCAATAAGGAGGAGGGTGTCATCTTTGCCTAAGGGTGACTGGCAAGCCCATGCAAAAAGACTTTCTGCCAGAGACTGCCTACACTCCTTGATGAGATCAGAAACCTAGAAATAAAAACATAATTATCAGTATAATTAAATTAGAGTGAAGCCTGATCCTATTACAAAATGTAAACAACCTTTTACAAAGGCTAACAAAACAAGCCTATTTGAATCTACAAGTAATTCTAAAATCTCACCTTTGGAATTCTCAACAAATCCTATTACTTATTCTGAATCCTCAAATTCCTTAAGAAACTGGGGTAACCAATTCCTTGAAGAGTTCATTTCAGAGAAAGAGCCAGACTGGCACTATACATGACTGCATAGGAGCTGAACTTGAACTGCAAGTCAATATCATGGACACAGCTGACTACGCACTTGAAATGCAGTATTAATTTTCTTTTGCCTATGCGACAAGAATATTCTAATTGCCATTTTTTTTCTGCCTGAGATTTGACGCAGACAACCCAAGAACTGATCTCATGAAACTCTTGCCTCTTTGCGGTGTTTTTCACTGCCCAAACCTCTCTCACGCTGCAGCTTCTCAAACTCATTATTCACATCAATCTGTGACACCAGAGTAAGGACTTTATAAGTCAGTCCTTGCTCCATCAGCTCATCTGTAAAGCGTGTTGTCATGGAAACCAGTTCTGGACTGTAATGAAAAGAAACAAACAAAGCTATATTGAACAACAGTGCTTATACCTCCTCGCAATAATTGCTATAGAAAATGCTCTTTTGACAGTATGATTGCTGAAAACAACCAGGATGAATTATAAGCTAGTTTTGGGGGTTTTTTTTGCACTACTTAGGAGTTGAACCCAGGGCCTCAAAAATACTTTGTAAGTGCTCTACCACTGGGCTGCACCCCACCCCCAGCCCATTATTTATTTTTTAGTTTGAGTCAGGGTCTTATTAAGTTATGCAGGCTGCCTCTGGCCTCTAACTCATGATCTTCCTGCCTCTGCTTCCCAAATTACTGGGATTACAGCCATGTGCCATCAGCTATAACCTAATTCCTTTTAATCCCGTCTAGATCACTGAGGTTAAATAAACTTCTAAATATAAGTACTGTTTATTTGTAAACAAAATAAAGCATGTTTAAACTGTTATGTCATTTTTAACAGAACAAGGGACTATACTATTGTTCTTATTAGGTTCTATCGAGTCAGGGCCAACTCACAGCGACCCTATGTACAACAAAACAAAACATTCCCACCACTGTGCCATCCCTGGCACTATCGTCAATGCTTCTCTGCTATTCATAGGGTTTTCAAGGGTGGATTGTTTCGGGAGTAGGTGGTCAGGTCCTTCTCCCTAGGGTGCAGCACCTGGTATTCCCAGGCGGTCTCCTATCCAAGGATTAGCCAGGCTGACCCTGCTTAGCTTCCAAGATCAGGAGGGATCAGATGCCAGGGTGCTATGGCTGCAGACAGGGAGTATACTACTTAGTTTATATTACATATTTTACTGATATGGTATATACTAAGTGGAAATTTTTGTTTCTAAAATTGTAACTATTCAAGTAATTTCAATTAACCTCTAAAATCCCAAGAAGCAAAAAGACCTGAGTTCTAGAGTCCATGTCTTTCCTCGTCTAGACTGTATCAAGGCTTTCAAGGAATTTGCAATGCATCGCTTTCCATCCCAGTATAAAAGAACAGCTACTAATCCTCTGGTGAGGCCAGGGAAATGTGGCTGCTGGTGCTCTCCTAGAAAAGCAAGTTGAGAAATAGTTTAGTAGATAAACATAAACACATGTTCTGGATGAGACAGAAACCCCCACACCAATGTTCAGTTCAATGAATCACAGAATCTCAGCACTTAAGAGGCCTTCACAGTCCTCTCCTCCCCCCATCATCTGGTGCTCCACACCGCAGACTCACAGGGCCATGCAAGCTATGGCCATGTGACCACCACCAATAACATGAAATTCACCATCTTCCAACTCTTAATTTTAATTTCATTTGTGATTTCCATATGCTGGGTGAGATTCTTTTGAGCTCAGTGTTGCCCACTGTATCCAATTTTATTTAATCACCATTTTACTTTAAATCACATGAAATCTTTCAAACATTTGGATGTTTCTTCTCCTTGAGTCTTCTCTGTAAATAATTTTTTTCTTTTCAAGTTTACTCATCCTTTTTTTAATTTATAAATGCTAATGGAGTACATAGTAATAAGTCATTTGCTATATCCATTATGCAACTAATAAATCAATATTGCTTACATGTCTTACATATTTTACAGAACAGTATAAACTAAAGGAAAAAAGGAGTTTTAATTAATATGTAATGAAAACAGTATGCAGTCACGGGTTATACTCTCATTTTTTTCTTTCCCCCCTTTTTTTAATGTATTCATGTAGTTGCATCCTGTATTGTGAGATTTTCCTCTCCCTATTTATCCCTCTATTTCCTATCCCTTACTCTTCCTCAACCTCCACTCCCTCCTACTGATCCCCTCCTTACTTCTTTCTGATCTGCTCATATTTTCTATTCTTAGATAGGTATAATTGTTCATTTTTACATATCTAAATATGTATTTTTTCCCCTTCTTTTAAGTTAGATTTAGCTCTGGCATATGAGTGAGAACATGTATTTCCTTTTTTTTTTTTTTTTTTTTTTTTTTTTTTTTTTTTTTTTTTTTTTTTTTTTTTTTTTTTTTTTTTTTTTTTTTTTTTTTTTTTTTTTTTTTT
>VMDO01000404.1:108628-122458 GCA_007922755.1 Pedetes capensis | reverse complement strand
CTCCATCCATTTTGCTGCAAATAACAATTTCATTCTTCTTTACTGCTGAGTAATAGTCCATTGTGTATATGTGCACCACAATTTTTCAGTCCATTCCTGTTGATGGATACCTTGGTTGATCCCATACCCTTGCAATTACGAAGAGTACTGCATTAAATACAGAAGTGCAGGTCTCCCTGTGGTATGATAATCTTTGCGTATATTTCTAGGAGTGGTACAGCTGGATCGTATGGTAGTTTGATTCTTAGTTTTCTAAGATGCCTCCCTATTGATTTCCAAAATGGCTGTACTCATTTACAGTCCCACCAGCAGTGTTACTCACCCCTTTAATCTGCTCTTCTTTGAATGAGTTATCTTGCCTATAGCTTTAGTTCATCACCTACACCTCTTTTCTCCTTACCCCAATCACTCTTCCACTGCATTCCTTTCAGTTCCTCAAATTTATAACATTGCTTTTCCCTCCTCTACAGGTGATTTCTTCTGCTCGATGCCCTTTGTCCTCCTGAGCATCCTCCTATTCTACATATGTCTATTCATTTTACAACAACTACCTTAAACCTCATGATCTTTGTGAAGACTTCTCTGTACAATCCAAGGTCAATCTACTCCTTTTCCCTCTGGGCCATTACTACATCTCATACAAACTTGAATATGTTGAATATTGTCAAAATTGTTTCTACATGCCAGGCACCATGGTGCACACTTATAATCACAGCAACATGGGAGGCTGAGGCAGGAGAATCAGGAGCCAGAGGTAGCCTGCACAACTTAGCAAGACTCTGCCTCAAAATAAAAACTAAAAGAGGGGCTGGGTATGCCTAGCATGTGCAAGGCCTTCAGTTCAACAGCCCCAGTACCAAAAAAAAAATTGTTTCTATTTCTTAATTACTACACTACATGTGTCTTTATACTACTTAGGTTTTATTTGTGTGCGGGTGTGTGTATTTGTGGCACCTGGGAGTTGAACCCAGGGCCCCACACATACACTGTAAGTACTCTACCACTGGGCTATACTATCAGCCCGTTTTTTTTAATTTTTATCTTGAGACAGGGTCTTGCTAAGCTGTGCAGGCTACCTCTGGCTCCTGATTCTTGCTAAATTATGCAGGCTACCTCTGACCTTAAACTCGTGATCCTCTACCTCCTGAGTAATTAGAATTACAGGTGTGTACCACTGTACCCAGCACATTTATTATCTTCATATTGCAAGAATCTCATCACAGTGCCTGTAACATGGTAGATATAGAACAAATGTTGTGGCCGGGTATGGTGGTGCATGCTGGTAATCCCAGCAGCTTGGGAGGCAGAGACAGGAGGATTGCAAGTTCGAGACCAAAGGAAGTCTGCATAACTTAGCGAGACCCTGTCTCAAAAAGTTAAAAAAAAAAAAAAAAAAATGGTCTGGGGGTGCAGCTCAGTGGTCCAGCACTTGCAAAGCATGCAGGCGTGAGGCCCTGGGTTCAACCCCCAGTACCATAAAAAAAAAAGTTGTTAAATGGTTCTAAGTTAAACATAAAACTCAAGCATCATCATTCAAGTCTCAGGTCAAATGCCTCCATCTCAGAGAGGCCTTCTCTAAGTGCCCTAATTAGAATTACCCCAAAGAGCCCTCATTTCTCTATGTCCCACTACCTTGTTTCATTTTACTCTTGTTGTTAGGTGCCAGCAAGTTGTATCCAACTCATAGAGATCCTCGCAGGGTTTTCAATGGCTACTTGTTTTGGGATTGCCTTGTGAGTGGACTGCCATGTCCTTCTCCCGTTATTTTACTCTTAGTACTCATTATTATTGCTGGGGTTCAGTTCAGTTGGTAGTATGCCGCTCTGCACTCTCTGAAGCCATGGGTTTGATCCCCAGCACTGCAAAAACGGGAGAAGGACATGGCAATCCACTCCTGAAGCAATCCTGAAACAGCCACTGAAAACCCTATGAAGGTCGCTATGAGTTGGACCTGACTAGACAGCACCAAATAACTCATTGTTATTAAAATTATCTAATTTTTCATCTAACCATTACCTCAATCACCCCCTCCAAAAGAAATTTCCAAAAAGTAGTGGCCTTACCTTCCCGCTTACTGTATATAACAAATCCTCTGTAAATCCTACTGTATATAACAAATCCTCTATAAAACTCTGGAGATGCAACCTATTACTCTTTGCTGGTAAGTTACCATAAGAAAATCTACTGTATAGCAGTTCTGTTACCTTTAACCAATAATTAAGCTGAATGCTTCCCTTTAAATCAAAGGTAAACAAAAGGAAATATTTTGAATGTGGTTTTGTCAAACTGCATCCTTAAAACTTATCTAAACAATAACATTTTAAACTATGAGTGCATAATTTTATAGTTCTGTACATCTTACCACAGTTTCAGTTAAATGTCAACCTACCAGCGAGGAGAAGCTCAACAGCTGCCAATTCCCCGATGTCAAAAAGGTCACTGAGAATAAAGGCTTCTTTAATGAGCTGTTCAGGAAGAAGACGCGTTCCCTGTTGACCCTGGATGGCAACCCCCTCTGTACTGGCTTTCTGAACCTTCTCGTGCTGTTGGACATTTTTTGGCTAGAAAGATAAAATTGTAATCAAGTAATGAAAATAATACATTGGAGACATGGTCCTAAAGTGTTACCTAGAGAAGTTTATACATGATAATGCAGCCTGGTAACATGACAAACTGAAGTATTTTTTATCAGATAATCTAAATTAGACCTTTATAAGGTAATGTTTTGTATTACTGTCAACATTTTTATTTTTGCATTAGGCAGTTGAACCCATGGCCTTGCACATACTTTGTAAGTGTTCTACCACTGGGCTGCACCCTCAGGCCATTTTTAATTGTTTTGAGTCAGGGTCTTGCTAAGTTATATGGACTACCTCTGGCCTCAAACTCAAGAATCTCTTGCCTCTGCCTCCCAAATTGCTGGGATTACAGGCATGCACCACTGAGCCCAGCTTACCTTCAATTTTTTAATCCTAATACTACCTTCTCAATAAACTCTTTCTGTTAAACTCTGAACTATAAAATTCAGAGAAAACATAAAAAAATAGCATTCTATTTTTTTTTTAACTTTCTAAGGAACTTTTCCAAGCATATGCCAAATAAACACAATAAAGTGATGATGGGGGCCATGGTACAGACCCATAATCCCATTGACCTGGAAGGATGAGGCAGGAGGATCGCAGGTGCAAGGCCAGAGGCAGCCTGCACATTTAGTGAGACCCTATCACAAAATAAAAAATAAAAAAGGAGCTGAGAATGTGGCTCATTAAATAAGCAGTTGCCTAGCATGTGTGAGGCCCTGGGTTCAATACCCTAGCACAGCAAAAAAACAGTAAGGTCTTCAAATGAGAAATAACAAATGGATATATAAAACTGCTAAATTACCAGTATTTAATATTTCCTAAAAGATTATTTGATTTAAATATTTAACACATAACATATAGTACAGAATTATCTAATAGATCATAAAATCTTAAAAGATTAGATTTTTAAAACAAGGCACATAGGTTATTTAACTCAGCTCCTCAACTAGAGACAGGAAAACTAATACCCAGGTAAGTCAGGTAACTTGTCTGTGGTCATACAATTTTACTGGTAGAACCAAGACTGGAACTCAATTGGCTCTCCAGCTCTATCCCAGGGCTCTTTCATTTCTTATAAGAAAATCTTATAGTTCTTACATGGCCATGTTAGTATATGTAAGTTTTATATTTTTATATATAAAAGTACATAAAAACTGTCAAATAGTAAGGACTTTCCAAATTTGAATCCCCTCTATTGAAGGATTTTATTCCAAGTTGCAAATTATTTCAAGACACAGTGGTTAATGATAATGCAATACTTAATTAGTTCAGCTACGACAACTTACATGACACAATGAAGATATAAAATGCACAAGTATAGCTGGAAATAAGTAATCAATCTTGAGCTTAGTTGTATTATTAATTATAGGTCAGAAATTCTAATGCAGCTTGTATTTCTGGAATATATTGAATTTACTAAATCATCTTCAAATATTAAGTTTATCTCTTAGCTAGAGATAAATTCAACAGTAAGTTCTATGGCGAATAAAAAGATAATAATTGCTCCCAGGAAAAATGACATCTAAAAGAAAACTTGAATCAGTGAAACAGTTCAAGCAACATATTTTATTTACAAGCATTTACTCGCTCCTTTAAAGAAATTAAAAAATAAGAATAAAAAAAAAAGCAAATCTAAGAAGCAATAAAGAAAATTTCCTACTGGGTTTCTGAACAATGAGATGAAGTCAGGTTTGTGTTTCTTCAAAATCATGTCAAGAAGGTGGACAGCTTCAGGTTGTCTTCTCCAGAGAGCATTTCCCACTGTTTGCCAAATGTCTTTGTAAGGTCCCCATAGGCTAGCAGCTTAAAGAAAAACACAAAAAACAGCATCAAATAAAATATACACTTGGAAAATAATGTGAGGTCACCATCTACATGTTAGTCACACTCATGTCAATATTTTTTTTTTTTCAGGACTGAGGAGCTAAACCCAGGGCCTCACACATACTTTGTAAGCACTCTACTACTCAGCTGTACTTCTAGCCCTTGTTTCTATTTTATCTTGAGGCAGGGTATCAATAAGTTATGCAGGCTGCCTCTGGCCCCAAACTTGCAATCCTCCTGCCTCCACCTCCCAGATCGCTGGGATTAGAACGATATACAACTGCGCCTGGCTCATGACAACTTTTTCATATAAGTTAAATATATAAAAACCAAAAATTAATATTAAAAAAGTATATTAGCATTCTTGGCAATAATACAAATATGTTTTCTACCTTAATATAAAATCAAATAAATTCTGACTAATCTAGAATATCAGCTGAACCGAGCTTTACCACCTGGACCAAGGCAAATAACCTCTTTCTACTTTGGTTTCTTTATATATAAAACAGTAGCATTATTTGTGCCCAAGGCTTATAAGTTTTGAGGGTTTTTTTGGGGGGTGTGGGGAGTCTGCTTGTTTGAAATAGGGTCTCACTAGGTAGTTCAGGCTAGCCTCAAACTTATAATTCTCCTGCCTTGGCCTTCCAAGTACTGGAATTACAGGGATGGTCCACATCGTGAGTTCTAGAACAGCCTGGGTGGCACAGTGACACTCTATCTCAAAAACAACAAAAAAAGGGGTGGGGGGGGTGTTCATGACCAGGCAAGTCTAGGCAAACTTGTCCAATCTCAGCCAACTTTGTTTGCATAAAAACATCCAAGCTTTCAAAACACTACAGTTGCACCAAAGAGAGTAAGAGAAACAATCCTGGTCTTTACAAATATCACAGTCAGGGGTGGTAGTGTAGTTCAGTGGAGAACTGCGATACTTAACATGCATGAGGCCCTCAGTTCCATCTCTACCACCAGGATGATCAGGCCAGGAAGTGATGTGTCAGGCCTTTGGGGTAAGGATGTAGGAGCATGGGAATCAGCATGTCTAAACCTTCCTTATAAAAGAGAGATCATCTGACTCTATTTTGCATCACCACCGTGATGCTCAAAAAGTTTCAGGCTTTGGATTAGAGGTGCTCAACCAGCAGACTATGCAAATATTGCCAAATTTTAAAAAATCCAAAATCTGAAACCAGACAGGGGATCCACAACCTGTAGTAAGTGACAAAATGAAAACTGGCATTGTAGAACAATGATGTTCTAGTGTGGCTATACTAGAACAGGACATGTCAGGAAACAAAGTGAAGAGATAAGTCAATAGGTGATGGAAGCTAAACTAAGATAAGGCCAGTAAAATAGTTAGGAAAGGCCAGTTAGTAATAGAAAGAAGTTATCATTTATAATTGAATGGTGTGGTATATAAAGGGAAAGTATCAAAACTGACTGAGAGTGTAGTTTAGTGTAGAGAGCATAGCCCTGAGCAAACTGGAAGCATGCCCTACCACAAATATTTCAGAAATCTGACAAGAGCTGACAAAACAGCTACGCATGATGGCACGCACCTGTAATCCCAGCACTCCAGAGGCTGAGGCAGAAGCATCACAAGTTCAAGGCCAGCCTGGGCTACAAAAAGCCAAAAAAGAACTGACAAAAGTTAAGTTTCTGCCCTTAAAATATTCAATAACCAACAGGACTTCTGAAGAGCTAATAAATTTCCTTGTGTTGTACATGCTTAGCATAATAAACTCAGTGCATTATAGAGAAAAGTTCCATTTTTTTTCTCCCTTTATGGGATGGCAGCTAATAACAGATTAAAGACACACACACACACACACACACACACACACACACACACACAATCACAATCACATATACTGGCCTACTTAGTCCATCATTAACATCGACCCATAACCAAAGGTAACTGCAATAAAGATTTATCTTCAATTCGTCCAATTGTAGTAAATATCTTTTTACTGATTACAAATGAAAAATGAAAGGTTATAAATGTTTCAAACAACTAAATATGTATTTTAACATGTGATTTACTCATCTTAAGAATTACATTTATTTTCCTTAATGTTGTGGGATACCTCCAGCTTATCACATTTACTCACTCCTTTATCACATATGAGGTACTGGTAAGCATGCAACAGAATGAGGAGACATATCAATCATGTAATTATGCATAAACGTAATACCCAATTGTGGAAGTGCTATGAAGTAGAGGTACCCAGGACAAGAGAGCAAATAATAAGGGAATGTGACCTAGCCAGAGAGGTCAAGGGAGGGAAAAATTTGGGAAGTGATAATTAGGCTGAAATCTGAAGGATAAAAATGGGAGTTAACTGAGGGGTTTGGAGGTAAAGACACTCATTCGAGAAGATGAAGAGAGGAAGTGAGTTACCCTGGTAAGAAAGAGCACTACAATGTCAAATAACTAAAAAGGCCAAGAAAGAGTGCATAAAACAGGAGTTTAGCAAAGTAGGCAACTGCCACCCTATGCATTCTAGCCCATGCTAAGGATTTTGGTGTTCACCCCCAAAGATACAGCAAGGTAAAGATCTAAAACATCTGCTAGCATTAATGAAATAGAAGAGCACAATAATCTTACTGAGAGCTGTTTAGGAGGATGGAGACAGACTAGAATGGCTGGAGGAATGGAAGGGACGTGTAGACAGTAAAAGCTGACAAATCCTTTGAAAGATCTGACAGTAAAGAGGAACAAAAGGACAGTAATTGGACCAAAGCATTAGATCAAGGCAAAGAGGAGGGGTACTGGGGAGCAAACAAAGATGAGACGAGAACACTCAAGAAAGAGATGGGATAATAGCAAGGACATACATGGTGTCTTTACCTTAGGTAAGAAGCCTGAAGGAAACTCATTGGAAAGGGTAGAGATACATCTCTCTAGGTTTCCAAGTATGAGGGTAAAAAGAGAGTTCATATCTGCCGGCTTGTATCTTCTCCAGTTTAGTTGGAAGTTAAAGGTTTGAAGAGTGGGAAAAGTCTGAAATAGTCACTGCTACGAATGGGACAGGGTCACTAAGCTGTGCAGGCTGCCTCTAGCCTCCCTGGGATCCTCCCTCTTCAGCCTTCTGAGTTGCTGAAATTCCAGTTTTGTGCCACCTCAGCACCAGACCCCATCCAACCCCCCTTCTATAACTCTTAAAAATGTGATTTTTGTGATTTAAAAAAAAAAAACCAACACCACAGTGTATGCCATCTTAACTACTCTTACATGTACATAGTGTTAAGTATGTTCAATTATTGTACAGAAGACCTTTAGACTTTTTTCATCTTTCAAAACTGAAACTCTAAACAACTCCCCTTCCTCCCCTTTCCCAGATCATGATTGACTTTCACTTAGCATAATGTCCATTCCATTCCTGTTGTATCATAGGATAGGATTCCTTCCCTTTTAAGGTTGCATAATATTCCTTTGTCTATACATGCCACATGTTGTTTATCCATTCATCCATCATCCAATGTACAGTTGAGTGGCTTTCCTAAAATGCTTAATTAAAAAAAAAAAGTTCTCCTTATTGCTAACTTTTAAAAATGTTTCCTTTTCTTATTGTTAGTTAAACACCTTGCCACAGGCTTTGCTATACAATGTATACCTTTGCAGCTGTTGGCAATTCTTTTTCCCTTTCCCTCAGTGATTTATGTTTAATAACAACTCAATGTAAGCATGTACTAAAGAAATGTATAAAGCTACAACTCTAACATTACTTTTATGTTTGCATCTAGTTGGGAGGGAGGGACAGCAATGTTGAGCAGGTAATTTCATTACTAACACTCAGATGGTGTATATAAAAATCTGATGTCATAAAATCAATTAAGTTATACTTAAACCACAGCATCCACTAGTTTAAAGCAGCTAAGACTGGGTTAAAATCATTAACTGTTTAACTTTGGGCAAGTTACTTAACCATGGGAAGCCTTTATCTCCAAATGTGTAAAGTGAGATATTTAATAGCAGCTACACTTGGTGCGCCTGGAGCTGTACCCCTGTGGTGTCCAATCCCATCAGATCTTGGAAGCTAAGCACCGTTGGACCTGGTTGATTCTTGGATGACTGCCTGGCTGCCAGGCTGCAATCCAGGTTCTGTAGGCTAGGGAAAAAGACCCCACAACCCACTCCCAAAAACCAATCAGCCATTGAAAACCCTATGAATAACAGAGAAACAATAGTGTTTCATCTGTTGTACATAGGGTTGTTATGAGTCAGACACAGACTCAACGGCACCTAACAACAACACTTGATGGCACCTAACAACAAACACCATGGGATATAAAGGGAATTGAATTAGATAATGCAAGTACAACACTCAATCCAGTGCTAGGACATAGTGTTGTTAGGTGCCATGGAGTCAGATTCAATTCATAGCAACCTTCAGTACTACAGAACAAAACACTACCCAACACTGTGCCATGCACATGTTGTCTTTTTATGTTTGGACCCACTGATGCAGCCACTATGCTTCTTCACATTTTGAGTTGTGCCACACCAGCAAATGGAGGTCCTAGGGGCTTTACTCCATTCCCATCATTAAGGCTGGCTCTACTCTTAGGAGGCAACTCTTCCCCAGTTGTTTCTTGAATGCCTTCCAGCCTTGGGGGGGGCTCATTTTCCAGCACTGTATTTGACAGTGCTTCTCCGCTATGGATACGGTTTTCAAATGGCTAATTGTTTCAGGAGTAGCCTGTTGGGTCCTTCTCCCTATTCTCTTAATCTGGAAGCTCAGATGAATCCTGTCCACCATGGGTGGCACTGCAGGTATCTGAAATTCTGGTGGCATAGCTTTTAGCATTACAGCAACATGCAAGCCCCCACAACACCACAAGATGACAGACATGCATTGGGGAAGGGAACAATATAGGTTCTCAATAAACGTAGTTTTTTTTATTATTTTTTTAAATTAACATTTCTGAACTAGTTTGACTTACAAACTCAGATTTAAACAACTTTCCAAAAACATCAGTCCAAGCCAGGCATGGTAGTGCACACCTGCAATCCCAGAGACTTCTCTAGTCCTAGCTACCTGATCCCAAGTTCGAGTCTGGAGGCAGTCTGCATAAATTAGCAAGACCTTTCCTCAAAAAAAAAAAAAAAAAAAAAGGGCTAGGGATGCCGCTCAGTGGCAGAGCGCTTTGCAAAGCATGCATGAAGCCCTGGGTTCAATCCCCAAGTACTAAGAGAGAAAAGAAAAAAGAAAAGAAAGGAAAAGAAAAAAAAAGACAGCATAGAGAAAAAACACACCAGAAAAGTCTTGAATGAGACTCTCTACAAGTATTTGCCACAAAGATATTCTCTTAAGTGTACCCAAGAATTTAGGTTGTGTTTCAATTGAGGTATTAACGCTCTGGTCAAGAAATTCTACATTTTCAGGATTGCTCCGCCTGGTGCAGGACTTTTGGCATCTTTGCTCTTTCTACTGCGAGCCAGCAGTGCACCCCCACGAATTGTGACAACCAAATGCATCCACTCCTTCAAGCGTCTCAGGGGTTTCCAATCCCAACAGACGATTCACCCCATTTCTTCCATAGTTCCTCTAACTACTTCCTAGATTCCACCTCACCTCGAAAGTCTACTCTACAAAGGCACAGGAGTACGCAGGGTCGGACCACACCCGCAGAGCTAAGAGGCACCTATGGATCCCGCGGGACTCCCTTCTTGGCCACCTTCTGGATGGCAAACTTCATGTCTAAAGTCCTAGCAGCCTGCGAGAACCCCGCCAACCCATGAAGCGCTAGGAAGCTTGGTCGGAGGTGTGACATTCCAGTATCTGCTCGCGGCTGGAAAATATCCCGGGTCCTCTGGCCTCACTGCCAAGACACTGGATGCGCATCCTGGCGCAATCCAGGCTGGAAATACATAATAAAGCGGGGAGCGGGGGAGCAAGGCTAAGCCCTTGACCGCGAGAGCTCGCACGTCTGGTGCCGAGGACCAAGCCTCTCCGAGAGCCTCGACTCGCGAACCCCATCTCGAGGGCGACAGCCGCAGCGCCAACGCGCGCCATTCAAACTGGAGAAGAGGCGCACGGTAGGCCCGGAGCTAAGGGGAAAAGAGGCACGGCGCACACACGGAAGCCTGGACGCCGAGCCCCCTCACTGCCTGGGTCTCTTCCCCCAGACCCGGCCATCACCCGTTCATTTCCCCTCTGCCCCGCCACACTCACCCGAATTTACCGCCGACAGCGTCGCCATCTTGGAGGTGCCCTAACGGAGCCCGCCTGGCGCACGAAGGACCCAGGAGCTGCAGAGGCTGTCCGTGGCGGCGCCTGAACAGAAACGTACAGCGCGGACCCTCCGCCGCCGACCCAGTTCAAGTCTCCAGAGTCGGCTTCGGCCCGCAATCGGCGTTGACTGGGACCATTCTTGCTCAGATACGGGGAGAACTACACGGTGAAAGACTCGAGGTCCTCGATTTAGCGTGGATTGCGCAGTGCATCCTGGGACTGGTAGTTTCTTCCTGGCGATGAATGAAGTTGGCGAGGGTGGGCGTGGAAAAAGTAGGTCTGTGGAATAGGGAAAAAATACTACTCTAAGACTAGGTGTTAAAATGACAGCCACTTATGATATGATGGAAGGCGAAAGTCTAAATCATTATGTCCGTTTCAAGTTAAATCTTATTTGCATTACTCCTTTACCTTGAGGAGTGGGGCAAGGTGTGTTTGCTAAGTTTAATTGGGTCGACATAATTATATGCAGCAAAATAAGTCATAATTTGTATTGTGAAGTTAACAAAGTTAGGATAATGGCCCATCTCAAAGAATATGACCCATTACTCTCTCTTCCCCCAACACAAATTATTTTGGAGCAAATTTCAGACATATAATTTCATAATCACCAAATGCTTTTCTACCTAAGCACCCAAAACAGCTCGAGTCTTTTTTTTTTTTTTTCACTTGTTAAATTCTGGTTTGCTAATTTTCAAACTAAAATATAAACATCACCATTTACTCTCACATGCTAGATTTATTAAGAATTTTGTGGGCCATGGTGGCACACACTGGTAATCAACTTGCTGAAGAGGATGAGATGGTAGGATTGAGAGTTCAAAGCCAGCCTGGGCTACACCTTGGGCCAGGTGCGGTGGCACCCACCTGTAATCCCAATGGCTCTGGAGACAGAAGCAAAAGGATTGCGAGTTCCGACGCCAGAGACAGCCTGCGTAACCCAGCTAGACCCTGACTCAAAAATAAAAAATATATAAAATGAGCTGGGATGTGCAAGGCCCAAGGTTCAACCCCCAAGTACTTTTAAAAAAAAATAAAATTTACGTGTGTGGGTTGTGGTGGTCCACACCCATAATCCCAGCAAGTGGAGGGCTGAGACAGTTGGATCACAAATTAGAGGTCTGAGCTATATAGCTAGACTTTACCAAAAAGGGAGCCGGGTGAGGGGCGGTGGAGTAGTGGATTTAGTTCAGTGATAGAGTGCATGCATAATACCCTGAGTGCAATGGCAGGATGGCAGGTGGGATTTTATGTGCATTGGGTTTGGGTTTGGGTTGGTAGAACTGTGCTTGGCATGCTGTAGGACCTGGCTTCTGTCTCCCTCCCACTTCCCTCAACCTGGCAGAAAGGAAAGAAGGAAGGAAACAAGCAAGCAAAGAAGGAAAAAGAGAGAAAGGAAAAAAATTAAAATACATTATCTCTCTTAATCTCTGCAACAGTTCTTATTGGGAAGATGATATAATAGCCACTTATGCCAGAGATGGTCTGTGTCTTTTACAATTTCACTTTTTCAACTCTGCAGCATTCCACTGAGGTTAGAAGGAAATAGGCTTCAGTTACCATTTTACCATTAGAAATTGGAATCGTATAAGTTAGACAAAATCATAGAGTATGTTGTCAAAAATATCAGGCACAGCCACATGCTATGGGACATGCCTGTAATGCCAACTACCCGGGAGGCTGAAGCAGGAGGATGTCAGGTTTTAGGCGAGAGGCAATCCGTGTAACTTCACAAACTTCTGTCTCAAAAGAAAATATGTAAGAGGCTGGACCACGAGTGGTGGTGCATGCCTATAATCCCAGTGACTTGGGAGGCAGAGGCAGGAAGATTGCAAGTTCAAGACCAGAGGCAGTCGGCAGTCTGTGTAATTTAGCAAGACCTTGTCTCAAAAAGTAAAAAAAAAAAAAAAAAAAAAAAAAGGAGGGGGTACTGCAGCTCAGTGGTCCAGCACTTGCAAAGCACAAAAGTGCAAGGCCCTGGGTTCAACCCCCAGTACCGCAAAAAAATATAAATGAAAGGAGTAAAATAACAGAGGCTGGGTGTGCAACTTGGTGGCAAAGCACTTGCCTAGTATGCACCAGGCCCCTGAGTTCAACCCCCAGTACTACAAAAGAAAAGAGAAGAGAAGAGAAGAGAAGAGAAGAGAAGAGGGAGGAGGAGGAGAAGGAGAAGGAGAAGATGAGAGGAGAGGAGAGAAGGGAAAAAGCAAAGGAGAAAAGAAAAAAATCAGTCATAGGGCTGAAGTCTAGCTCAGTGGTACAGTGTTTGCCTAGCTTGCATGAAGCCTTAGGTTTGTTTCCCAGCACCTCTCCACCCCCTTCCCAAAAAAGAACATCAGGTGTATTCATTCTTCTAAACAAATGGTATCAGGTGAAACAATGTACATTAAGTGAAACACAAAAGCCACTGATATTTTTTTCAAAGTCATTGTTACATAGAAACAAAAGCCAAATGACAGTGAAAGTAGCTTTAAAGAGTAAAGGGAGAAAAAGAGACTGAAAGGCAAAGGAATTTTTCACGAAGGTCAGCATGAAAGAGAGAATACTGAGCAGGAACTTGACAGGAAGTAGTATTCAGGGATTTTTCTTTCTCACCACTACTATTACAAGCCTTCCCCCTACATACCTGTTAAGCCCACACACTTACCTCTTAGTAGATCACTTTGCTTTCTAGGAAGGAGCTATTTACTTCCAGCAACTCCGCTTCACTATCATTATTTATTTATGTATTTATTTATTTTGCCATGCTGGCAATAGGGATCCACGCATGCCAGATAAGTTCTCTACCAACTAAGCTACATCCCCAGCTCTCATTGCATTTTAAAGCACTCTGTCTGTGCTACACATCCCTCCGTCCTTTGCAACTGGGATACTGCCACCCATAACATCTGAGACTGCTCTCAGTATGGCCACCAGTCATAAGTTGTCAAATTCCACGGACATTTTTCTGGGTTTCTTAGAAATTATTTTCTCTTGCTGGGCGTGGTGGTGGACACCTGTAATCCCAGTGGCTCGGGAGGCGGAGGCAGGAGGATCACAGGTTCGAGACCAGAGGCAATCTGCGTAATTTAACAAGACCCTGTCTCAAAGAGTAAAAAAAAAAAAGGGAGGGTTTGGTGGGGGGCAACTCAGTGGTCCACCACTTGCAAGCATAAGGCCCTGGGTTCAACTCCCAGTACTGCAAAAAA
>VMDO01000404.1:0-108528 GCA_007922755.1 Pedetes capensis | reverse complement strand
TCTGGAAAATCTTATAGTTTCTCACTACTGTTTGTTTGCTGATGAATTCTGTATTTAGATTTTCAAGTCCTCTCTCCTGAGCTGTCTACGCCATGTCTCTGTCGATTGTCACACATATCTGAAAACACATGCATAATTTAAAAACCATCATTTTATCTCCTAAAACTCTGCCACTTGTAGTGTTCAAAATCAGAAACCTGGGACTCATTCTGTAGTCTTTCTTCAGTTGCCAAATCCTGTTTATTCTACCTCATAAATATTTCTGGAACCCTTCTTCTCTGGTATCTGTGCCCTTTTTCTCTTCTTATACTTGGTATTTTACAAGTCTTCACAATGGTCTTGAATTCCACTCTATCCTCCTCTCATGGACTCCCCCCTTGATTCTAAAGTACACAAAACAGGTTACGTGCTTGTTCAACCTATTTTTTACTTTGTATTTTGAGACAAGGTCTTGCTAAGTTAAGCAGGCTGCCTTTAGCCTCGAACTTGCAATCCTCCTGCCTCCACCTCCCGAGCCACTAAGATTAAAGGCATGCGCCACCACGCTTGGCACTTTGATGGATTCTTAGCTTAATAAATTTGGACTGAGAGGCTTTGTTGTAAAAATGAGAGAAAGCCCCCACCCTTAACTGACCACCTTGAGGAGAGTGGCTCTACTACTACATGATGTTCTACCTGACCACAGACCCAAGGCAACAGGGCCAAGTACTGTGAACAAAACTCCCAAAATGATCAGAAGACATAAAACTTTCCTCCTTAGAAGTTGACCATCTCAAGTATTTTGTCCCAGGGACAGAAAGATAACACATACCCATTGCCAGAATATACTCTGGACTCCCTAAAAACAGCGTCATAAGCCACCACCTCTCTTGCAAGTGCCTGAAAACTCTGGGCTAAGAAGGCTGGATCCCCAAGCAAGGTGCAGTGGTGAACACCTGTAATCCCAGAGATTTGGGAACCCAAGGCAGGAAGATTATCAGTTAGAGATCAGAGGCATCCTGCATACCTTGATGAGACCCTGACACAAAACAAAAAATAAAAAAATGGGCTGGAGATGCAGCCCAGTGGTGGAGTGCTTAAAGTATATGTGAGACTCCAGCTTCTACCCCAAAGTACTGCAGAGAGAGAGAGAGAGAGAGAGAGAATATTAATGAATATGTTGGGTCCCTCCTTTCCTGATACATGGATGACCAATATTGATGTGAAGGAGGTAGGGCACTCTCTATGCCCTTCTATGACAGGCCATTGGTCCTAAAAAGGGCATGTGCTACAACTGTGCATGACCTAAAACAGGATACTAGATAGAGCAGAGTAGTAAAAATACTGAATGCAAATCAATTCATATGATCAGCAAGAATCTGAGTTGTATTCAGGAAGTAGCGTGACTAAGTGCTCTGGCCCAGGGCAGGCAGTGTGTGGGGACTGAGGACCTCTCAACGAGAGCCGAATGCTGTATGCAGGTGAAGAAAGAGCAAAGCATTGATGCTCTCAGAATATTCAAAGTAAAACTGGATTTTACCTTCCAAACAGACTAAAACTTCCCCTTGCACGTCAAGCAGCTTGTTGTTGTTGTTAGGTGCCGTCAAGTTGGTATCTGACTCATAGCGACCCTCATAGGGTTTTCAATGGCTGACTGTTTCAGGATTGCCTTGGGAGTGGATTGCCAGGCCCTTCTCCCATTTTTGCGGTGCTGGGAATTGAACTCGGGACCTCAGAGACTGCAGCTCTACCAACTGAGCTAAATCCCAGCCCATCAAGTAGCTAGCGTAAAAAGAAAACATGATGAAGTTAAGGAACTAAACAGAAGATTTCAAAGGACAACTCAAGAAGACAAAATAGAATATTATAATGACTTGTCCAAAGAGCTACAGATAGAACAAACACACTCTTTTTTTTTTCTCAAGCTTAAGGAATTGAAGAAAAAATTCAAGCCTCAAGTGGCAATAGTGAAGAATTCTATAGGTAAAATATTAAATGGCACTGGAAACATCAAAGGAAGATGGAAGAAATACACAGCCATTATATGAAAAAGACTTGGTGGATGACCAACCATTTCAAGAAATTTCATAAAATCAGGGACCAATGGTACTGACGGATGAAGTAGAAGCTGCCTTGAATGAACTGGCAAAACATAAGCCCTCAGGAATTGATGGAATACCAATAGAGATATTTCAACAAACAGATGCATCACTGAAGGTGCTAAATTGTTTATACTAAGGGATTTGGAAAACAGTTACCTGGCCAACTGACTGGAAGTGATCCATATTTTTGCCTATTTCCAAGACAGGGGATCCAACCAAATGTGATAATTATCAAATCATGTCAATAACATCACACACAAGCAAAATTTTGCCAAAGATCATTCAAAAGCAACTGTAGCAGTATATAGACAGGGAACTGACAGAAAATCAAGCCAGATTCAGAAGAGGGCATGGAACCATGGATGTCAATTGCCAATGTTAGATGGACATTAGCCAAAAGCAGAGAATACCAGAGAGATGTCTATGCTTTATTGATTATGTAAGACATTTGTGTGGATTATAACAAATTATGGATAACATTGAGGAGAATGGCAATATCAGAGTACTTACTTGTACTCATGAGAAATCTGTGGATGGATCAGGAGGCAGTCATTCCAACAGAACAAGAAACACTGCCTGGTTTAAAGTCAAGAAAGGTGTTATCAGGGCTGTATCCTTTCACTGTACCTCTTCAATCTCTATGTGAAGCAAATAATCTGAGAAGCTGGACTTATAAAGAAGAATGTGGCATCACGATTGGAGGAAGACTCAATAATAACTTCCATTATGCAGATGACACAACTCTGCTTGCCGAAAGTGAGAAGGATTGGAAACATTTACTGATGAAGATTAAAGAACATAGCCTTCGGTATGGATTGTGTCTCAACATCTACAAAACAAAAATCCTTACAACTGGGTCAGTATGCAACTTCATGATAAATTGAGAAAAGATTGAGAAGATTGAGGTTGCCCAAGGGTTTGCTTTACTTGGTTCTACAATCAACACCCACAGAAACAGCAGTCAAGAAATTAAAAGATGCATTGCAGTGGGAAAAGCTATTGCAAAAAAAAAATCTCTTTAAAATGTCTAAAAGTAAAGATGTCACATTGAAGTAGAAGGTGCACCTGACTCATGCCATGGTATTTTCAGTCACATCATATGATTCTGAAAGCAGAACATTGATTGATGGAGACAGGAGAAGGATTGATGCTTTTGAGTTATGGTGCTGGAGATGTGTATTAACTGTACTATGGACTGCCAAAAGAAACAACAGATCTGTCCTAGAAGAAGTGCAACCAGATTTCTCCTTGGAAGCAAGAATGGCTAGAATACATCTTATGTATTTTAGACATGTTGTCAGGAGGGACTAATCCCTGGAGAAGGATATCATGTTTGGGAGAATGGTGGGACAGTGAAAAAAAGGAAGACCATCCTCTAAATGGATTGTCACAGTGTCTGCAACAATGAGCTTAAACATAAAAAAGATCATGTGCCTGGCACAGAATCTGGGTGTGTTTTGTTCTGTTGTACAAAGAGTCTCTATGAGTCAGACCCAACTCAACAGCATCTAACAACATATGTTCTTTAGAAAAATGTCTATGTAGCCGGGCGCGGTGGCACACGCCTGTAATCCCAGCGGCTCGGGAGGCAGAGGCAGGAGGATCTCAAGTTCGAGACCAGAGGCAGTCTGCGTAACTTAGCAAGACCCTGTCTCAAAAAAGTAAAAAAAAAAAAAAAAAAAAAAAAAAAAAAAAAAAAAAAAAAAAAAAAAAAAAAAAAAAAAAAAAAAAAAAAAAAAAAAAGGGCTGGGGGTGCAGCTCAGTGGTACAGCACTTGCAGAGCATGCAAGTGCGAAGACCTGGGTTCAACCCCCAGGACCCCCCTAAAAAAAAAAGAAAAAAGAAAAAAAAAAGAAAAATGTCTATTTAGTTTCTTACCCATTTTAAAAAATCAAGTTGTTTTTCTATTGTTCAGTTGTTGGAGTTCTTTTTCTATTCTGGATATTAATCCCTTATCTGGTATTCATTGTTGTTTCATTTTAATTTCTTTTTAAATGCATTATTTTAAAAGAAAAGAAGAAAAAAGAAAAAAACAAAGAAAGGTCATTGGAAAAATTCCTTCCTTTATTCATTTTTTCAAATAGTAATCATATAAAAATAAAAGGGAAAATTTAAATCATCATAATCTCAGTACTCAGAAATACCCTCAGCAATTTTTCTCTATTTTGGCTGACAATGTTAGGAAACCTTAGTGACAATAGAATACCAAAGCTAGGAAGATGTTTATGAAAACTAGTCCATCTCTCTGCCTTCAGACAGATAAAGGCATAAGGGGGATGGAAGAGGATACATCTTCAAACAAATACTCTCTCTCTCAAAATGATGATATAAACTTAAGAATATATATGGACAAGAGGTCTGAATTAACCTTTAAGGTATAAATATGAGGCATCACATATTTTTTCAGCGAAAAAATCAGTAGTATCATTTTGTCATTGCAAATGAGTACTGTAAGGTCCTAATAGAGATATAGTAAGAAAATGGCATGTTAAGACTTCAAAAGGAAAGAAACTCTTAGGGATAAATACGGACCAAGTCATAAAACTGTAACCCCCATAAGAATGTATGATCCATGTGGGCAGGAATATTACTTTATTCACATATGCTACTCTAGTACCTGAAATAGTTATCAAGCATCTTGTGCTAAGTGAGCAATAAACATTGTTGAATGAATAAATGTACAGAAAAAAATTGATGCACTAGACAGAGTAAGATGTAGATAGAATGATTAAGAAGGCTCCAAGAAAAAAATCATAAGCAAAATCAGAAAATAATTTCAACTAAATAAAAATTAAGCATCTTAAAAAGCAAAGTAAATGTATGTAGAGAAAGAAAACAAGGAAGAAATGGAAATCAATACAATCAAAACAAGAAAAGAAAAAAGACAAAAGTCAATAAAAACCAACTATTAGTTCTTTGAAAAATGATAAGACTCATAAATCTTTAGTTTGATTGATCAAGCAAAAAAGTAAAAAATGAAACTACATCACTTCAAATCTTACAGACATTTAAAAGATAGTAAGAGAATACTGTGAACAGTTTTGGGCTGGGATTTAGCTCAGTTGGTAGAGTGCTGCTCTGTGATTCCTGAGGCCCGAGGTTCAATCCCCAGTGCTGCAAAAACAGAAGGACCTGGCAACCTACTACAAAACAATCCCCAAACAATCAGCCACTGAAAACCCTATGACTAGCTAAGAAGCACTGACATAGTGCCAGGCATGACACAGTGTCAGGGAGTGTTTCCTTTTGTTGTACTTAGGGTCACTATGAGTCAGATTCTGCTTGATGGCACCTAACAACAACAATGCATATTATGTCAATACATGCCAATTGACAATTTTTATGAAATGGTTAATTTCTATAAAAGACAGAGATTTCCAAAATAGAAATCCCAAGTAGCTTTATATGTGTTAATGAAATTGAATTTGGGACTGAGTGTATAGATCAGTGGTACAGCAAGTATTTAGTACACACGAGGCCCTGGGTTGGATCCCCAGCACCAAAAAGAAAGAATCCTTATAAATATTCATGCCAGTGGGCATGGTGGCGAACACCTGTAATCCCAGTGGCTGGGGAGGCAGAGGCAGGAGGATCACAAGTTCAAGACCAGGGGCAGTCTGTGTAACTTAGTGAGACCCTGTCTCAAAAAAAAAGTAAAAAAATGGGCTGAGGGTGCAGCTCAGTGGTCCAGCACTTGCAGAGCATGCAAGCGTGAGGCCCTGGGTTCAAGCCCCAGTACTCAAAAAAAAAAAAAAAAAAAAAAAAATTTGATGCCAAAGTCTTCAACAGGAATAACTATTAAAAATTGCAAATCAAATCCAGAAGTATATAGAAAAGACAATATATCACAACTAGGTAGGCCTTAAAATTTTAATTTTACCAGTTTCTTTTCAATCACAGAAGGGACTGACTCTTAAAATTCAGTTTCACAAGAAGACTAAATGGCAGAAGAAAATACTTGTTTACCCAGAGATATTACCAAGTAAGTATTTAAAGAGGCTGGTCTAGGTAGTCTCTGAATCATATGGTAATTTCACATTTAATTTTTTGAGGAATCACCACACTATTTTCCATAGTGACTGTACCAGTTTACATTTCCACTGGTAATGCACAACAGTTCCAATTTCTTCCTGTCTTTACCAGTGGCCATTCTAGTGGATATGAAGTAGTATTTCATTGTGGTTTTGCCACTAAGATGTATGCCTAGCCTTTTTTAGTTTTTATTTTTGAGACACAAATCTAGCAGTCACAAATCTAGCTCTTTTGGTCCCTTTTCCTAACAATATAGACCATTATATTTTTATTAACTTTTTTTTTTTTACAGTGGTGGGGATTGAACCCAGGGCCCCACACACGCTAGACCAGCACTCTACCAGAGTTATACTTTCCAGCCCTAATTTTCTTCTTTTTTCTTTCCTTTCTTTTCCTTCCTTCCTTCTTTCTTTTCCTTCCTTCCTTCTTTCTTCCCCTTCCTTCCTTCCTTCCTTTCTTTCTTTCTTTCTTATCTTTCTTTCTCTTTGTTTCTTTTCAATGATTGATTCAATCAGTATCCTGATGAGAGTAGTAAGCATTTTTTGTCTCTGCTTTGGACTTGGCTTTCAAAATTTCCATACAAGTTTTCATTCCCATTTCTTAGGATTTCTTGCAAATAAATGACCATTTCATTCATTAAACTATGTGATCACCATTTTTGTTTATGGTTTATAAAAGACTACATTATTAGTTTTGCTCTAAGATTATTTGGTAAATTGTTTAATGGCTCTCTCCTGAAAAGACACAAGAACAGAGACCATTTTTCTCTCACCGGCAACCTTCTGCTTATGAGCCCAGTAATTGGCTTAATAAATAGTTGAATGAATGAATATGGGAATCTCAAAGGACAACCTTTTCCTGATCTTATTCTCCAATTCTAGGTTATCTTTTATCTTGCTACTATTTGATTGTTGTTGTTGTTGGGTGCCTTTGAGTCATAGCGACCCTCATAGTGTTTTCAATGGGTGATTTTTTTGGGATTGCCTCAGGAGTGGATTGCGACGACCTTCTCCCATTTGTGCGGTGCTGGGGATAGAACCAGGTCCTCAGAGAGTGTGGAGCAGCACTATACCAACTAAGCTAATCCCCAGCCCACTATTTGGTTAGGCACAATTTGACAAAATGTTCTCTTCTTGTAGTATTTTGAGTACTTTGAGTAGAGTCCACCTGTCACAGAAACATGAGGATGGGGAAAAAAACACAAGAATCTTTTCATCAAGACTTGCCCAAGACCTGAACATAGATGTGGAAGGTAGTAGTACTTACCATTACTTAGAGCCATTACCTACTTAGGGCCAACAAAAAAAGCTTATCAGAAAAATGACAACCCAAATCTTGGCCTCCCTAGAGGGTCAGTTTCTACAACAAGTCATCTTGGCTTTTTGTTATTGTTGTTCCAGGGCCTGATACATGCTCTGTCACTAGAGCTACACCCCTATCCAGGATCTTGGTTTTCTTGACCTCTTTCCCAGCATTGGTTCACCTGTAACCTGCTCATAGGTGGGTGACTTAATGGAGCCCTGGGAAGCATTCATGTGTTTGCTATGCAGGTAGAAAGCTTGGATAGAGTAGAGCCTTTCCAGGGTGAAACCTAACTTCTGGGGTTCTGTTGGCCTCTTGCTAGTTCTGTTACCAATGATCCAGTTGGGGTTCTTTAGCTATACTGGGATGGCAATCATCATTTGGCAAGAGCTGGCTCTTCTAGTGTAGGAAGTACGGGCCTTTCATTGCCAACGCTTATGGATTGGGTCAACAGACTCAGAGGCTTATAGCTCCATGCCCTAAGATCTATAGGCTTATAGCTTCAGGCTTTAGATGCCAGAGACGTATAGCTCTAGGTGCTCAGGTTAGAAGCTTATTGCTCTGGGCCTTGATTTCAAGAAGCCCGGCACTTGGTAACTAGTGTAACCCTCACCTCCTAGCAGCAGCTAGTGGTAGCAACATATAGTGCAAGCTAAAGGTATAGCTCCCAAGCCATGAGTGTTAGGACCCCTAACCCTTACTGTGACCAGTGTTATAACTCTTGGGCTTTGGGTTTGGGGACCCTTAGTCTTTAGGGTTTGGCAGCTCTCTGGGACTCTTCCAATCACCAGCCTAACAATTTCTTGTCTTTGGTTCTTAACACCCTTCTGCATTCCATAGTCTTGGCTTCCCATCTTCTCTTGCCTTCTCTATACTTCCACTGTGTTTCATTGCCTCAGCTGCCTCTGTCTCCCATGGTTTCTGCCCCTGATTACTCTCTGGAACTCTTCAGAAAAATGGAGCTGAAAAATATGCAGTTTGTTTGTTTGTTTGTTTTTTGGAACTGGGGAGTTGAACCCAGGACCTTTATCACTGAGTCACACCCTCAGCCCTTTTTTGCTTTTTATTTTGAAACAAGGTCTTATTAAGTTATGCATACTGCCCCTAGCCTTGGACTTGTGATCCTCTTGTCTCCACTTCCAAGTCACTGGGATTACAGCTATGAGCCACACCCAGATAAAAATGTGCAGTTTAAAGAAGGAAAAAGCTGCAGTTTGCCTGAGGTTACTGTGGACAGGGCTAGTTCAGCCCAGGAGGCCTTAATTGTTAAAAAGATAAGCTGCCGTAAAGAGAAGCCTCTACTTTTTGGAAGGGACAAAAGAAATTCTCTCAGGGTACAGAAGGAGTTGCACAGCTGCTTCCCATTTAAGGCCCCAGGGCATGAAACAAAAAGACCCACTTGAAAGGAGAAAGGGAAAGTATCTGACAGGTGAATGCCTCCAGGATGCCCTGCTGAAGGGGGCTGCCCAGGGAAATGGTTTCTTTTTTTCTTTCTTTTGTTTTAAATTCCTTAGTAGTGAGTAACACTGACTATGAGTTGGCCAAAGACAAACTTAAACCCAGACTAACTACAGGTAAATGCAGCATGGATACTATTTATTTTATTGAGTCCAGTGAAATTAAAATTTTAGAGGTGCATCTTCTCTCCTTAGCCTGGAGTCATTCTTTATTTATAAATATTAGTGGGGTACAAAGTAATAAGTCATTTGATATATCCATTATGCAACTCTGAAGTCAGTTTTGCTTCCACACCCATCACCTTGCATATTTTACAGAGTAGGATGAATGAAGAAAAGAAAAGGAAAAAGTAGAAATTTTAATTAATATGTAGTGACAGTCATGTACAACTATGAGTTATACACTTAGTGACTTTTTTCTTTTTTTCTTTCTATTTTTTTCCTTGTTTTAATATATTCATATAGTTGCATCCTAGATTTTGTGCTTTTCCTCTCCCTCTTTACCCCTGTATATTGTTCCCCTTCCCCTACTCCCTTCCTCAACCTCTGCTCTTACCCACTGATCCCCTCCCCTCCACAGGTTTACTTTTACTTTTCATTCTTAGTTAAGTATGATTCTTCGTTTTTATATATCTATATATGTAAAGGGCTGGGATTTAGCTCACTTGGTAGAGCGCTACACTGCAGACTCTGAGGTCCCAAGTTCGATTCCCAGCATGACAAAAATGGGAGAAGGGGCTGGTAATCCACTCCCAAGGCAATCCCGAAACAGTCAGCCATTGAAAACCCTCTGAGAGTCACTATGAGTCAGATACCAACTCAACGGCACCTAACAACAACAATAATATATGTAAAACTATTTTTTTCTTTTAAGTTAGATTTAGCTCCTGCATATGAGTGAGAATATATGGCATTTCTCTTTTTGAGTCTGGGTTAATTTTCTTAAAATGATCTTTTCCGGTTCCATCCATTTTCCTGCAAATAACATAATTTCATTCTTCTTTACCGCTGAGTAATACTCCATTGTAGAATACATACCACAATTTTCTAATCCAATCCTCAGTTGATGGACATCTTGGTTGATTCCGTACTCCTGCAATTGTGCAGAGTGCTGCACTAAATGTGGAAGAGTAGGTGTCCCTGCAGTATGATGACTTATTTTCCTTTGGGTATATTCCCAGGAATGGTATAGCTGGGTCATATAGCAGTTCGATTCTTAGTTTTCTAGGGCATTGCCCTATTGATTTCCAAAGTGATTGAACTAATTTACAGTCCCACCAGCAGTATAAAAGTGTTCCTTTTTCTCTTCCTCTCTAGCATCTGTTGCTATTTGTTTTGTTAATCTTGACCATTCTTACTGGAGTGAAATGGAACCTCAGTGTTGTTTTGGTTTGCATTTCCAAAATGGCTAGGGATATTGAGCATTTTTTTATGTATTTGTTGGCCATTCATATTTCTTCTTTTGAGAACTATCTGTTCAGTTCCATTGCCCACTCTTTATAGGATTATTTTGTTAGTTTAGTGTTTGACTTCTTAATTCTTTGCATATTGTAGAAATTAGTTCTCTGTCAGATGTGTAGAATGCAAAGATTTTCTCCCATTCTGTGGGCTGTCACGGAAACGGTTTCTCAACCTGGGTATATAGAGGCTGCCACTGCAGCCATGACCCAAAAGGGCCCAGCTACTGCTGGAGCTAGCAGCAACCCTTGGCGGCATCCATGTGGTGCTTGTTTTGCAGGCATGAAGAATATAGGAGTCAAGGGGTTATGGAGGCTGCCATCATAGTTCCAGAAGATAGCCCAGGAGGCCAGGCAATGTATACTAGGGTCAGGTACCCTGTGGAGAGGCCTTGAGGGGCCAATGCATGAAGCTTTGAGGGTGGAGCCTAAGCAGCAATGGGGACCCCAGGAAGTTGGAGATGCCAGCAATATAAAGCATCTGCTGAGGAATCTGCCAGCAAGAAACGGACCCAGCTTATGAGGGCTATATGTGCTGTAAATGAATGGCCAGAGGGGTGGAGCTGCCCAAGTCTATTTGAGGACAGATGATCCCAGATGATGTCACATGTGCCAGATGCCAAATTTGAACCAAGAGAGCTTGGTTGTCCAATGGGATATTGGAAAATCTTGCTACAGACCAATCTTTCCTTCCTGTACCCGCATTTCTCCACTGTGGAATGGGAATGCTTACTCTGCAGCACAGTATGTTGGAAGTATGTATCCTGCCTTTAGTTTTGCAGGGTCCCACAGCTAAGTTTGCCTTGAATCTCAGTGGAGACTTAAGACTTAGAATTTTGAATACAGTTGAGGCTGTTAAGACTTTCTGAGGACTCTTCTTTTTTTGTTTCTTTCAGTACTGGGAGGCTGAACCCAGGGCCTCACACATACTCTGCACGTGCTCTACCACTGAACTGTACTCCAGCCCATTTTACACATTTCATCTTGAGACACTCTTGCTAAGTTACATAGGCTGCCTCTGGCATTGAACCTATGATTCTCCTGCCTTGGCTTCCTGAGTCGCTGTGATTACAGATGTGTGCTACCACACCTGGCTCGACTTTGGAGACTATTAAAGTTGGACATTTTTCATTATGAGATGGCCATGACCTTTGGGGGCCAGGGATGGGATGTCATGGTTTGAATATAAAATGTCCTCCAAAATGTCTGGTACTTTAATGTTCAGTTCCTAGTTGGTAGTGCTGTTGGTGGAGGCCATGGAAATTTGGGGAGGCAGAATCTAGCGTGGCAGAAACAACTCACTGGGTTGGGTCTTTGGAGGTTTTTACCAGGACCCCTGTTTGCAGTAAGAATTCTCTGCTCTTTATCCTCCATGCCGCAAGGTTGTGTACAACAGCCCTGCCACTGCCATGCCTGCCCATTGTCATTATGGATTGATCCTCTAACTGTGAGCTACTAATAAATATCTCTTCCCTCATAAGTTTGCCCTAGTCCTTTTCTCTACCAAAGCAACACACTGGCTGACTAATACAAGGAATGAATTTTACATTCAGGATACACAGGTATATCAGCAAATGCTTTGGGTACTGATTTGAACATTACTTCCTAAGAGAACCTTTCTTCAACCAACCTGTGCAAATGGATACCACCCTACCCTTGATCCTCTGACAGTGTAGCACTCAGCACAATTTATAGTTCTATGTTTACTTATTTATTTATGAAAAAGAAAAAAGCAAGCTGGGTGCAGCAGTGCATGCCTTTCATCCCAGCTACTCAGAAGGTGGAAGCAGGAGGATTGTGAGGTCAAGGCCAAAGGCAGCCTGCATGACTCAGTGAGACCTTAACTCAGAATAAAAATAGTAAAAATGGGCTGGGGTGGAGCCCAGTGGTAGAGCACTTGCAAAGTATGTGTTAGGCCCTGGATTCAACTTCTAAGTACTGGGGGGAAAAAAAAAGGGCAGTTCCTGATATCCAGAAGCTGGCCTGGTACAATCACTTGGGGCTTGGTATTATGATGAGCCATCCCAGCATTTATAGCTAGATTTTAATATTTTCCTATTGAACATAACGCCACAGAACATCAGCATGAGATAAAGGTACTCTGTGACAATGATGAATCAAGACCAAAATGAGACCACCCTGTAATCATATCTGAACACAGAGAAAAAATTTATCACTGTCTAAGCTATAAGATGGGCTGGGATTTAGCTCAGTTGGTAGAGCGCTGCGCTGCAGTCTCTGAGGTCTCGAATTCAATTCCCAGCACGGCAAAAATGGGAGAAGGGCCTGGCAATCCACTCCCAAGGCAATCCGGAAACAGTCAGCCATTGAAAACCCTATGAGGGTCGCTGAATTGGATACCGACTCGATGGCACCTAACAACAACAAGAAGCTATAAGATACCAAATAGCCTTCATCAAACTAATATGAACAACTGCCACTTCTTCCCCAATGAGTTCCTTATCCACAGTTTCACTTCCACAATTTTCAGTTACCTGAGATCAACATGGTCTGAAAGTATTAACTGGAAATTTTCAGACATGCACAATTTATGAGTTTTAAATTGTGTGCCATTCTGAATGTTGTTGTTGTTGTTGTTGTTGGGTGCTGTGGAGTCAGATCTGACTCAGTGACCCTCATAGAGTTTTCAATGGCTGATTATTTCGGGACTGCATCAGGAATGTACTGCTATGTCCTTTTCCCATTTTTTTGTGGTGCTGGAGATTGAACTCAGGGCCTCAGAGAAGGCAGAGCTGCACTCTACCAACTGAGCTAATCCCCAGGACCATTCTAAGTACTGTGATAAAATCTCATGCCATCCGATCCATCCCACCCAAGTCATTCCTTTGTTCAGTGTCATTAGGCTATAGATGCTACCCTTCTATTAGTCACTTAGCCACAGAGGTTATTAGACCCACTGGTGGTGTAGCAATGCTTACATTCAAGTAACACTCACTTTTCTTAATAATAGCCCCCAAGCACAAAGGTAGTGGTGCTGGCAATTCACATATGTCAAAAAGAAGCCTTCCAGTGCTTCCTGTAACTGAAAAACTGAAAGTTCTTGATTCAATAGGTAAAGAAAAAAAAGTGCACACAGGTTTCTAAGCTCTACAGTAAAAGCAAATCTTCTGTCTGTGAAATTGTGAATAAGGAAAAAGAATTTCATGCTACTCTTGCTGTCACACATCAAACTGGAAAAGTTATGGCCACAGTGTATGATAAGTGCTTAGTAAAGATGGAAAACATATTAATTTTATGAGTGTAAGGCATGAGCAAAAATCATGTTCCAGTTGTTATATTTGTTCTATTTTATTATTAATTCCTCTTGCTAATTGCTTACTGTGCCTGATTAATAAATTAAACTTTATCATAGATATGCATGTGTAGGAAAAAACAGTATATATATAGAGAGAGAGAGTTTGGACTATCTGTGGTTTTAGACAACCCCTGAATCCTGGAACATAGTCCCAATGGATAAGAACGGACTTCCATGCAGCTTTAGCCTCTCTTTAGTTTGCCCTTCCTGTAGGTAAGATACATTGAGATCCCTAGTCCTAGATTTACAACTCCCCTTTGCCCCATTTCCAGAAAGCACCTAATCCACACTGAACCTCTGCTTCCTTGGACTCTGTCCATAATTACCCAACCAAAGCTCAAATCCAAGTCCTTTCTAACACCCTCTCACTGAATCTTCCCACCATTCCCCATTTTATGTGATCTTCTTCACAGCAAATAGTGGTCCATCCACCTCATTCAACTATAAATGTGTTCCTGGTGTGTATTCTCTAACATGTGGGACTCCCTGGGCCTTGTACAGTGCCCAGCACTTAAGAGATGCTTAATAAATATCTTGGATGAGCAAATGAGGAGGAGAATTATTTATTTATTTATTTTCATCTTCCTGGGATGAAGCGGAAGAAGACATGCCTGGATGGATGGCTAACCTTTTCAGGAGATACTGTTCTGCCTTGCTGTGTTTCTTTATAGCTCTCAGCTTTCATTATAGCAGTCTCCATATGCTTTTCCTTTTTCTTTTTCTTTTTCTTTTTTTCTTTTTTTTTTTTTTTAGTGGTGGTGCTGGGGCCGAACCTAGGGCCTTGCATATACTAGGCAAGCACTCTATCACTAAACTATACCCCACTCCCAATCTCTTGGTGGTCTTCTCTGACCATTTCTCCTGCTAAACAGATGCTTTTTCAGTTCTTTTAAGTGTGTTCAAACCAAATTCTCCCATGATCTTGACTTACTGAATTCTGAGTCTTGAGCACTTAAATGTTCTCTGGGGCCTGAGGATACAGGTCAGTGGTGGAGTGCTTGACCAGTATATTTATAGCCCTGGGTTTAATCCCTACCACCTACTTCCTTCCCTCAAAAAGTTTTTTTCTGGATTGTAACTGCAAAGCTGCACTCTCACTAGTGGATCTGAAGAGTGATTGTCTGTCTTAGTCTCTCTAAGTAAGAATTTCTTTGATAACTGGCTCCTAACCTCCTCACCCTATTTGGCTTCTAATATAATACTTAATCTCTATGTTGAGGTTCAGTGATAAACCTCCACCATTTATTATGATTATTTTATTAGTATTAATACTAGTATTATTATTATAGCTGGGGATGGAACCCAGGACCTCATGTATGCTAAGCAACTCCTCTATCACTGAACAACATTCCCAGTCCTGTTGTTTTTTAATGATAATAATAGTAGCACGTGCTCATTACAGGGTATTTAGAAAATATAAAATAGTACACAGAATAAAAATTGAAACTAGCCACAACTCAATGGTCAGAGATCTTGATTTAACTTCAGTTGGACACCATTAATAAAGAATATGTATGCAGTTTGTTTCTGTGTTTCACAAGTAGTGGTTCATTATAGGCATTATCTTCCTTATGGGATATCCTTTAAATCAACGTTTTTAGCCAGTTTCATTCAGAGAACATTTACGTGCTAAAACTCAAAGCTAACATATTACCCAAGCACATGGATATATATAGACCTAAATTTATGTAACTTATCTCCTAATACTGAACATTTGGATTTCTTCTAATTTTTCCTTGTTATCAACAATTTCATCAACATCTTTATGTATGAGTCTTTGTCTGTGTTCTTCAAAAAATTTCCTAGAAGCAACTCCTTAGTAAGCATGAACTTTTTAAATATTCTCTATAGATACTGCAAGGGCTGGGATTTAGCTCAGTGGGTAGAGCGCTGTGCTGCAGTCTCTGAGGTCCCGAGTTCAATTCCCAGCACCACAAAAATGGGAGAAGGGCCTGGCAACCCACTCCCAAGGCAATCCCGAAGCACTCAGCCATTGAAAACCCTGTGAGGGTCGCTATGAGTCGGATACCGACTCGATGGCATCTAACAACAACATAGATACTGCAAAATTGCCTTAAAGATTCCTTCAATTTACATTACTACAAGAGAATGCAATGATTCTCCAATCTTTACCAATTCCAAATACTAAAACTTTTAAATAGATGTTATTTGGAAAGGTTTTTTTAAAATATAGTATCTCAGGCTAGGAGTTAACTCAGTGATACAGCACTTGCCGAGCAACCATGACTCTCTGGGTTCAATCCCCAGCACCACAATAAAATAAAATAAAACAAAATAAAATCTCCTTTCAACTTGCATTTGTGATTGCTGGTGAGGTTTTTGAATTTGTTCATATGCAAATATTCTTCCTGCCTTAATTTTTAAAACATAATTAAATAAAACATATTACCATTAAGATAATATGACATAGTAGTTGTCTAACATAAACTTTTTATTATAAGGCCTTGAAAATAGGAACCCAAAATGGGACAATCGGTATGATAGTACACAACTATAACTGTCGAGAGTCTGAAGCCAGAGGATGGTGAGTTTGAGGCCAGCCTCTACTACATAGTGAGGCCCTGACACTCCCTGACAAATAAATACACAAAAATAAAACCAAACAAACAAATAAACAAAAAACTGTGGCAGAAAAGCCAGGACATGCAATTGTCATATTTATGTGCCATGTTGGCTTCATAATTATCTGTGCAAGAAGGAATCACAAGGTAATAATTTTAAGGGATCAGGATATAGGAAAAGATTTCTATAAATTTTGCTTCTTATTATGTGCTGCTGAGTTAAGCTGCGACTAAGATTAAAGACAGGAGAGCAAGGAAGGAAGTGTCTTGCAGACAGAAGTACATCTCTGCCAAAGGTTCAAAAATACCCAGACATTTCCCTGGTGGTACCTTGCAGTTCTTTGTACATTGTATTTTTCCCATAACAAAGACCCTAGCCTGCAGCTAGAGCTATTTTACCCCCTGAAAATTCTCTGAACAAAATTGCCTGAATCCAGATTTCTATTTTTAACCCCCATGGAAGTCTCCTTGAATAAATCACTTGATCTGAGTGTGTGAAATGTGCCCTGGGCTTTGAATAGCTTCACTTATATTAGAGTCTATTCAGGTAAATTCAATCCAATGTGCATTTATTCAGACCTCACCATGAAAAACAAATGGGAAAAAGAAAGAGGTCCAGTAGTAGTAAGAGATACATTAACACGTAATCACAATATACCATGATTCTCTGTGTGATATGGTGGCATATAAAGCACCTCAGAATTACAGACAGCAGATGGGAAAGAAAACTCTTTTTACCTCTTCTTTTGTTGAACAGGTGAATAAAGGATTTTTCAGGAAGTAAAGGAGAGAGAGGAGAAAGAGACTAGTATAAAAAAGAAAGAAAAACCCTCCAGTTTCTTCCTTATACCAACAAATTTACACCCCCTCCCCCAACAATTTAACCTCTTATTAGGCTTCCTAGTTTGCTCTAGAATTAAGTAAGTAGCCAAATCTTTGGGGCAGACGACTAAGGATTTATTGGGCAACATGAATGGTGTATGGAAGCTATATAGAAAAGTATATCAGATTATTGTTAGGTTTCATCAGTTGGGTCCAAATCATAGCAACTCTATGTACAACAGAATGAAATATTCCCCCACTCTGTGCCAGGCATATGATCTTATTTACGTTTAAGTCCATTGTTGCAGACACTGTGTCAATCCATCTAGTTGAGGGTCCTTCTTTTTTCCATTCACCTTCCACTCTCCCAAACATCCTGTCATTCTCCAGGGATTGGTCCCTCCTGATAAAATGTCCAAAATATTTGGACACAGTCTAGTCATCCTTGCTTCCAAGAAGCACTCTGGTTGTACTTCTTTTAGAATAAATCTGTTGGTTCTTTTGGCAGTCCATGGTATATTCAATATTCATCTCCAGCACCACAATTCAAAAGCATCAATTCTCCTGTCTCTCTTATTCAATGCCCAGCTTTCACAACCATATGATGGGACTGAACATATCAAGGCATGAGGCAGGCGCACCTTTGTCTTCAATGTGACATCTTTACTTTTCAACACTTTAAAGAGGTCTTTTGCAATAGTTTTTCCCAATGCAATGCATCTTTTGATTTCTTCACTGCTCTTTCCATGGGTATTGATTGTAGAATCAAGTAATGCAAAATTTTGGACATCAATTTTTTCCCCATTTATCATGAAGTTGGATACTGACCCAGCTGTAAGGGTTTTTGTTTTGTTACCATTGAGGTGCAATCCATACTGAAGGCTGTGTTCTTTGATCTTCATTACTAAATGTTTCAAATCCTCTTCAGTTTGAGCAGAGTTGTGTCATCGGCACAAGGTAAGTTGTTAATGAGTCTTCCTCCAATCTTGATAGAAAAACTGTAGATCAGACAAGTCAAATGACTTGCCTCAGACCTCCCAGAAAGTGACACAGCCAAACATAATCTAAGTCATCTGAGTACAAGTTCAGAAGAAGAAGCTTCTTTTCAGAAGAAGAAAGCTGAAATACGTTATAAGGCATGCTGGTACTATCTGTGCATATAAATGGCTCCAATATCTAGAATTTGTTTTCATATTTCCAAAGTTGTTCCCTTTAAAGTTGTACTAAAAGCTAGACAAACAAAAAAAGCTACATAGAAACAGGGGAGAAGGGAAGAAGGAAATATTTGTTACACCACTGACTTAAGCAGAAGATGCATGAAAGTGATAATGTCCTAGGGATTGGGGGCAGCAGCTCAGTGGTAGACTGTTTGCCTTGTAAGCATGAGGTTCTGGATTCAATCCTCAGCACCTTCTTCCAAAAAACCCCCAAAACAAACAAAAAAATTATAATGTTCTAAAATTTATGCCTATTGCATAAAAGAGGAGGTAGAAGAGGAAGTAGCTTTCCTAGCTAAAGAAGAGCTAGCAAAACCAACTGCACCGACATTATCACATTATTATGCTATTTTCACACATAATACTTGTGCTGTAGGCTTGGGAGAAGGACCCAGCAACCTACTCCCTAAAAACAATTAGCCATTAAAAACACTATGAATAACAGAGAAACACTAACAATAGTGTTTTGCCTGTTGTACATAGGGTCGCTAGGAGTCACACACCTACTCAATGGCACCTAACAATAACAATAATTTTAATACTCATCACACAGATGGCACTTATCATATGCAGGGTATTGTTTTGTTTTAGTCGTGCAAACTCATTTAATCCTCACCTTACTGGACAGTGCATAACAGAGAAAGGAAAAGAATTGATGATTTTGAATTGTGGTGCTGGAGATAAATATTCAACATACCATGGACTGCCAAAAGAACCAACATATCTGTCCTAGAAGAAGTACAACCAGAGTGCTCCTTGAAAGCAAGGATGGCTAGACTGTGTCTTTTTTTTTTTTTTTTTTTTTTTTTTTTTTTTTTTTTTACTTTTTGAGACAGGGTCTTGCTAAGTTATGCAGACTGCCTCTGGTCTCGAACTTGCAATCCTCCTGCCTCTGGCTCCTGAGCCACTGGGATTACAGGCGTGCACCACCACGCCTAGTGCTAGACTGTGTCTTACATATTTTGGACATCTTATCAGGAAGGACCAGTCCCTGGAGAAGGACATTATGTTTGGGAGAGTGGCAAGTCAATGAAAAAAAGGAAAGCCCTCTATGAGAGGAATTGACACAGTGTTGGGGAGTATTTTGTTCTGTTGTACATTGGGTCACTATGAGGCAGACTCAACTCAGTGGCACCTAATAACAACATTACCCTAAAAGTCAGGTACAATTATAACTTTCATTTTATAGACAAGGAAATCTGGGGTAAAGAATGAATTAGTATGACGTTCAAGGTAACACAGTTAGTAAATGATGGAGCCATGACATAAACATGGAGAACTGGGCTTCCTACGGTGATGGAACCATAACTATACTGCATGTTCTGGTACCCACCAAGGTCTTTCCAAGATCACCCAGACCTCCCTTTGATCTAGGTTTGGAGGATTCTCCACATTGTGCTCCTACAACACCTTACATGCCCTCTGGCAAAATACTCCTCACATTTTATGTAATTGCATCTTGAATGGCCTTTCTCCATAGTCTCAAAGTTATGGAAGCAGATCCTGTGATCATCTCTTTCACCATTGTATTCTAAGCACCTGGCTCAATGCCTGACCACAGTAGCTGCTCAACACATATTTATTTAACTAATTAATAAATTAATCTAACAAGCCAGCCATGGTGGCATGCATCTATAGTCCCAGTTCTTGAGAAGCGGAGGTGAGAGGATCTTTAAGCTTAGGAGTTCAAGCCTGTGCAACATAGCAAGATCATATCTAAAAAAAATAAATAAATAAAAATAAAAATAAATTAGCTGGGAATGGTGGCTCAACCAGGAATCCCAGCAACTTGGGAGGTGGAAGTAGGAGGATTGCAAGTTCAAAGCCAGAAGCATTCTACATAACTTGGCAAGACCCTGTCTCAAAAATAAAAAGTAAAAAATGGGCTAGGGGTGTAGCTTAGTGATAGGGCCCTTGCAAAGGATGCATGAGGCCCTGGGTTCAACCTCCAAGTGCTGCAAGAATGAATGAATGAATAAATAAATAAATAAATAAATAAATTTCAACAAATACTTCTATAATGTTTACTACATGCCTGGCACTGTTCAAAGAGCAAATGTTAAACAACTCTATGGGGTAGGTACTCATACAGGTATATATTTTACCGATAAGAAAACTGAGATGCACAGAGATTGAGTAATTTGATCAAGGTCACACGGTAGCAATAAGCAGGAAGATCAGGATTAAAACTCAGGCAGTCTGGTTCCAGAGTCTATGTTCTTAACTACTAAGCTGAATGAATGCATGAATGAATGAGAAGGAAAGTAGGAAAAAGAAAGAAAGAATTATCAATCTGCATGCACCATAATATCTAGGTGTGCACCATCATTCTGGGATTGCTGTTCAGTGGGGTTTTGTGGCCAATTAGTTTTCCTACTGGCCTCTTGATCGCTTCCTTTTTGGCTCAAATTGGTTACTTTTCAGTGACCTTTCCCATTGGAAAGCTGATGAACATTACAATTGCTCCTTTACAAATATGATTTTACACTTCAATCCGTGGTTAACCCCAATCCTTCCACCTCTTCGGGGGGGGGGGGGGGAAATTTGGAGGAGGATCATCCAGGGGAAGCTGGATGGTAATCAAGTTGGGTGTGGTGCTACATATCTATAGTCATAGCTACTTGAGAGACTGAGACAGATGGATCACTTGAGCCCATGAGTTCAAGACCAGCCTAAACAACACAGCAAAATTCTGGAATGAAAGTGAGAGCAAGAGCAAGAACAAGAGGGAGAGAGAGAGGGGGAGGGAGAGGAAGAGAGAATTGCTTGAATAAGCAATATGCTGTTAAATTTTGTCTGTGTTTCTATATGGGTAAGGTATAGGCATGACCTAGGCTTTGCAATCAGGTACTCTTTCTAGGACTCAGAGTGAGTGATGCGAGGAGATAGCGCAAGTCAGGTTTTACTCGTGATAGCATGCAACAGATACAACAGTGCCATCCAAGCCATGCAGAACCATGGTGGAGGATTTGATAGTAGTGATATTTGTCCTGCTATCCAGACCTCTCCAGCTGCCAGCCTTCTGGTTCCTGCATGTTTTCCAAGCCTGGTTCCCCATATCCCAGCCAATTCTGTGAGTCACCCAATGTCCTTCGAATAAATTTATATTCTACTTATATTAGTCATGAACCACTATTATTCTCCCTATTCAAGAGCCCTGAGTAATAAACAGTGAATAGGAAGGCAAGCCAAGCAACTTCAGCTGGAGCCAGCCTCTACCAGGAATAAGCATGGCTGCAGATCTCTCCAGATCTAGGGCCTTAAGTAGCAGAATCTATGTCACTAAACTATACTTTTGGTCTCTTCATGGAAGTCCAGAGAATTTAAAAACAAAAAATGAGTGAAAGGTAAATAAAGGCTATACTGGCTTCTGGTGTAGATAACTCTGTTTCCTTCAGATAATGTTATCAGGGCTGTCCAAGGATAAATGAATTCTCTTCTGTCCAGCAAAAAGAACTGGTTTGGTGCAAGAATGGGGAAGGATAGTGAGTCAAAAGGAAACAAATGAAAGTTTCCAGGCAAAGCTACCAAGATCAAATTCATCTGTCCCAAGGAAGTTTGGTAGAGAAAGGCTCTATAACTTGGAAATGGTAAAATACCATGAGCAGGCTCAGGAGTGATTCTTTTTTCTTTTTTCTTTTCTTTTTTTTTTTTTTTTTTTGGTACTGGGGGTTGAACCCAGGGCCTCGCGCCTGCATGCTTTGCAAGTGCTGGACCACTGAGCTGTACCCCCAGCCCATTCTTTTACTTTTTTGAGACAGGGTCTCGCTAAATTACGCAGACTGCCTCTGGTCTCGAACTTGCGATCCTCCCGCCTCTGCCTCCCAAGCCGCTGGGATTACAGGAGTGCGCCACCGCGCCCAGCTCAGGAGTGATTCTTTGTGAGTATAGCAGAGGGAAAGTTGAGTCTTTACACTTTATTCATTAGCAAGAGAAACTCATTTTCTTTGTTTACTGCCATATCCTCAATGGTGCCTGACACCATGTGGGTCTTCCATAAATATTTGTTCAAAGAATGAAAAAATCATTATAGATTAGACACCCTCCATCAGTTAGCTCATGCCTTTTATCAAGGATTCCCATGAGGGCAAGATGCAATGATGGTTAGGATTTGAATCCAGACCTGTCTAGCTCTGAAGCCCACATTCCTAATCTTTTGGCTGCGTTGTCTGTTTGCTAGACCCAGCACTAGAAATTGCTCAGGATCTGTTGCCAGCCAAACTATGTAAATGAGTCCAGCACAGTTTGCTCACCAACTTGTCACTTGCCCTGGTTGCTCCTTCCTTGCTCTCTGGCCATTATCACAGTAGATATGCTGGATTTTTCAAGGTAGCAAAGGTCCTCTGGGTAAATGTGATTTGGATGTCACGCTTTATGAGTGAATATGAAAGACACATTGCTTGTATACCAATGTCACAAAGAGTCTAGGGAAATTGCTCTTTCAGTGTTGACTCATAGATTCCCATTTCCTTCTGTCACTACTATATACACCAACACTTGGGTCCTCACATTACTCAGATATAAGTTTATGGAGGTGGCTGAGCTTGGACAAAAATCTGAGTAACATACTGACTCAGTATCATCCCCTGCCTCTCCAATGACTAAGGCTTTGTTATAGTCTCGTATGCCAAGTTCTTCCCTGGAGATTCATCTCTCCCTGGAGATTTCTTGGAGTCCTCTGAAGGTGGCTGTCTCTCAACCTCCCAGAGGTGCTCAGACTTGGATGAATCCCAGCAGTGGGCACAAATGAGATTCTCCTTGGGGTTCTGGGACCACGATAGCAGTTTCAAGCATATTTAACCAACTGTTTTGAACTCACATGCAATAAAATCGACACAATGAAAAAATTTTAAATCAATTTTCCACTTTACATGAAACTATATAGAAAGAAAAATAATAGTGATAGAGCAAGCAGGTCAATGTTTGCCCGAGACTGATGGTAGAAAGAGACAAACAGTGTAAAGGGGCAAGAGGAAACTTGTTGAGGTAAGGAACCTTTCCATGTCTTGACTGTGGTGAGGATTATGTGATTGTTCACTTGATAATACCTGATATCCTGGAGTCCTTCATAAACAAGCCCTGAAGAAAAGAGCTTGGATGAAGGTAGTTATGTGAGAGATGATCCCAAGATGTACAAGTGAGGAAGTGTAGAAAGCAAGACATGGAAGAAAGAAAAAGTGTACCTTAACTCTCAGTTTACTGACATGGGTAACTGGTGCTCAGTCCTGCTGAGGACCCTCTGAGATACTAAGTACAACATGCTTCAGCAATGCTCCACCAAGGAGACAGGGACCCTGGGATATTTCTTCACCAGTTCCCAAACCCTTTGGTTTGATAGTTATACCCAGTGCATCAACACCCTCACACTTCCAGTTTGTTCCAGCCTACAGCCAAGCTTCCTGTGATGGGGCAGAGTCAGACAAGGTATGTTAGCTTTCCATCACTGTGCCCAAATAATCAACTTATAAGGAGGAAAGCTCAGATGTTTCACTCCATGATCACAGGGCCTCATCATTTTGCGCCTGTGGCAAGGCAGAACATAATGGGGTGGGACACGTAGTGGAATAAGACTGCTCACTTCACGGTAGCTGAGAAGCAAGAAGAGGGAGGAGGGCCCAGTCTCCTCCAAAGGTATGCTCCCAATGCCTAGTTTCCTTCTACTGGGCCCCACCTTCTAAAGCTTCTACTACCTCCCAACAATACCACAGGGTAGTGGCCAAGTCTTTAACACATTGGCCTTTGGGAGACATTTAAGATACAAACCACCAGGTACTATGGTGCAGTCCTATAATCCCAGAGACTCAGGAGGCTGAGGCAGGAGGATGGCAAGTTCGAGGCCAGAGGCAGCCTGCACTATTTAGCAAGACTCTGTCCCTAAGTAAAATAATAAAAAGGGGGCTTGGAGTATAGCTCAGTGGTAGAGCACTTGTCTAGCACACACAAGGCTCTGAGTTCAACTCCCAGTACCAAAAGAAAAAAAATCCAAACAGCACACAGGAAGCTGGGAATGGTCTGAATCAGAAGCAGCTGCAGTATACACCAGTGGGCTGACAGGTGATAGAGCAGAGCATCAATGGCATCTAAAACACACCAATATCAGAAAGACTTCTTAGTTGCAAATAACAAAAGTTTAACTCAAACTGGCTCAAGCAAAAGATTGATTATCTTAGCTCATGGCATCATGTGATCAAAAAGTCTAAGCACAAATCAGGGGACTCAAATAATGTCATCAAGCCTCTCTCCATCTTTCAGATCTGATCTTCTCTAAGTGAGCTTCTTGGCAGATTCCTCATGTTAGTGAAAGGGTTGCTAAAAGCTCTTGAGTCTATAGCCTCTAGACTTAGCATTACTGCTGACGAGAATATGTCTTTCTGAAAAATCTTACATAACACTCTGGAGTTGCTCTGATCATACCAACACAGATCACTTATCTCTAAGCAAAGGGATAAAGGTGATGGAAGGATGCTAGTTGATGAGGCTTGTTGTTGTTAGGTGCCGTGGAGTTGGGTGCAACGCTTAGTGACCCTCATAGTGTTTTCAATGGCTGATTGTTTAAGGATTGCTTTGGGAGTGGATTGCCAGATTATTCTCCCATTTTTGCAGTGCTGGGGATTGAACCAAGGGCCTAAGAGAGTGCAGCGTGGCACTCTATCAACTGAGCTAAACCCCAGCCCCATGGTGAGGTTTGGTCATAGGCTAAACTTGAACCATCACAGTGGCTTGGGGGGCTTTGATTCTTTAGCTGTGGTGTGATCCCATGTTCTACCTCTTTTGGTTCCATCATTTGAACCTCAGGAATGCTGAGAAGGGAAATTATGTATCTGTACAAGAAGTTATCAAAGCTGGGCATGGAGGCATACACATGTAATCCTAGCACTCCAGAGGCAGAGGCAGGAAAGTGGAGAGTTTCAGACCAGCCTGAGCTACCCAGTGACTTCAAGGACAGCCTGAATGACCTAACAAGACACTGTCTCAAAAAATCAGAGGTTGAGGATGTAGCTCAGTGGAAGAGGGCTTGCCTAGCAAACCCCTGAGTTTAGTCCCCAGTACTAAAAATAAATAAATGCATAATATTTGTGATAAATATATTTCATAAAATTGTTCCTAGAAAAAATCATAATGAATGCTGGACAAGCAAAAATCATGCCTGTTACACCAATATATCTTAAATTTTAACATGCATATTAATGACCTTCAAATCTCATTAAGAATACAGATTCTGCCCTGGGTTTAACCCCTAGCATTGGAAAAAAAAATACAGATTTTAATTCAATGGGTCCTGAGATTTTGCACAGGCAACAAGCTCCAAAGTGGTACCAATGATGCTGGCTCATGGGACACTCTTTAAGTAGCAAGATGCTATCCCCACAAAGCTAAAAAAGATGTTATGGATTATGTCCCTCTTACTCTCAGAGTGCCTGTAGCCATATCACTGTGGCTTCCCATGCTGTCAGATCTTGGAAGCTAAGTAGGATTGGGCCTGGCTGGTAATTGGATGGGAGACTGCCTGGGAACACCAGGTGTTGTAGGCTTGGGACAAGGACCTGACAACCCACTCTCAAAAAATAAGTAGCCATTGAAAACCCTATGAATAGCAGAGAAGCAGGACAATAGCATTTTGCCTGTTGTATGTATGGTCGCTGTGAGTCGGATATCAACTCGGTACCTAACAACAACAACTCCCAGTGCTTAGTTTTTTCTGTCATCTGACTCAGGTTTCACCTCTTCCTCTCAAATTCTTCCATTGAATCCTTTAGTATTTCTACTCTACACCCTTCCAGATCATTCTCCATATTTACTATTTTTTAATTAGAATATAGGTTTGCACTAAGAATACCACATCACTGTAAACAGGTGCTCATTTTATTATTTTTCAGGGACTAGAAATACCACGATGTCCTTCTTATTCCCTGTTTTTACTTTCAGATGTGTATTGATCCTTCCTTTTATAAACCTGTTTTATAAACCTTCAAGATTTATGTAAGTTGGCCATATCATCCTTTCCCCTTACTCTTTTAATGTCACCTTATACCACTCTGTTCATTCTCCTTCCTCCACTTCCACACTGTTTTCCTACCTGATCCATCTCCTGTCATGTGACTTCTCAGTCCTTGCCTGTCTCACTCCAGTGAACATTTTCTTCATTCTACCTGGTTTAGCTCAGTTGGTAGAGCACTGCTCCATACTCTGAGGACACGGGTTAGATCCCCAGCACCACAAAAACAGGAAAAAGATATGGCAATCCACTCCCAAAGCAATCCCGAAACAATCAGCCATTGAAAATCCCATAAGGGTCACTACGAGTCAGATGCAACTTGACGGCAACTAACAATCAAACAACAAACCTGAGCCCCCACTTCCCACAGTCACACCTCCTCATGACTGGAAACTGGTGTGGATCTCCAGAGATATGTCAGCTCACCCTGGTCCCCAAAGCAAGCTTTCTTCAAGGAACATCTGGCCAGTAGAACTTCCTGTTATAGTCCACCCCAGGCACTGCAAAGATCCACTATCTCACTCAGGGAACCACTCCTCCTTGTTTCCTGCAGGCCTCTCTTCCTAAAGGTAAATTTAGAAGAGGGTGGAGGTTCATAGGAAGAAGCCCAGCCCCCATTGCTGCATTTGGTCCTGAGGCTGCAACAGGTCTTCATTTTTTCCCTCCCCTCCACTACTCATGTTAAACTTCTCTCACCCTCAGCCATCACCTTAGCTGGTCTTCAAGGCTATCCCGAAGGTATAATTAAAATCTTCATTCTCAAGGAGTCTGAGCTCTTTATAATTATAACTTCCCTAGACCAGGACTGCTGCATGTGTCTACTAGCAAGTGTTCCACATGCACTCCCCAACAATCCTCACCAGTTATATAAAAGCAGACCACCTCCTTCTGCTGATCAGGTCAGTTACCCCACCAAGATGGGGACTCTCTCATTTCTGGTTGCTGGTTACAAGTTCAAAGTGTGTTTGTGGCAGCAGTAGCTTATACTTTAATGGGACCCTTGCTATATCCTCTGGTGACTAAGTGCCCTTTTTGGGTACCAGAAACTTTAACGCTGCAGAGCCCAGCATTACCAAATAGGAGTGCAAAATCTCCAATGGATTACACCCTTATTTAATAGACCCATATATTCTTCCTATTGGGGACATTGTGCCCATGAACTCTGATTTAATGTATACTCTGCATCTGGATCTCAACGGCACCTAACTGCATCTGGAAGGATGGTGTCCTCCCTTTATAGTGTATAGTCTTTGAGCTTGTGCTTAAGCTCTGTCTTCAGTGCTTTATGAGGCTGACAGATTCTGAGTAGTGTATTTTTGTTGTTGTTGTTAGGTGCTGTTGAGTTGGGTGCAACTCATAGCAACCCTATGTACTAAGGAACAAAATACTCCCCAACGCTGTGCCATGCCCAGCACTATTGTCAGTGCTTCTCTGCTATTCATAGTGTTTTCAATGGCAGATTGTTTCAGGAGTAGATTGCCAGGTCTTTCTCCCTTGCTTGCAGCACCTGGTGGTCCCAGGCAGTCTCCCATCAGAGGAATAACCAGGCCCACCCTGCTTAGCTTCCAAGATTAGGTGGGATCGGATGCCAGGCTGCTATGGCTGCCTAAGTAGTGTGGTAGATTAAAAACCATAGGGTTATCAGTCAACTATAGTCCCTCCAGCAGGTTCTCTTCAAAGAACATTTGAGCTGTGTACTTTCATGACTGACACAATCTTCAAACTGCTGAAAACCAAAAATATCTTTTGACTCAGAACTCATATCCAGGGAAAACACCTTTCAAAACAGATATCACTGTAAATGAAACCTTTCTAAGCTAAGAAAAGCTGAGGGGATTGACAGCAAATGTCCACTACAAGAAATGTTAAAGGAAGTTCTCCAAGTAGAAGTATGATACCCAGCAGACATTTATATCTATATAAAGAAATAAGAGCTCCACAAAGGGTAACATGAAGGTAACTATTAAATATGTTTTTCTTCTTTATTTTCCCAAGAGATAATTGATGTCCAAAGTTAGAATAGTAACTGTGATATTGTGAAATATATTTCTGGTCTTCATCTAGTTTCCTGGCATACCACTAAAATGCTTGGAACTTTCAAAGTGGCAAGTATATTTTTATATACTATTTCTTTGACAAATGGCTGACAGCCCCTATGTAGTTTCAGAATGGGAGCTGGTCACCAGAAAAATCAAAGTAGGATTAGACAGTTGGGACTTTCAGCCCTACTCCCAACCTCTGGTGAGGGAAGAGGGGCTGAAAGTTAAGCTGATCACCAAAGGCCAGTGATTTAATCAATCATGTCCATGTAATGAAGCCTCTACAAAATCTAAAAAGGACAGTGTTCCAAGACCTTCCAGGTAGGGAAACATTGAGGTTCCCGGAAGATGGCGTGGCAGAACATGGAGGCTCTGCACCCTCCCCCCCACCCCCGGCACCCCACACCAATGCATCTCTCCAACTATAATTTTTATAATACCCTTTCTTACAATAAACTGCTAAATGTAAGGAAATGTTTCCCCGAGTCTTGCAAGCCTCCAGCAAATCAATCAAGCCCAAAGAAGGGATCATGGGAACCCTAATTTATAGTGGGTATATGGGGTATGTGATTGACATCTGAAGTGCAAGGGCAACCTCATGTGACTGAGCCCTAAAATGAGGTTAATACTACCTCCATTTAGGTAGTGTATGAATTGAATTAAATTAGAGGACACCAGCTGGTGTCCCCTGCTGAAGGACCACTAACTTAGTGTTTGAGGCAAAAATCATGCACACATCTGTAGTTGCAGAAACATTTAGTGTATAGTAGAAATTCAATTTGTTATTCCTATAATCTCCCAGTAACAACACATTGGGAATTTGTAACTTCTGTAAAAGTAAAATGTATGACAAAATAGCATGAACAATACTAAAGAGGAATTGGAAAGTATCCTAAGATTTTGTTGTTGTGATGGTAGTGCTAGGGAATGAACCCAGAGCCCCCTGCATGTTCAGTATGCACTATACCACTGAGTTACACCCCCCACCATGATTCTTACACTATTTGTGAAGTAGTAATATTATTATTATTATTATTATTATTATTATTATTATTATTATTATTTGTGGTACTGTGGGTTGAACCCAGGGCCTTGTGCTTGCATGCTTTGCAAATGCTCTACCACTGACCTGCACCCCTAGCCCATTTTGTATTTTTTGCTTTTTGAGACAGGGTCTCATTAAATTATGCAGACTGCCTCTGGTCTCAAACTTGCGATCCTCCTGACTCTGCTTCCTGAGACACTAGGATTACAGGCATGAGTCACCATGACCAGCAAGTAGTAATATTACTTAAAGGTGGAGTGTGATATATTAAAGATATGTGAACGATAGCTGGGTGTGGTGGCACATGCTTGTAATCCTAGCAACTCAGCAGGCAGAGGTAGGAGCATTGCAGGTTGGAGGCCAGAGGTAGCCTGTGTAAGTTAGTGAGACCTTGTCTCAATTTAAAAAATAAAAAAGAGGCTAGGGATGCAGCTTGGGGCAGAGTGCTTGCAAAGCATGCGTGAAGTCTGGGACTCAGCCCCCCAGTACTGAAAAAAAAAAAAAAGACAGGTGAAAGATGCAAACCCTAGGTCACCCACCAAAATAAAAAGAGCTATCACTCTAATAAACCTAATGGAGATGATATGAAATATTAAAATATACTCAACACAAAAGATGGAAAAGAGGACAAAAAAAGATTGGACACATAGAATACTAGCAATATGGTAGACTGAAATACAACTATATCAACAATTATACTAAATGTAAATGGTTTAAACAGCCCAATTAAAAGGTAGTGATCATCAGATTGAGTCAAAAAGTAATACTCAATATATGTTGCTATAATATATGCTACTGTCTCCTCAGCCTGGGCAACAGTGAACAACCATGACTTTCTTTTTTCTCTTTTACCTCTTTTGGGAATCATTTGGCATGCTGAATCAAAGAATCAAGATCTTTCATCAGTTCTGGGAAACTCACAGACATTATTTCCACATATTGCCTCAACTCAATTTTCTTCTTCTCCTTCAGGGATACTAATTATATTGGACTATCTCACTGCTTTTGGTGCAATGCTTATTCTCTATTTTGTATTTACTTCATTTGTCTCTGAATTTCATTGCAAATCTTCCACCATATAGTTTACTAATTTTCTTTCTGGCTCTGCCTAATCTTCTGTGAAACACATATAAAGTATTGAGTTTGTAATTTTGGTGATTATCAATTTAAATTTTTCTAGTTGGATCTTTTTCAACTTTGTGATTTCACCTTTTTGTTGTTATTTTTTCAATAGTACTGGAGGTTAAACCCAGGGCCTTGCATGTGCTAGGCAAACACTCCAACACTGAGCCATGCCCACCTGCTCCATTTTTTTAAAAAAACAGAATCTTGCTAAACTGTGTATGCTAGCTCTGACCTCAAATTGGTGATCTTCCTACCTCAGCCCCCTGACCCACTGTGATTACAGGCATGCACCATGGTACCTGGCCTGTGGTGCCATCTTTAATAGTTTCTAGTTTCTTGTATAAACTTTAAAGTTCATATTCTTTTTCTACATGAAAAGAGGAAATGTAATTGTTTTATAACCTCTCTCTAATAATCTTAAGTGTCTGTGTGGATTTTTTTCTGTTGTCTGTTTTTGTTTTGTTAGGTTCTCATTTGCATCATTTTGACTTCATGTATATTCCATGATTTTTTGCTTCTTGGACATTTTATTTTAAAAATGACTTCTAGGTATAATTTAAGAGCTAGGATAATGTAAACTTCCTTCAGAAAATTTTTGTTTCCTTCTACCAAGAAACTGGTTGTGTTAGTAGTAGTCCAAGATCTTAGATTAGTGAATCACCTACTTGACCCATAGGAGTTAAGTCCCTACACTTACCTTCTTAAGTAGGGCATCTCAAGGTTTCATTGAAGGGCAGAATATCTCCATATCCAGCATGTGTTGAATTACTTCTGTCACTTTTTGGTTCAGGTATCCATGAAGCCACCCCACTTTTTAGCTTCTCTTCTCAGATTAGCCCCAGTATACTAGTATACTAGTCAGCTAGTATACTAGCTGACTACTGCTAGTATATATACTGCTAGTATATAATAAATATATATAATATATATAATATATAATATATGTAATATATTATATATATATATATAGTTGGACATATTTGGATCAAAAAAATCCAAAAAAATAAATATAATAAATATATAATAAAGAGGGGCAATCTTGTCTTTGGCAGCAGGGGTTCTACCTTTGGCCATTAGCCAAAGGCAGCCTTGTGTCTCAGATCCTTTTTTTGAGAAATCAAATTCTTCCTGGACAGAAGTGTCTTCAATTTACCTCTTTAAGCTCCAAATCCTTCCCAGTTCAAGGCCTATTACATTTTTATAATTAGAACTTTTAGTAAATGTGTCTAGTATTAATCTAACTTACTTTTAGTTGTCTTTAGTGAAAATATAAAAAGACATATGTTATGAGCCCCCAAGAATAAGAAAGTGGAGTGGAGAGAGACAAATCTGGATGGTCCTGGATATTCACTCCTTTTCTTCTTTCATTATAGTGATAGGTTATTAGTCAGCGAATATTTACTTGTTGTTGTTGTTGTTGTTAGGTGCTGTCAAGTCATGTCCAACTCATAGCAACCCTCATAGGGTTTTCAATGGCTGATTGTTTTGGGATTGCCTCAGGAGTGGATTGCCATGTCCTTCTCCCATTTTTATGGTGCTGGGAATCCACCCCAGGATCTCGGAGACTGCAGAGCGGAGTTCTACCAACTGAGCTAAATCCCAGCCCCAAAATACTCACTTACTTCCCCCAAATTACACAAGAAAAGTCTACTTCCCAGCTCTTCTCATGTTGAATATGGCCATGGAGCATGCTTTGATTACTCAGATGTTGCCTAATATGGTCCAAGGGGAAGCTTGATATGTGCTTACATATTTGGGCTTGCCCTCCTGCACCTCTACCACTGCCAGGAGAGCAGCTTTCCTCAGGAAGCTGCTGCCCCTTCACACACATAAAAGCAATCCTGAACCCAACCCACAAAGAAGAGCCAATCTCAGCTGGACTTGCAGCTTGAAGCACAGTCACCCAGATGAGCCCAGCTGAGATCCTCTGAGCCTCAATGGACCAGCGGTTTCATAAGAGAGAATGAATGACTATTGTTTTAAGCCTCTGCACCTAGGGTTAGTTATGTAGCACTTTTGTGGTAATAGCTAAGCACACAAGTAGCCTGGTGAGAAGATGGTTCTACAGAAGGAAAAAAAAAAAAAAAAAGACTACTATCAGAATATGAGCTTCAGAAATTTCTCCTTTCTAACAATGTCATTTCCCCAACTAGAAAGTTCTGTGTTACATAATTGTGTAGATGAGGGATGAGGATGTAGCTCAGTGGTTCCGTGCTCACCTAGCATTGCGCAAGGCCCTGTTTGATTCCCAGTGCCATGAGAAAACATAATTGCCTAGATGCTCCCTATTTCCCATTCTTTGTTTAGTTCAAATACCACAGTGAAGGGCCAGGGGTGTGTAGCTATGCATAAGGCCATGGGGTCAACCTCTAGCACCAGCAAAGAGAAAAGAATCATGATTCACTTACACTGGGCTCATTCATGTGTCCTGTGAGACAAGTACTAACATCCTCCTGCATCTCTACCAGTACTCTTCCCCCACCAAATCTTATTTTGCATTTACACTCTGTGGCACTAGTGGAGTATACACCTCTGCCCTCTTTGCACATTAAGGGAGAAGATTGGTCAGTATCACCTTGCGCAATATTACTGATAGCCACAAATGTCAGTAGTTCCACTAAAAGCCCATCAGCAAGCTGAGCATGTGGTACACATCTCTAATTCCAGTACTCAGGAGGCAAGAGGGTAGTGAGTTTTAGACCAGCTTGGGCTACATAGTGAGGCCCAATCTGAAAAATAAAATAAAATAAAAGGACAATAGCAAAAGTTAACAAATCTTAATGTTTTGTCTCATGACATTTTTTTTAACGTGGTACTGAGATTGATCCCAGAGTCTCGTGCATGGTAGGCAAGCACTGAGCTACAGTCCCAACACCTGTCATATGCATTGTTTTTTATCCTTATCACAGACATATAGGAATGATATATATATTGATATATATATATATATGATTTCTAATTTTCCTAGATTCATACTGCATACATTCCACATTCCAATTATTAATGGATGTTTATAGTTGTTCTTTCCCAATCTGAGTTGTGCCACATCAGCAAATGGAGCATATATATATATATATATATATATATATATATATATATATATATAAATTTTGTGTGTGTGTGTGGTACTGGGGATTGAACCCAGGGCCTTGCGCTTGCATGCTTTGCATGTGCTGTACCACTGAGCTGCACCCCCAGCCCATTTTTTTACTTTTTGAGACAGGGTCTTGCTAAATTACACCGACTGCCTGTGGTCTTGCAATCCTCCTGCCTCTGCCTCCTGAGTCACTGGGATTACAGGTGTGTGTCACCATGCCTGGCTATTTATATATTTTTAGTGGTAACTGGAATCAAATCTTGGGCTTTGCACATGCAAAGTAAATGCTATACCACTGAGCTACATCCCCAGACCCTTCTACTCATTTTTGTGTTGATATTGTATCCAATAACCTTCTGAACTCTATAGTTTTCATTACTTTTTCACATATCCTCATGAATTTTCTCTACTAACACTCATAATATCTGCATATGATGTTGAATAGTAACCATAAGGGTATGGGTAGGCTTGCCATATTTATTTTCATTTTTTTCCTCTCTTTGTTTTTGGTTTTGGTTTTTTGAGACAGGGTCTCTCTATGTAGTCCCGGCTAGCCTAGGATGGTGATCCTCCTGTCTCAGCTTCCCAAGTGCTGGAATTATAAATGTGTGACACCATACCCTAGCCCTTGTCATGTTTTAAAGCAAATATTTTCAAAATTCCACTGTTATATATAATATTTGAGTTTATAGAGGATTAATGAAGTCCAATAAAGTCCTCTTACTTCTAGTCTGTAAGTAGATATTTTTAAAAACAATTGAGCACTGACTTCTATTAAAACTTTTCCTATATCTATTAGAATGATCACATGTATTTTCTCCCCCGTGTGTCCATCAGATTGTCATACTATGGGGGGCTTGCATGTTGCTATGATGTTGAAAACTATGCTACTGGTATTACAGATACCAGCAAGGTCACCCATGGTGGACAGATTTCAGTGGAGCTTCTAGACTAAGACAGACCAGGAAGTAGGTCCTGGCAGCCCACTACTGAAACAATTAGCCATTGAAAACTCTATGAACAGCAGAGAAATACTGTCAGATATAGTCCCGGAAAATGAGTGCCCAGGTTGGAAGGCACCCAAAGATGACTGGAGAAGAACTGCCTCCTCACAAGAGAGTCTACCTTGATGACAGAAATGGAGTAAAGCCCCAGGGACCTCCATTTGCTGATATGGCACAACTCAGATTGGGAAAGAACGACTGTAAACATCCATTAATAATTGGAATGTGTAATGTATGCAGTATGAATCTAGGAAAATTAGAAATCATCAAAAGGGAAACAGAACACATAAATATTGACATTCTAGGCATCAATGAGCTAAAATGGACTGGCACAGACCATTTTGAATCAGATAATTGTATGATCTACTATGCTGGGAATATCAGATTAAAGAGAAATGGGGCTACATTCATCATCAAAAAGGACATCTCAATATCTGTCCTGAAGTACAATACTGTCATTGATAGAATAATATCCATACACCTATAAGAAAGGCCAGTTAATATGACTATTATTCAAATTTTTACACCTACCACTAATGCCACAAATGCAGATAGGGAAGATTATTACCAGCTTTTGCAATCTGAAATAAATTGAACATACAATCAGGATGTACTAATAAATACTGGTGACTGGAATGCAAAAGTTGGAAACAAAGAAGACTCAGTTGGAAAATATGGCCTTGGTGACAGAAACAAATGCTAGAGATTGTATGATAGAATTTTGCCAGACCAGTGACTTTTTCATTGCAAATACATTTTTTTCACCAACATAAACAGTAACTATACACATGGAACTCACCAGATGTAACATACAAGAACCAAATTGACTACATTTGTGGAAAGAAACAATGGAAAAGCTCAATATCAGAAGTCAGAAAAAGACCAGGTGCTGAGTGTGAATCAGACCATCAACTACTCATATGCAGATTCAAACTGAAACTGAAGAAAATTAGAACAACTATATGAGAGCCAAAGTATGACCTTGAGTATATCCCACCTGAATTTAGAGACCACCTCAAGAATAGGTTTGATGCAATAGATATTAATGACAAAAGACAGAATTGTGGCATGACATCAAAGACATCATTCAAGAGGAAAGAAAAAAAAAGAGGAAAGCAAAATGTTATTGAAAGACAGGAAAAATAAAAGACCAAATTGCATGTCAAAAGAGACTCTGAAACTTGTCCTTGAACGTGGAGCAGCTAAAATGGAAAACATGATGAAGGTAAAGACCAAGCTTCACCCTATAGGAGTAATCATTTTCTAAATTTTATACAAAACATGTTTTTATTTGTAATTTTAGCTTTCTATATGAAATCCTTGAGCTCAGGTTTAGCTCAATTGGTAGACTGCTGCTCCACACTTTCTGAAGACCCAGGTTCAATCCCCAGCAATGTAAAAATAGGAGAAGGGTGTGGTAGCTCACTCCCGAAAACAATCCTGAAATAATCAGCCCTTGAAAGCCGTGTAAGGATCACTATGAGTTGGCCAAGACTCAATGGCACCTAACAACAATATATGTAATCCTCAGCAATATTTAGTTCTGCTTGTTTTTGAACTTTACATAAAATGTTTCACAGTTATCTATTCATCTGTGACTTTCTTCCTTCCTCCTTCATTTTGTTTTTGAAAAACATTCTTTGAAATTGAAGTTGGAGTTCATTCATCTTTTTGCTATATAGTATTACATTGTACTAAAGTACTCCAATTTATCCATTTTACTATTGATTGACATTTGAGCTGTTGCCAGCACTTTTGTTATTATAACTAATGTTGCCATTAAGGCTCCTGGTGTACCAAAGTAAGACACACACACACACACACACACACACACACACACACACACACCCCAGAGTGGGAACTGTTTGGTTGAAGGGAATATGTATTCATGAGTCGTTTGTATATCCTTTTATAGGAACAATTTTTAAAAATCAAACCAACAAACAATAGCCTGAAAGCCAGCTACCTACTTTGGTAAATTTTTACTGGAACTAGGGTTGGGATTGGGGGTAGGAAGTGAGGTAGCATTGTGTAAATTCAGGGTTGTATATTGTCTTTATTTTATATTTTAATGTTTGCTTATTGTTTTGCATGAATTTTTATTTTTAAAAATGTTGATTACTGAGTTTTTGGTACTCCCTTAAATTCTGTGCCCAAAGCAAATGCCTCACTCACTTTGCCCTGGTCCTAATCCTTCCCTGGTCAAGCCACATCTTAACTCCAGGCTGCACTTCTGCAGTAGCTTCCCACCTCGTCTTTCCATTTCTACATCTGCCAACCATACCAAATCCATTCTCCATGTGGCAGCCACAGTGATCTTTTGAAAAGATAAGTTGAGTCATGACTCAATTGTCTCATATTCTACTTGGAATAAAATATAAACTTCACATGAGGCCCTGCATAATCTGCATACTGCCTTCTTCCCTAGGCTTATCTCCTACCACTCTGCCTTTTCTGCCTTTCCACCAACTTCACTGGTTATCGTTCCATTCCTAGAATGTGCTAAATGTACCAGGGGCTTGACACAGAACTTTTTTTCTCCCCAGTACTTGGGGGATGAACCTATGACCTCAAAAATACTTTGCAAGTGCTCTGTGCTCTACCACCGGACCCCTAGCTCATTTTTCATTTTTTGTCTTAAGACAGTTTCACTAAGCTATGCAGGCTACCTCTGGCCTTGAACTTGAATTTGAGATCTTTCTGCTCCCCACCCCCACCCCCCAGCCTCCCAAGTCTCTGGGATTACAGGTATACACAACTGTGCCCACTTCTGAACAGGCCATTTTTTAAACAGATAATCTCTTCTAGTCCTTTAAATCTTAGTTTAACTCATTGTGTGTGTGTGTTTTTTTTTGTTTTTTTTGTTTTTTCCGGTACTAGGGGTTGAACCCAGGGCCTCTCGCTTGCATGCTTTGTAAGTGCTGGACCACTGAGCTGCACCCCCAGCCCACTGTTTTTTTGCTTTTTGAGACAGGGTCTCACTAAATTACACAGACTGCCTCTGGTCTCGAACTTGCAATCCTCCCGCCTCCCCCTCCTGATCCACTAGGATTACAGGTGTGTGCCAGCGCGCCCAGCAGCTTAACTCATCTCTTCAGAAAGGCTTTCCAATCTAAAGTATTCCTTTCCAGATATTTCTTTCTATGCTTTGTTCTTTCTCCTTCCTAGTATTTTGACAAAATATAAGTAATTTGCTTATTATTTTTTGTCAGGCTTCCCTTTCAAATCCTATGATCTTTGAGAGAGCTTAGTACTTTGCTTACTACCTTATACCCAACATTCAGCACTCAAATACTCACTAAATGATGAACAGTAAGAAAGGCAAATGATAATAAAATCCAAAGTTCATGGGGTTTTGGGGAAAAAAAGACATAAAGCAGCACTAATATTTATTAATATCAAAGCAGCCTGGCAATAATAAAGATCATAAAACTGATCATTTCTTTTGGTCTAGTAGGTCTATGTCTGAGACTATACCTCAAGAATGTAATTTGGAATTTTTATTTATTTACAATATCCATATATTAATAACTTGAAGGCTGAAAAATGGAAAACAAGTCATTGGTCCCCTAGGAAACCACCTCTGTTTTCTTTCTCTTTCTCTGACCTAGATAAGTTCAACTATGTGTCATTTCTATGGCAGAGCTGTAGCAGATGAACATTATTACTATAGAAAAATCACCAAGTTAGGCAAAATATAATCACCATGACTTTTATTTATTTATTCATTTTTGGTGCCAGGGATTGAACCCAGGGCCTCAAGCATGTGCTCTACCACTGAGCTACACCCCCTACCTCTTCACCAAACAGGCAATCATAATTCCCCTGAAATCCTGCTTTTTTCAGATGAAGTTGCCCACTAACTTTCTATGGATGCTATTTCCATATTCACCATTCTCCTTTGTACCAAAGGAGATACCATCTACAAGGCCACGTAAGCCAGAAAATCTGAGTCATTAATGAGAACTCCTTCATATCCAGTTCATCACCAAGTCCTATTATTTCAATCTCAAAAAATGTCTTGAATTCATCACCTTTTTTCTATCTTTGTTGTTGTTGTTGTTGTTGTTGTTAGGTGCCGTCAAGTAGGTATCCGACTCATAGCGACCCTCTGTACAACAGGGGAAACACTATTGTCAGTGCTTCTCTGCTGTTCATAGGGTTTTCAATGGCAGATTGATTTTTGGGAGGGGGTTGCCAGGTCCTTCTCCCAAGCCTACAGCTTCTGGTGTTCCCAGGCGGTCTCCCATCCAGGTACTAACCAGGCCTGACCCTGCTTAGCTTCCTAGATCTGATGGGATCGGATGCCACAGGGCTACCGCTGCAGGCTTTCTATCTTTACTGCTACCATAATCAAAGCAACCATCTGGATGGCTGAAATATTCCCTTCATTACTTGCTCCATTTTCATTCTTTACTTTTTCCTGTCCATTGTCTACACATGGTAGTGATCTTATATTTAAAAATGCACAAAACTAATTCATACATGTAACAATAAACGAATGTAGCAATTTATAAAGAAAGTTACATTTTCCTTCCTCTCCTTTTCAGACACAATCCTCCTAGGTAACTAACCACACATTAAATAGTTGATGTATATGAAACCTTCTATTCTTTTTTCTATAACTATACAGAAATGTATTCACATGTTTTTGAGAATTATTACATGGACAAGTCTATATGAAGTTATGCATATACATATTATAATATATATGCAAAAAATGGTAATATACTGTAGTAAAAGGACCACTGGTTTGAGAAGGTGGTGACTCTAATTAGTTGGTGGACTAAGAACTGTCACTGTCAATCTCCACCAATGAATGGTTCTCAATGTAGGAGAGGCATTGCCCCCTAGTGTTGAATATTCTGGGAGGTACTGCTGGCCTTCAGAGTACAGGGCCCAGGTATGCAAGACTTCCTGCAAAATGTGGGCCTGTTCCCACCTTTTGTGAAAAACAAAAAACTATTTGCTGTCCTTCATGACTTTTATCTTTTATTTTTGCAGTACTAGATATTGAATCCAGGGCCTTGTGCTAGGTAAGTGCCCTTTACCACTGAGCTACACTGTTGTTGCTGTTAGGTACTGTCCAGTCGGTGTCCGACTCATAGTGACCCTGCATGCAACAGGCGAAACATTATTGTCAGTGTTTCTCTGCTATTCATAGGGTTTTCAAAGGCAGATTGATTTTTGGGAGTTGGTTGCCAGGTCATCTCCCAAGCCTACAGCACCTAGTATTCCCAGGTGATCTCCCATCCAAGTACTAACCAGGCCCCACCCTGCTTAGCTTCAGAGATCTGACGGGATCAAATGCCACAGGGCTATGGCTGCAGGCCTGAGCTACACATCCACCTCTTTTTAGTTTTTATTTTGTGATAAGGTCTCACTAAGTTGTCTGTCTCTGGCCTTGAACATGTGATCTTCTTGCCCTAGCCTACTGAGATACTGGGATTACAAGCTTGTGCCACAGTCTCCTGCCCCCTCATGACCTTTAAATGTTCCATCATAAGTGAAAAATCTATTTATAGTTATCTGAACCTAAAATATAAATTGTTTTACATATGAACACAATTGTTTTTGTTTTTAATCTGAACATCAAATGTTTTAGAAATGCATCTATAGGACAGATCAGTGCCGTCCACCAGAGGCGGCCACACCTGTGTGTGTTGGTAGTTGTGGGTATCACATTCATGGGGGTTTTGTTTATAAGTACTAGCAAGTGATGAACTCATTATATTTTCTAAAACAGTCATGATTGAGCAATTATATATTTAAATTAAAATACAAATAATTTCATCGTAAATGCCCTTCTTAGTATTTTTTATATTATAAATAGAGAATTATTTTGATTTAAAACAAAATCATGAATATAGATCGGATACATTATCTACCAGTTTTATTTTAGGCGAATAAAGGGATATTATGAAAATATTTATTTTAAAAAGGCATATTGGGTAAGGTAAGGTTGCCACTAGCTCAGTTGGTACAGTGCTTGCTCTGTGTGCTCTGAGGCCCAGCACTGCAAAAATGGGAGAAAGATCTGGCAGCCCACTTCCGAAACAATCAGCCATCAAAAACACTATGAACAGCAGAGAAGAACTGACATAGTGCTGGCATGACACAGTATCGGGGAGTGTTTCATTCTGCTGTACATAGTGTCATTATGAGTTGGCCCCTACTCAATGGCACCTAACAACAACAACAACAAGGCTGCCACCAGATTAGGTGATGCTTAAGATGCTTTCCAGTTCTTATGGTGAACAGTTCTTACTAGCTCTAGTCTTCACTAATGGAAAAAGCGCCTAGCACGGTAGTTTGTTATATGGTGTCAAGGTGGGTCCAACTCATAGCGACCCTATGTACAACAGAACTAAACACTGTGTCAGGCATATGATCTATTTTATGTTTAAGCAATTGTTGCAGACACTGAGTCAATTCATCTAGTTGAGGGTCTCCTCTTTTTCCATTCACCTGTCACTCTCCCAAACATGATGGCTTTCTCCAGGGATTGGTTCCTCCTGATAACATATCCAAAATACGTAAGATAAAGTCCAGCCATTCTTGCTTCCAAGCAGCATTCTGGTTGTACTTCTTTTAGGACAGATCTGTTGGTTCTTTTGGCAGTCCATGGTATAGTCATCTCCAGTACCACAATTCAAAAGCATCAATTCTTCTCCTGTCTCTCTTATTCAATGTCCAGCTTTCACAACCGTATGATGTGACTGAAAATATCATGGCATGAGGCATATGTACCTTTGTCTTCAATGTGACATCTTTACTTTTCAACACTTTCAAGATGTATTTTGCAACAGCTTTTCCCAATGCAATGCATCTTTTGATTTGACGGCTGCTTCTGTGGGTGTTGATTATAGAACCAAGTAAAGCAAAATCTCAGACAACTCAATCTTTTCTCCATTTATCATGATTCTGCATACTGATCCAGTAGCAAGGATTTTTGTTTTGCTGATGTTGAGGTGCAATCCACACTGAATACTACGTTTTTTGATCTTCCTCAGTAAATGTTTAAAATCTCTTCCACTGTCAGCAAGCAGAGTTGTGTCATCTGCATAATATAGGTTATTAATGAGTCTTCCTTCAATCAAAATGCTGTGTTCTTCTTTGTAAAGTCCAACTTTTCAGATTCCTTGCTCAGCATAAAGATTAAAGAGGTATTGTAGAAGGATACAGCCCTGACACACACTGTTCTTAACTTTAAACCAGACAGTGTTTACTTGTTCTAGTTGAATGAATACCTCCTGTCCATGTACAGATTCCTCATGAGTACACTTAAGTGTTCTGGTATTCCCATTCTTCACAGTGTTATCCATAATTTGTTGTGATCCACAGAGTGAAATACCTTTGCATAATGAATAAAACATAGATAGACATCATAGTGGTATTCTCTGCTTTTGGCTAACAGCCATTACACATCAGCATTGGTGTCTCTGGTTCCATGCCCTCTTCTGAAACCAGTTTGATTTTTCCCAGAGTTCCCTGTTTATACACTGTTGCAGTGGCTTTTGAATGATCTTTAGCAAAATTTTATTTGTATGTCGTATTAATGATATCCTTTGACAATTTCCATATTCCAGTTGGATCCCCTTTCTTGGGAATAGGCATAAATATGGATCTCTTCCAGTCGGTTGGCCAGGTGCTGTTTTCCAAATCCTTAGTATAAACGAGTTTGCACCTCCAGTGCTGCATGTTTGCTGAAATATCTCAATTGGTATTCCATCAATTCCTAGAGCTTTGTACTTCACCAATTCCTCCAAGGCAGCTTCTACTTTGTCCTTTAGTACCATTGGTTTCTGATCATATGCAACCTCTTGCAATGGTTGGTCATCTACCAATTCTTTTTGGTGTAATGACTCTGTATTCCTACCATCTTCATTTGATGTTTCCTGCTTTATTTAATATTTTCCCTGTAGAATCCTTAACTATTACCACTTGAGGCTTGAATTCTTTCTTCAATTCTTTAAACTTGTTAAATACAGAGTGTGTTATTCTATTTTTGTTTTCTATTTCAGCTTTTTGCCCCTGTAGTTATATTTGATTTTGTCTTCTTGAGTTGTCTTCTGAAATCTTGTCTAGTACCCTAACTTCATCATGTCTTCCTTTTATTTGAGCTGCTTGATGTTCAAGGGCAAGTATCAGAGTCTCCTTTAACATATAATTTGTTTTTTTTTTCTTTTTTTGTTGTCTTATCAATAACCCTTTGCTTTCCTCTTGAATGATGTCTTTGATGTCATGCCATAACTCATCTGGTCTTCTATCATTGGTGTCTAATGCATCAAACCTGTTCTTGAGGTGGTCTCTCCACTCAGGTGGGATATACTCAAGGTCACACCTTGGCTCTTATATATTTGTTATAATTTTTTTCAGTTTCAGTTTGAACCTGCATATGAGCAGTTGATGGTCTGATTCATAATCAGCACCTGGTCTTGTTCCAACTTCTGATATTGAAGTTTTCCATTGTCTCTTTGCACAAATGTAGTCAATTTTGTTTCTATATGCTCCATCTGATGAATTCCATGTGTATAGTTACTGTTTATGTTGGTGAAAAAATGTATTTGCCATGAAAAGGTCATTGGTTGGACAAAATTCTATAACGGGATTTCCAGCATTGTTTCTGTTACCAAGGGCATATTTTCCAACTACTGAGACTTCTTGTTTGTTTCCAACTTTGCATTCCAGTTACCAGCAGTTATCAGTACATCCTAATTGCCTGTTTGATCTATTTCAGATTGCATAAGTTGCTAAAACTCTTCCCTATCTTCATTTATGGCCTTAGTGGTGGGTGTGTAAATTTGAAGTATGAATCTAGGAAAATTAGAGATCCTCGAAAGGGAAACGGAGCACATAAACATCAATAGTCAAGGGTATCAGTGAGCTAAAATGGACTGGTATGGGCCATTTTGAATCAGATTAGCATATGGTCTACTATGCTGGCAATGATAGGTTAAAAAGAAATGAGGGTGCATTCATCATCAAAAAGATGTCTCAAGATCCATCCTGAACTACAATGCTCTTAAGTGATAGAATAAAATCCATATGCCTACAAGGAAGGGTGTAGTCCCACACACCTGTAATTCCAGCAACTCTGGAGGGGAGCCAGGAGGTTCTTGAATGTGAGGCCAGAGGCAGCCTGTATAATTTAGTAAGAACCTGACTCAAAATAAGAAATAAAAAATGGGCTGAGGGGTGCAGCCCTGAGATAGAGCACTTGCAAAATATATGTGAGGCCCTGTGTTTAACCCCCAAGCACAGAAAAAAAAAAAAAAGAAAAAAAAAAAAAAGGAAAAAATGGGTGGCACATGGTGCAGTCTAAGCACTTGGGAAGTAGAGGTAGGAGGATCACCAGCTGGTCCTACATACAGAGACAGTCTCAAAACAAATTATTTTCATTTTGTTCTTTTCACTACTTTGTTTGTTATTGTTAGGTGCTGTCAAGTAGAGTCCAACTCATAGCGACCCTATGTACAGTGGGATAAAACACTTCCTGATTCTGTGCCAGGTACAGGACCTTACTTATGTTTAAACCTATTGTTGCAGACACTGTGTCAATCCATCTGGTGGAGGATTTTCCTTTTTTCATTTTTCTGCAGCCATAGCACCCTGGCATCCAATCCCACCTGATCTCAGAAGCTAAGCAGGTTCAGCCTGGTTAGTCCTTGGATGGAAGACCACCTGGGAATACCAGGTGCTGTAGTCTAGGGAGAAGAACTTGGTAACCTACTCCTGAAACAATCTGCCATTGATAACCCTGTGAATAGCAGAGAAGCACTGACAACAGCGCCAGGCATAGCAGAGTGTCAGGGAGTGTTTCTGCTTTGTTTAGCCACTATAAAATTAATAGCATATATGAGTAAAAGTATATTTAAAAACATGTGTGTACCAGACATGTGGTTCACACCTTTAATCTTTGCGACTTGGGAGGTGGAGGCAGGAGGATCCCAAGTTCCAGGTCAGAGGCAGCCTGCATAACTTAGCCAGAATTTGTCTCAAAATACAGAGTGTAAGTTAGGCTGCAGATATGGCTTGGTGGTTGAGCGCGTGCAAAAAAGCATGTGTGAGTCCCAGGGATCCAATTCCCCAGTACCGCCAAAGAATAGATAAATAAATAAATAAATAAAAATTTAAAAAAGAAAAAGAAAAGAAGAAGAAAAAGAAAAACCCAGGGGGAAAAAAAAAACCAAAAACCAAAAACAATAAAAAAAAAACGTCACTTACATTAGACATTCAGTTATCTAAAGATGAACCCAAACAACTTTCCAGGCATCTTTGCTAGGTAAGCATTTTATGATTCTGTAATTTCAAGTTTGTGGTAAAATATGAGTTTATTACATATTTTAATTCTTCACCAAAAAATTGTCATCTCTAGGCTTGACAGTGAAGAAACTGAAACACAGAAAACTAATGTTCTTTTTTAAAATGAAAGCTTTTCACTATGAGATTAGATTAATAGATTTAAAATTGCAATCTCTTTCGCAACTTCTCATCCCTATTTTGATTTTTTCCTTATCAGTTATGTTCTACTATGCATTTTAATCATGTATTTCAAAAATTGTCTCATCTTCCCACTCCCTAATCCCAACATACACACACACGTACGTATGGGGACAGGAAATTTTGTTTTGCTCACCTATGTATTCCAAACATACACAACAGTACCACACACGCACATGGTGCTCAATGAGCATTTGTTGTACGAATGGATGAAGTACACACGCAATAAGCAAAGCCTACTTCTTCGAGCGCCACTTCCACCAGAGTTCTAAGAGGCAACTGGGAAGGACCAGTAAACTGACTGATTTTTGTGATTGCGGACCCCTGGGTGCTCGTCGGGGCTGCGGCTGCATTCTTAATTTCTTTGGGCTATGTGGATGTGTGCGGAGCTTGTAAATTTTAACGCACACAGCTGTGCAGGCAGGACTCGGACCCAAAGACAGTTTGCACCGAAGTCCACAAACTATTCTTAAATTCATGTCATCAGAAACACATGCTATGGTAATTGCATTGACTCTTCAGTTCATTCTGGCAATGTGCGTAGGTCAATTCAGGATATTTCTTCACTGGCGATTTTACAGTAAGGGTGACATCAAGGGTGGTAGAGTTGACGCTCACTTCTCCCAAATAGATGCCGAGCCAGTATCAAACCCTCACTCTAGATCAAATCCCGCGCTCTTCCTCTCCCCAACCTGCTTCCACCTCCACCCCGCCCCTTTCCGATACCTATCTATCGTGGGCGGGGCAGAGAGGAGACGTTCTCAGCTCCCACCAAATTGGCTAAGCTCTCCCGGAGTTTTGGTTTCCCACATTTCAGCAAACACCGAAGAAAAGCGAACGGTAACAAAAACCGCCGGCCAAATGACATTGGAACCGCACACGCGGGCACAGAATGAAGCAAAACACAAAGAAAGGCGGCGTCCACCAGCCACGTGAGCCGGGCGCTCCCCGGTTGCCCTCGCAGTGAGGACTTCAACTCCCGGCGTGCCCCTGGGCGGATACATTCCTCGAACTACAACTCCCAGAGTGCTTCGGGGGCGCGGCAGCCCCAACCTCCCACTCGGCCGCCCGCCGCTGCTCCCGCCCCTCCCCCGCCCCTCCCGGCCGGATCGGCGTGCGCCTGCGCACCAGAGGCCGGAGGAGTCTTACCCTAATGTAAGATGGTGGCCCGTCTGGCTGTGGAACCCACCGAAAGCTGAGAGTCTCTCTCAGCCGTAAAGGTCGGACTCGCTGAAGCAGTCAGGCCTGGTTCTGAAGAGTTTTTTCCCCGACACTCGTTCAGTGGTCTCTCTTGAAGACGCGGCAGCGCGTGGAATCGGCCAAGGGAAAAGCGAGGCAAGGCAGGCGGGTGAGTCTGTGCGGGGCTGGGCTTAGGGGAAACCCGGGGCTGACCGGCTACGAGAGAGCGGAGGCTTCGCTGGGACTGTGCAGGCCGCACCCCCCTTTCTCCCCACCCCCGCCTCGTCTTCACCCTCCTACTCGGTCGCCCTCCTCCTCCTCCTCCTCTTCCTCCCTCTCCCCTCTACGCCACAGCAGTTACCATCAGGAAAAGGCAGCCGGGCCGGCGGCAGCGCCGACTCCCCTCCGATCATTTCTCCGATTGCGGAGCCGAGTCGGCTTCTCGCCTCTAGCTTTTACCCACATTTTTATAGCGGCGGTATTCTTAGGTCTCAGTCCTCCTTGCTTCCCCCAGCCCCCTTTACCCTCGCTGACGTCCTTTCCTACTGGCCCGCGTCTCCCAAGACCAGAGCCATCCCTTCCACTCTGCCCGGTGTCGCTGCTGCTTATGAAGCCCCCTGCTCATTGCCCACCCGTCCTGCTTCTTCATTTTTCTTGTTTTTTTGCTCCATTGCTACTACTCTGGACTTAGCCTTTGCCCCCCTCTGGGGGCACCCGACTGGAGTGTCTTCTGATTTGCAGTCTTCGCTTTACCCACATCTGTCATCTTAAAAAGCCGCCTCCTGAGTGTATAGATTATGCCGCTGCTCCTTCTGACCCACCTGTTTCTCAGCCTTCTTGAGAATTGTCCTTTCCTTCCCGCTTTCCCATCCAGATCCTTTCAACACACCCTTCCAGAAAAGGGATGCCCCGTGTTGTTCCTTAAAAAGTAAAGGAAGTTGGGAAGTGAATGAAGTGAGGTAGGATACTGTTAAACGTTGCGATTTGAGGATCTTTCTTCAGGCTACTCAGGAGAGGAACGTTTTCGTTTTGCTCCCTGTGGTCTATTATTCGCTCTGTTGGGGCTTGATTCCCTCCCCCCCTCCTTTTCATTCTGGACCTTCTCTGCGCTACTAAGCATTCTTCTGAATTGCTTCTCCCCAGGACACTCAATGTGGGCTCTGATTATGCCGATAAATAACAGCATAACCGTTTCAAAATAAGATCAATCTGACACAAATACACAAAATTCATCTCTGAACTCTAGAAGCAAATATGAATGATATTTTGATTATATGTGGATTTTATGTGGCGTATATTGAGAATCGATTGTTGGCTGAGTTACATTGATGTTCAGCTTAATTGATGACATATTTTATTTGTGGTTTGAGTGGAAATTTCCTCTCTAGCTAATATGAGATTAATTTGGTATGTTTAGATTTGGGAAGTTCTCTCTTTTGACATTTCTGGGATGGTAGTTACCTGAGTAAATTGCCTTGAAAATACATTAGGTATGTATGCAAAAGGAAAATCAGTATTCTTTGGTAAACTTAAATCCTTTGCATTTTTTTTTATAGAAAAGAAAGGGGCTGAGAAAAGAAATCACAATGCTGTGCAGATACATTCATTTGGTGGTATTCACCTGTCATTGTTATCTACAGTAAAAAAGCAGAAAACTAGAGGCAAGAAGTGGCTTATGATGTCCATATTTTAGTGAAAGCAAAATTGAAATGTACTGACTAATGGGATAATGGAAAAGAAGAACCTTTTCTATAATAAACCACTGTGAAATAAAGAATTACCAGAAAAGCAAACAGGATTATGTAGATCAGGTACACACATGTCAAGTTTCAACATAAATAAGACATTGTGTGCTTAATATATATGTAAAAAATATTTAAGTCATAGTAACTATCTCATGCAACGACCTTTTATTGGCAAAAGTAATAGTACATTAAGTGCAAATATAAATAAAGTCCCTCTTTAGTCACTTTTGCACATTACTGGATCATTATAATTTTTCCGTTTTTACCAATAAAATTGGGGGAATCTTACATTTGATGTTACATTCACTTGATTGTAATAAAGTCTTTTTTGCCAAATTTAAACCACGGTTAGACAAGCTGTTCATAAGACTTTTTTATTTTTACTTTCAGTCACTTAAGCCCCTATTTGGGGAAACTAGAATTCGTACTCCTGAGAATTGGAAGCAATTTGTATAGCAAACCTTGTCCTTAGTTATACATGGACATTTAAACAATATTACTTATATTTAATTTATGAGGAGTGTATTTAATACAACTCTTCAAATAAAAAATATATGCTGGTGGAGGAGCTTACCACTTTTAACAGTCCTAACATGGGTCTAGAATCCCTTTGCAGTCATACTTGGCTGAATTATAAGCAGTGTGTTCTAAGAAGAGGACTGTTTGTCTGACAGAAGAGGGTGAATGATTTTACTACATCTTTTCTTTTGAAAGGTATTTGGCTCCCTAAATATTTTCTTAAGTAATTTCCTCCCACCCCCATGCTTATTGCCTATAGTCAAGAAACTCTTAATTTCAGCCCTCTGAAGTCAAAATGAACTTACTTAAGGATCTTTAATGTGTCAGGAAGGTATATAAAGTTCTTTGACATTTTCATAGGAAGTAGCTGAAATTTGTGAATATTTTTGTGTGTTAAAGTTTTTAGTTACAACGTTATAAACATGGCAGCTTCATACTTTCATGATTTCTCTTGATAATTTCGACTACTTTCTGCTAAGCTCACTAGTTGAAATCTTAACATGAACAGATTATTTGTATAGTAGGATTTTAAACATGAGTTACTTAACATTGGCTTACTATAAAATTTTTCAGAAAGTTGCATAGACAAATCTTTAATCCTATTAGGATGACAGTGATAATGTAGGAAAATAAAATTGTTTTATAATGCCCTTCAACTTCAGTCTACATGAGAGTAATAGCAATAGATTGCAACTCATTACTTTGTAAAAGAAAGGAGATGTTGCTTAACATGAGGGGAGTTTCATTTATTTTTGCCCTGCTGGGACTCAAACCCAGGGTCCCTGCATGCTAGGTAACTGCTCTCAGGGGAGTTTTATTGTAAAAATGATTTTGTGTGTCTTAAGAGAATAAAAAAATAACTTCTCAGTTTAAGCAGTTTGGTTTTAGAAGTCCTCTGTTTTTCTTCTTTCCTACTTCTGGTTTTAAAATGAAGCTATACTCTTCATTTTAATGAAATTTTTAGTGTGACTGCAAATAATACGTGATACAATCTATTTAGACTTTGTTTTTTATAGAATGTTTATGTGAGATTTATTGTTGTTAGGTGCACATGAGATGGAAAGTTATAAATTATGAAAACTTAAACCTCTGCTGAAAACCCACTTAGTTCTCTGTCAGTACTTAGAATATTGACTTGACTCTTTGTTAAGGAAGTTACATTGAGCTCAGTTGGTTCTGAATAAAACAGTAGGGAAATAGGTTATAGAGATTTTCGCTGTTCTAGAAACAGTATAACTAGAATGTGCTACATACTTTTCTCAAAAGATTTCTTAATCTAAATGGAACTTGTAAATGGTTTTCGTCCCACTGGAATAGTATGTATCAGATAAAACTTAACACATTCTGACATTTTATAAGTTTTATATCAGAATTATTAGGAAAAATCTGCAGATATCCACTCCTGAATAGAAAGTGGCAGTATTGCTGATACTTTAAAGATTTAATATATAGAGATTTTCAAAAATTTAGAGCACACAAATTATGAAGATAGCATAGTTTACTCAATTATTTTGTGTTATAAGAAAAGATAGGTGGGCTTTTTAATCATGTCTTTAGTGGTTTTCTCAAAGAACTTTAAACTTGTTTTTAACCTCATTTTGTGGACTTCTTTACAACCTCATTTTGTGGACTTCTTTACTGGAAAAGATTGTGTAGTAAATGTCAACTTTTTCAAATGTAGTAGGGTAATCTAATGGATTCTATCCTACATTTTTATATGATAAGATTTTTTTTTTATTTTTAAGAATGAAAGTTGTTTATGGAAAATTTCAACACTCTTTTGGCCCAGTATATTTAATTTAATTTTAGTTTAGTTTTTGCCATGCAGGGGAACTGACCCAGGGCTTTGTGTGTATAAGGTGAGTGCTCTTCCACTGAGCTACATCCCCAGCCACCCTTGCGTTACAGTAGCATCTTTCAGCAGAAGAGGAAAACCTAATTTAAAGATAGTACAGATATAAGGCAGTTTAAATGAGAGTTTATTATTTTTTTCTAGCAGCTTATTTGTGAAGACGCCTTCTTAATTATTAAACTCTGTTAATACAGGAAGGTTGTCCTGTTTTAAGCTTTGATTGCGTTGATAGGTGGACGATACATTGTTATTACAGTAGGTTTGCTATTTCTATAAGTGTATATGTCAGATATCTGTTCAAAAACAAATACTTTTTAAGTATGGTTACTAGAGATCTCACCTCTTGAGAATTTAAAGCAATTTTGGAATAGAAGTGGAAATCAGAAAAATCAAATTGGCTTGTGTATATGCCTAAACACCAGTGTGGAAAAATAAAAACCAAGGCAAAAAACAAAAACAAAAACAAAAACCTGTTTAATTAGAAGAATAGAATGCTTTTACTTAAAAATAGTGTTAAGCTGGGCACGGTGGCACATACCTGTAATTCCAGCTGCTTGGGAGGCAGAGGCAGGAGGATCGCAAGTTCGAGACCAGAGGCAGTCTGCAAAACTTAGCAAGACCCTGTCTCAAAAAGTAAAAAAAAAAAAAAAAGTAAGTGTTGTATTAATGTTCTTGGAATGAATTGTTGTTGTTAGGTGTCCTCGAGTTGGTATCCAACTCACAGTGACCCTGTGTACAAGCAGCAAAACACTATTGTCAGTGCTTCTCTGCTGTTCATAGGGTTTTCAATGCTAGGTTGATTTTTGGGAGTGGGTTGCCTGGTCGTCTCGCAAGCTTACAGCACCTGGTGCTTGCTCCCCAGGTGGTCTCCCATCCAAGTACTAACCCAGGCCCAACCCTGCTTAGCTTTTGAGATCTGATGGGATCTGACATCTGATGGGATCTGACAGGATCGGATGCCACAGGGCTATGGCTGCAGGCCTTGGAATGAATTAGTGAATGATAAGGAAAATAGTGATTGAATTTTGAATTGTAGGTATAGACTGAAATATCAAACGGGTTGAGCATTTTTTAATAGCAACAAACACATACATTGTCATTAAGCCAAACAGTGTGGGATTTCTTTCCTTTTTTTTTTTTTTTTTTTTTTTTGAGACAGGGTCTCACTGTGTAGCCCATTTTGGCCTGGAACTCACTCCTTAACCTAGGCTGGCCTCGAACTTGTATTGATCTCCTGCCTCTGCTTCCTGAGCGCTGGGATAACAGCTGTGCACCGCCATGCCCGGCTTCAAGTAATCTGGAATTTTTTAAGCATGTTTTTCAGTCTTTAGAGTAAAGGAGAAGTATTATTTTCTGATAATTTAAGAACCTATTAATTAATTCCCTGTTAGGGCATCAGGTGTGTTCAGATTGTGGATTTCCTAAAATAACGTTGACTGAAGTTATTGAACATTAGTTGTAGCAGCTTTTATAACTCCTTTTTAAATAAAAAACAATTCTCCCTTCCATTTTTTTGTTTGTGATTTTTTCTGATTTTTTCATTTTCAACAATTATTTGGGTGGACCATTTTGTGGATGCCAAAAGCAAATGAAAATCTGTAATATAGACAGTATTGCTTTGGCGGTAAGATTAATATTTCTTTTGGTGGCCCTCCGTTTTGATTATATTTTTTCCTTTAACTTTTATTAATTCCTAGAAGGGAATTCGAGTGCTGCAAGTTCCCTGTCAAATCTTTCCAGAAACATTTTTCGTACTCTAATTGGAGACCTAGATTATTTTTGGGGTAAAGAAAGTATTATTATAGCTGGGTGTGGTGGTGCACTCCTATAAGCCCAGCACTTCAGAGGCTGAGGCTGGAGGATCATGATTCTAGTTTGCCCTGGGCTACATAGCAAGACTTTGTCTCAAAAAACCATAATCAAAAGCAAACAAAAGCTCCCTGAAAAGCCGAAAACAATAAAAGCTGCTTCTCTGCTCCAGCCTCTTTGGATGTACCTATGATTGCCATGCTGGGATTTAGCTCAGTTGTTCTAACGCTGCTCTGCACTTTCTGAGGACCCTAGTTCGATCCCTAGCCCCACAAAAATGGGAGAAGGATATGGTGGTCCACTCCCAAAAACAATCCTGAAACAATTAGCCATTGAAAACTCTATGAATAACAGAGAAGCACTGATATAGTGCAGGGCACATCACAGTGTTGGCAAGTGTTCGGTTGTACATAGGGTTGCTATGAGTCGGACCTGACTCGACAACAATGATCACCTCAGCAATCATAGATTGCAGTCCTTTAAAAAAAAAAGAGAGAGAGATTATAATGTATTTTGGATTTTGTCATTTAAAGTGAAGACAGTATTAGTACTTTTTTAAAACAACATTTTTTTGAAAAATTTTAAATACAAAAGTAGCTATGAATTTCTCATGGCTATTACTCAGCCTCAAAGATTATCAACTTATAACCAGTTTGGTTTTGTCTCTACCCCACTTACTTTACCTTTCTTCTGCCTATTTTTTGCCCTGCATTTTGAAGCAAATCCTATTCATCATATTTCATTTGTGCTAGAAACTCTTTTGACCTAATAAAATCTTTCTTTTCTTTTTTTTTTTTTTATTTCTGGTACAGATGGGCTGAACCCAGGGCCTCACAGATACTTTGCAAGTGAACTACCACTGAACTACACCCCCAGCCCCCTTTTTATTTTTTATCTAGAGACAGGGTCTTGCTAAATTAAACAGGTTGCCTCTGATCTCGAACTTGCCATCCTCTTGCCTCAGCCTCCGCAATCACTAGGATGACAGGCAAGTGCCACTGCGCCTGGCTAGAATATCTTACTTTCTAATCAGGATTATTTAGTCAACTTTTCAAATCTTTGAGTGTTTATTATAGATCCACTTACTGGAAAGTGACAGTCTCAGAGTTTATCTTGTCAGGAATACTTTCATAATAATATTAGCACCAGGCAAATAATGTATACAAATAATGAGGGATACATATGGTTTGAGTCCTGTATGTTAGTATAGGGATATCTTCAGACTGAAGTTACAGAAGTCAGGCTTCCTGGAGAAAGGAATGGATAAAGTATATAGACTATGGGTATCGGCTGAGCATCTCCAGTGGAACATTCCATACATTCTATGTAGGGTGTGGAAGCACGAGCAAACACTTGGTGGTGGGGACTAGCATGTTGTAAGAGGGATGTATGGAGTCTGGTCACTGTGGAATAAAATATTAACTTGGGGGAATGATGGCATATTACTTTGCACAAGTAAGATAGATTACTGAAATGTGTCTTCAGAGTCAGGTTAAATTCAGTTGGCTAAGCAATAAGGGGGGCTGGGATTCAGCTCAGTTGGTAGAGCGCTGTGTTGCAGTCTCTGAGGTCCCGAGTTCAATTCCCAGCACCACAAAAATGGGAGAAGGGCCTGGCAATCCACTCCCAAGGCAATCCCGAAAGTCAGCCATTGAAAACCCTATGAGGGTCGCTATGAGTCGGACATGACTCGACAGCACCTAACAACAACAAGCAATAAGGAGCTAAAAGAGATTGGTAGGAGTCATGAGATAACATGGTGGTGTGTTTTAGAAAATTTGCTCTTCCAATAGTGTGCAGTATAATTTGGTGTTGACTGGCGAGATTTGTTTGAAACATTAAAGACCAGGACACCACATAACAGGCCATTTTGAGTGATATTAGAGTGGAAATTCCACAGGATTTGGCAGCTAATTGAATCTGTCTTCTCTTCAGACCTTTCTTAGGCCTCAATATAACACCAGGGTTCTGGAGAGTAGACAGCTGAAGAAATGTGTCCTATTTATTTTTGGTGGTAAACTGCAACTTATTATTAAAGGCCAGCTCTTTAGTTTTGTTTTTTTGAGATAGAGTCTCAATATATTGCCCAGGCTGGCTTTGAACTCATGGGCTCAAGTGATCTTCCTACATCAGCCATTTGAGTAGCTGGGACTGTTGGTCTGTATGATGTCACCTGACATAAAACCCAGTTTTTGGAAAGGAAATGATACATGATTACTCAGATAACCTCAAAAAATTTCAGTAGAAATAGCTAGTAGACTTTTTGAATAATTTTAGGTACTCATCCACTGGGGAATAATAGCTAAGAAAATAATCAGAATCTTATTATAGGATAGTAAGAGGTGAGACATACTTCATTGTAAAGAGAAATTTATACCTCATCTACTTCTAAGTGTTTATTAGTACAGAGGGATATTAGAAGACTTCTTATATTTGGATAGTTATCAGGAAATGTTATTGGATATCTTTCAAGTTTAATAATGGCCTGATCAGAGCAGAAAGAATGGCAAAAAATTCTGATGAAGTAGGGCATTAAATATTGTCAGCTCCAAGCTTCCCTAAAGATAGATAGGGGTGTTAGGTCAGCAGGCCAAAGAGGGTAGGGACATTGTGAAAGGAAAATTTATTGTTTGATTTAGTTTCTTTTGGAAAAGTAATATTTAAAAATTCTAGTTAAAGTATCAGGCATATTTGTTTTGGTGAGGTTTTTTCCTAAGTTTTGGGACCCTTGAAGTTACTCTTTTATTCTTTGTTTTGTTTTGTGGTCCCTTTAATAAGCCAACTTTGTGCATTGATTGTATATTTCTGGATAGCATACTTTGTTTTGTGAAGGAAAATTTCACATTTAATTTTTTTTTTCCTCAAAAAATAGGTTTCTTGCTTCTGGCTTTGTAAATGGCAGATGAGTAATATTATTTTGCCATTTATTTTCTTCCTACTTCCTTCAGTATCTAAAGTATTACTCTTCTACTGTATTTAGCCTGTGGATCTCAAAGATTCTCACAGTCAAGGCTGAAAAATATCTCAACCTCAGAGTGCTTACAATTTTGGAATTAAACTTTTCTTAATTTTGTCAGTCATTTCCTTTCTTGTGTTATAAAAGTTAGGACCAACTGTAATGCCATGAACCTTTTAGATACTTGAGAAATACTAATAGTGACAAAAACTCTAATGCAGAATAGTACATTATTGGGAAAGATAGGTTGAATATCTTTAATCTGAAAACCTCAAATCCAAAATGATCCAAAATCTGAAATTTGAGTGCTAGTGTGATAGCTGTAAATGGACAGTTCCACACCTGACTTTATGTGACAGATCATAATCAAAAACCAGGCATACTAAAACTAGAATTTTATCATATAAAGTTATCTTCAGTCTATGAGTTTAAGGTGCGTTTGAACATAAATTAATTTTGTGTTTATACTTGGGTCTTATTTCCAAGTTGTCTGTCTCCCCCTCCCCCATCCATATATGTATAAACATTCCAGAATCCAAAAAAATAAGAAATACCATATATTTTTGGTCCAAGCATTTCAGGGCTAAGGGATACTCATCCTGTAATCTATTTTTCATTGACATTCCTCCTATCCTTGGAGCTCCATAATCCTTGAAGTGTGACAGCTATTTTTGGCTTTTTTTTTTTTTTTTTTACTACTTTATTTAGCTGGTCATGATCGCTATTAAATTTTACCACTATTTGCCTTCTCCTTGGGGTTTTAACAGGGGCATTGTTATTATTATTATTATTATTATTATTATTATTTGTGGTACTTGGGAGTTGAACCTAGGGCCTTGCACATACTTTGCAAGTGCTCCACCACTGAGCTGCACCCCTACCCCAGCTGCCTCTAGCCTTGAACTTTTGATTCTCCTGTCTCCAACTACCAAATTGCTGGGATTACAGGTGTGTGCCACAATGCCTGGTTCAACAGGGGCTTTAATGTGTTAATTTTGGATTTAAGATTAAGCTTACATGTTCTTTGCACAGGAGAATTTTGACAAGAATTATTATCCTCAGTGTATATAGGAAGGAAGTAAATACTTGATACTTGAGAATATCCTCAGTGGTAGGTGCCAGTCAGTCTTTTCCCCAAAGAAATTTTTGTTTAATTCCTTACTATACTTTGGATATTGAAGGTCCCCTAAAGGCCAGGTGCTTTGGCCCTGGAGTGGAGCTTTTGGGAAGTGGTGGAACTTTTGAGAGGTGGTACCTTAAGGGAAGTCCTTAGGTCATTGAGGATGTGCCCATGAAGAGGTTGTGGGGCTCTGGACCCTCTTTTTTTTTTTGCTTCCTAAGCATAAAGTGAGTGGTGTTGCTTTACGATGTGTTTCCTGCCATTGCCATCTAGGATGAGCATTAGAGGTCTAAAAATAATGGGTCTGCCCCATCATGGACTGGAACCTCGAAAACTATGAGTGAAAATAACTTTTTTCTCTTTACAAGTTAATTATCTCAATTATTGTGTTATAGTGACAGAAAGCTAATACACCTTTTAAGTATGGAGTTACTTTATAAGAGTGTCACAGTGTGTGGCAATGGGTAAGGAAGGGGAGGAGAAAAATGCTTCTGCTCCAGAAACCACTTCAGGAGGTTGGGAATTAGAGACTAATTTGAGCTGATCTCAGATTATTAATAGTTTACATATTTTTTATTCATACAGTGCTTGGGAGGGACCTGGTTTTGTTGAGTGGCTTTGGGGATGTCTTAGGTAGCCAGAAAGGGTAGATACTTTATAAACCCAGGAAAAGGGAGGAGAGGTAGCAAATAAAGTGACAGCAAATTGTAATAATGGCTCCTTTCTGTTTTCATGTAAGACATTGATAGCACTATTTCCTTTGCTGTCTTTGGTTGCATACTCTAGATTTTGTTTTCTCTTTTTTTCTCTTCCTTCCTCCTTCCCTTCCTCCTTCCTCCCTCCCTTCCTCTTTCTTTCTTTCTTTCTTTCTTTCTTTCTTTCTTTCTTTCTTTCTTTGTCTCTTTCTCTCCCTCTCCCTCTCCCTTGCTCCCTCTCTCTCCCTTTCCTTTCTTTTTTTAAAATTTATATCTAGTGCTTTATTAAAGATAGTCTCATGTGTCCCCAGGCCAAAGGAGAGAATGTCTATGTATATATATGAGAGATTTGTGAGGTTGCTATCTATATACTAGGTTTTCTCTCTGGGTGGTTTTTTTCTTTTTCTTTATTTTAATGGTTGTTTTGTTTTCTTAAGACAGGGTCTTGCTGTGTAGCCCATGAACTTGTGATCCTCCTATCTCAATCTCCTTGAGTGGAAAGGCTGAGGTTTAGCTCAGAGGGTAGAGTGCTGCTGTGCACTCTCTGAGGACCTGGGTTCAATCCTTAGTGCTGCAAAAACAGGAGAAGGACATGACAGTCTATTCCTAAAGTAATCCTGACACGATCAGCCATTGAAAACCCTATGAGGGTTGCTGAGTCAGATCTGACTTGGTGGCACCTAACAACAACAACTAGTTGGAAAAGCTATGGCATTTAGCCCTTTCTAAATCAGACTTACCATCCTTGTCCAGGCTTGCGCATTTTAGTCTCTCTAGCTTAAAACCTGATAAATTCATGTCTTTTCTTTGTTGGAAGGGATGAGGAAACTGGAAAGAATAGAAAATAATATTGTGGTGCTCCCAGTCTGCTCATATGTTAGGTTTTATAGAAGAAGAACTACTTTTCATTTTTCATTTTATGCAGTCAGTTATCAAGTGACCTCATGAATTCTCAACGTGACTTTAGAAACCTTTTGAAAGATCCTTTAGCCATAGAGTTGGTGATAGGTTGAAGAGTGCCTATAAAGTTTAGGTACTTGATGGTACTTCTTGTGAATTAATCCCCCCTTCCCTTTCCCCTTTCCCTTCCCCCTCCCCCCTCTCCTCCCCTCCCCTCCCCTCCCCTCCCCTCCCCTTCCTTCCTTCTTTCCTTCCTTCCTTCCTTCCTTCCTTCCTTCCTCCTCCTCTTTATTTTTTGAGACAGTGCTGTTTTTTTCAGGCTGGCCTTGAACTAGCAATCCTCCTGTCTCTGCCTCCTAAGTGCTAGAATTACAGGTGTGACCATGATGTCCCTGGGAAATTTCTTGGTTCTACTAAAATCTGTTCTGTAATACTGGACCTAGTCCCAGATGTGAATCTTGCCTCCAAAAGATAAAGCCAGTGGTTTTTCTTTAAGGTAGAAACCTTCCTTGTATCATATTCGAATCTATTTTTGTGGTTTGTTTGTTTTTTTGTCATGCCTTGCACATATTTTCAGCAGCTTTGGGGAACTCTTGAGTAATACATGGTGTGTTGGTATTTGTAGGTTGTGCATTAAAAAAAAATTATTGGGTAATAGGGATTCCTCACACATGCTAAGTAGGTGCTATCACTATAAAATTCTGTTATTTAAAAACCTGATAGTAGGCAATAAATATATATTGGATAAATAAACCTTAAGAGAGATTGCAAGGCCATGCATAGTGATGCATGCCTGTAGTCCTGCCATTCAGGAGGCTGAGGCAAGGAGTCATAAGTCCCAGTCTGGGCTACATAGTAAATTCCAGGCTGGCATATGCTATATAGCAGGATTCTGTCTCCAAGAAAAAAAAAAGAAGGGATGGGGGACGGGGGCCAGGGACAAACTGTGAGGTAATATAGAGAGAAGTGCAAAAGATCCAAATTAAACTTTTAGGGACCCTACTTTTCTGGAAGAGATCCATATTTGTGCCGTTCCCACAAAATGGGATCCAACTGAATGTGGAAGCTATCAAACAATATCATTAATATCACACACAAACAAAATTTTACTAAAGATCATTCAAAAGTGACTGCAACATTATATAGATGGGGAACTGCCAGAAAATCAAGCCAGATTCAGAAGAGGATGGGGAACCAGAGACATCATTGCTGATGTCAGATGGATATTAGCAGAAAGCAGAGAATATCAGATAGATGTCTATGTTTTATCGACTATGCAAATGCATTTGATTGTGTAGATCATAACAAATTATGGATAACACTTCAAAGAGTAGGAATACCAGATCACCTAGATGCACTCATGAGGAATTTGTACATGGACCAGGAGGCAGTCATTCACATAGAACAAGGAAACACTGCCTAGTTTAAAGTTGAGAAAGATGTACATCAGGGCTGTGTACTTTCACCATATCTTTTCAATTTCTGTGCTGAGCAATAATCCAAGAAAGTGGGCTTTATAAAGAATGGGGCATCAGGATGGGAGGAAGACTCATTAACAAGCTGCCTTGTGAAGATGACACAACTATGCTTGCTGAAAGTGAAGAAAATTTGAAAATATTTACTAATGAAGATCAAAGAATATAATCTATGGATTGTGACTAAACATCAACAAAACAAAAATCCTTACAACTGGGTCAGTGTGCAACTTACAATAAATGGAGAGAAGATTGAGGTTATCCATGCTTTTGCTTTACTTAATTCTACAATCAATACCTGTGGAAGTGGCAGTCAAGAAACCAAAAGATGCATTGCTTTGGGAAAAGCAGTGGCAAAAGATCTCTTTTAAAGTATTAAAAAGTAGAGACGTCACATTGAAGACAAAGGTGCGTCTGACTCATGCCATGGTATTTTCAGTGGTGTCCTATGGTTGTGAAAGTTGGTCATTGAGCAAGGGAGACAGGAGAAGAATTGGTGCTTTTAGATTATGGTGCTGGAGACAAAATTGAATATACCATGGAGTGCCAAAAGAACCAATAGATCTGTTCTAGAAAAAGTGCAACCAGAGGACTCCTTGGAAGAAAGAATGGCTAGATTGCACCTTACCGTATTTTTGCCCTGGAGAAGGACATCTTCTTTGGGAGAGTGGTAGGTCAATGGAAAAAAAGGAAAACCCTCTACTAGATAGATTGATACAGTGTCTTCAACAATGGGCTTAAACAGAAATAAGACCATATGCGTGGCACAGAATCAGGGAGTGTTTCGTTCCACTGTACATAGGGTCACTATGAATCTGACCCAACTTGGCACCTAACAGCAACAACTTTTCAAAAGTACAAGTGAAAAAAGGTATTATTATTCAGGGAACAATTAGAGGGAGAAGGAAGGTGGAAAAGTTTAAGCCTTGGAACACAAAAGAAACACTTTTTCCTTGAGAGAAGTTAGAGAGAAAGGGATAGGAACATCTAGGATAGTGTTACTTCTAGGTAGCCAAGGAAGTTTCAAGAAGGAAAAGGGTTGACATAGTCCTGTACAGCATTAAAAGAGCATGAGAGTTTAGAAGGAATCCATTGACTTGACGATATGAGGATCACTGGCTACATTAAAGCAATTTCAGTAGACTTGGGGATGGAAATATGAGATTTTGCTTAGTTCACAGAAGTGGTAAGTGGAGACTGGTAAAGACCATTTAGTCAACAAAATGAAATGGCAAGAAGACCAATTATACTAGTAGCATTCATAGTTGTGTGTATACTTTTAGAGATTTTATTTATTGAACAGAATGTGAGGCAGTTTTTGCTGAATGTTCCGAAGTTTCAGAGTACAGAGGATATATTGTACATGCTGTTCCAGGGCTCTTCCACTGTTCACTATGTGATCTTGGGAAAATTTGCTTAATCTTTTTATGCCTTAGTTTTGTAAAAATAGAGGCAAAAGGAGCTCCTATTGCATAGACCTGTTGCAAGGATTAAATTATTTAATTTTTTAAAACACTTAGGACACTAATTGTTTTGGGTATGTAGTAAATATTGGATAAATGCTAGCTGTTACTATTGTGCACTGCTCAAATGAGGTAGAGTGGGATTGAAGGTTTAATGAGAGGAAATAGGAGGAAAGAAAAGAATTAAATAAAATAATTGTCAAATGGTGGCAAGAATTAAATGGAAAGGTCTCAGGAGCTTTTCTCTGTTCCCTCTGAATGGAGAACATTTTTCCAAATACTTATATAACTATCTCAATTCTTTGAGATTGAAGCTGAAACAATTATTTTTTCAGGAAGCATGCCCTGTTTATTTACAATTGGATTTCAGGCCCTAATATTTGCACCGCTTTTACTTTTTTCTTTATCACTAAACTTCTAACTTCTAATATAATATTTTCCACTTACTCATTATATATATTGTTTGTTGTTGATCTCCCTCCAGTAGGGTAAGAATGTTTGTTTTATTCCCTGATGTACTTACTTGAGGTTTAGGAATAAGTACTTAGTATATGCTTGTTGGATGAATAAGTTAATTATTCTGTTATTCTACCATTTTGATGAGATGAATGGGGAAATGAGTTTAAATCCTTGTGGTAATTCCTTTTTTTGGGGGGGCGGGGATTGTTTTGTTTTTTGTTTTGTTTTTTGGCATGAGGCCAGGGGAGAAGAGTCAGTTTTCTGAGACTGATGGATATTACATAGAAGGGGCTCTTCTCAGAGTCTTTGTTTTTATTCCAAATGAGTTTTCTAAGTCCATTTTGATACTGATTTTCTTTTGGGATACCCAGTTAGCTGAGGGAGGAAAAATGTAAAATGAATCTTGTTTTCTGCTACAGTAATTATATTTTACATTTGATTAGCTAATACGTGCTTATTTTTGAGTGCTTATTAGATACTACCAGAGAGGACATGACAATCCACTCCCAAAGCAATCCCGAAACAATCCATTGAAAACCCTATGAGGGTTGCTATGAGTGGGACCCAACTTGACGGCACCTAATAACAACATTAGATGCTAGGCATTGGTATAACCTCTTTATATTATTAACTTAAAAAAATTCTGCAACAACCTTACAAGTACACTTCAGTTTCTTTGCAGGCTACAATCAGGGATCTTTGCATGGGGACTAAGAGCAGGCTTTGCCAGACTGATGTCTTCCATTGACAGGGAGCTTCAGATACTCCCTTCCTTCCTTCTTTCAATATTGATAGCCTTTCTACCACAACTTGCCTAAAGGCCACAAGGACTAATCCCATTGTTTCTTTTATTCCTTTTTATGTCAGCTAATAACTGTCTCCTGGTGTGTGTCTCACACTTTAATCTTCACAAGGTTCTGCACATTTCCTGTCTTTTCACATTTCTTTAAGTCTTGAAATCTTACCATTGTACAACCCAGTAGAATTTACAGGGTATCATCAGCAAAATCTTGAATCCTTGTTTTTTCTTTCTCTGAACATTTCGTATATTTTCTGCTTTGCTGAGGACACTGCATCCTTTGGACACTTTTATGTGTTGGTAATTACATTTTTCATTTTTATATACTGTCAAGGATCAATGAAACATCACATGCACTATTGGCTTAAATCTACATTTCCCCATGCTGACCTCCTCCACTGAATAGGAATCAAGAAGGAGCCTGGTTCTGCTGAGCCAGGAGATAGGGCAGATGTCTCCCATTCTCTTTTCTTTCCAAAAAGTTTTCTCTTAACAGATTTTATAAACTCTCATGTTTGCTGCCATCTGCTGGACCCTGGATTACTTTTTAAATTTAATTTAATTTAACTTTTTTATTAGTTTAGCTCTGAGCTCTTTGTCATTCTTACTACCCCTATATTTCTTTTATTGTGGGCATTTTCTATATATACCATCAGTGGTCCTTCTAATACAGTGGCCCGTTTGTTTTGTTTTGAGACATGGTCTTGCTATGTAGCTCTGGCTAGCCTTGAACTAGCTACCCTCCTTAATCCCAACTGCTTGCCACCACTCCTGACTTACTGTGGCCTCTGAGAAAGTTCTAAAAGTCCTCTTCTCTAATGATCTTTCTCTCCAACCTATCTCAGTCATTTCTTCATCATATCTTACATCTTATTATTAGCAATAACATAAGCCCTTCTATGATTGTCAATTCATGTAACCTGTTCTTTGACTTTCATCTTTCTTTTCAGCTTCCTCTACCTGGTACTCACCTCTACAACTCAACTGTCTTTGGGATCTCCAAGTCCACTGACTCTAGTCGCTTTTCACTGTCCTCCTTTGATTTCCTTTCTTTCTTCCCTATATAGCATACATTGCATGATAATTCTTTTCCTTTCATGTGCCCTTATTTCCCTTGCTCCTTTCTTGTTGCTTCGTATCTGTTTGGCAAAACCTGAGTCATGGTTAAATCAGTTCTTTGAGTACTTTACACCTGCATCTGTACTGCAAAGTGGCTGAAGAAAAATATACCTGTGATGACTGCTCTCACTTTAAGTTCATGGTAAGAAATCTCAGGTGATGCTTAATACTATATGTTATTCATCTTCTGTTTCCTTCATCTATTCATTCTCCCCTCTCCTAGGTGACTTAGTTTATACTCTTACTTTCTCTTTAGATTTTCATCCCTTCTCAGATCGCTCTCATTTGATAGATCTGATTTCTTCTTCATTGAGAAAATGGAAGCAGTGAAGTAGGAGTCTGTAACCAGAACACAGTCTCCTACAACATCTGTGTATCAACTACATCTGTGCTTATAGACCTACCTTCCTTCTGTTACTTTCAATGTACTGTCTCTATTTCTAATTTCATTTCCTCTGACTAGTGCATTGGATCTCATCCCCTTTCATTTACTCTGGGCATTGCCCTAGCCATTTTCCTTTCTCTATGTATATCATCAGTTCTTTCTTCTCTCCTGGATCTTTCTTAAAACACATAAACATGCTATTATTTTTTTCCATCATAAAAATGTTTCCTTAACATTTCTTTCTCTTCTCTGTTTCTATTGCCATAGAACTCCTTAAAGCATTATTTAAATGTACTTGTTCTAATTTCCTTCTTTTACTCTCTGTTATCCCCACTTGTCTGTTAGCTTGTTGGGCGTTGGAGGCTTACATGTTGCCGTGATGCTGCAAGCTGTGCCACCCATATTTCAGATACTAGTAGGGCCACCCATGGTGAATAGGTTTCAGCTGATCTTCCAGACAGACAGACTAGGGAGAAGGACCTGGCAGTCCACTTCCAAAATAGCCATTGAAAACCTTATGAATAACCGAAAAGCACTATGATATTCTGGAAAATGAGCCCCCTAGGCTGGATGCCATTCAAGAAACGACTGGGAAAGATTTGCCTCCTCAAAGGAGAGTCAGCCTTAATAACAGGAATGTAAAACCCCTGGAACCTCCTTTTGCTGATGTGGCACAACTCAAAATGAGAAGAAACATAGTGTCTGCAACAGTGGGCTCAAACACAAAAAGATATGTGCATAGCACAGTGTTTGGTAGTGTTTTGTTCTTTTGTACACAAGGTTACTATGAGTCAGATCTGACTTGACAGCACCTAACAACACTGTCTCTTAAGCTTATTCCAATCAGGCTTTTGTCTCTATCAGTTTACTAAGACTGTTTCTGTTCAGGTCTCCCAACAATGGCATGGTTAAATCTAGCATTCAGTTCTTTCATGTTTATCTTCTATGATTAATTTATATTTGACAATTTTTTTCCTTCTCACTGTGTGATATACTCGTTTAACTTGCCTTTTAGAGTATCACATTCCTTTAGTTTTCCTTGAAACTCATTTGCTGTTTCTCTTTAGTTTTCCTTTGTATATCCTCCTCTTTGCCTGCCTCTAAATATTAGAATATCCCAAGACTCAGTCCTTGGTTATCTTTTCTGTCCACACTCACACTTTTGTTGATCTTTGCTAGTTTGATGGCTTTGTTGTTGTTGTTGTTGTTGTTGGGTGCCCGTCCAGTTGGTATTGGACTCATATTGACCCTCATAGGGTTTTCAATGGCTGACTATTTCGGGATTGCCTTGGGAGTGGATTGCCAGGTCCTTCTCCCAGTTTTGCGGTGCTGAGAATTGAACTCGGGACCTCAGAGACTGCAGACTGCAGAGACTGCAGACTGCAGACTGCAGAGTCTGCAGACGGTAGAGTGCAGCGCTCTACCAACTGAGCTAAATTCCAGCCCTGATGGCTTTGAATACCTTCTAAATGATGACTCTCAAATTTATTTCTCTTCTGCACTCCAGATTTGTACATCCTGTTTTGTACACAATATCTTCACTTGAGTGAATATTAAGGTTCCCAAACTCAACATATCCAAAATGAAATTTTTGCTTTTCCTTCCCAAACCTGTGCTCATATATGCTCTGCCTACAGAGCCCTCCATATCTTAGTTCTTGGCTGCTCCCACTTGCTTGAACCAGAAACTTTAAAGTCATTCTTTCCTTTTTTTCTTTTTTTGATTTCCTTTCTTTTTTTATTTTTGTTTCTTTTTTTGTTTTTCGAGACGGGTCTCACTTGGTAGCCCAGGTGGCCTTTGAACTCGTGATTCCTCTGCCTCAAGTCCTGGGATTCCAGCTATTTATTTTTTTGAGACAGAGCCTTACTATGTAGTCCAGGCTGGTCTTGAACTCATGATTCTCTTGCTTCAGCCTGCTGAGTGCTGGTGTATTAGAGATGCCTCCAGGTCCTAGCGTGGAGTCATTCTAGACTCTTGTTATTACATCCCAGTTTTGTTCCCTCAGAAAGTTCTGTTCTTTACCTTCAAAACATACCCAGAATTCAGCCAGTTTTTACCATCTTTGCATCCACCATCATCTCTTGCTCAGGAATTAAAGCAGCTTTCTAACAGGTTTTCCTGCTTCTACTCCAGCCCTTTGTACCTGTTGTTTATACAGTGGTTAGAATGATCCTTTGAAAACATAATCAGATTGTGTAGAGATTTTGCACCATATTTAAGATATTACATGTGTTGGTAAGATTTGAGCAGTTCTTGTCTGTCTTATTAAGTCATATTGGCTCCAGAGGCACATTTATTGTAGACTTTGAATATGAGTGTTTGTATAGATGGAGAAGGAGTTGTTAGGGATGGCTCATAGCGTATCTTCTCCCCACTAACCCTCCTCTCTCCTACCCTATGCATAGAGAGACAAATTCTTCAGGAAATTTGAAAATTTGGCTGAGCTAGTTGCTATTTCAGAGAGTTGCTTTGAATGGAATTCTGGACCACCCTTTTTCATAGAGGTTTGTTATTTAATTATGACCTATAACCTCCTTTAGCAACAGTCTTATTTCCCCCAACCACTACCCAGTTTATTTTCCTCTCTTTAAATCTGCCCTTTCTGTTTTTCCACATTCCTAGATAGAAATATTGTGTTTGTGAGGACTTTTGGCTCTATCTGAATTAGTGTTTTATACTCCAAACTGCGAGATACCCATAAACCCATCCTAATGACTCCTATGTAGATTGGTTTTATTTTTGTTAATTAAGTTTCCAACAGAGTGGTACTGGACATAATAGAAAAAAGAAACTGAAACAAATAGTTGAAGAAGAAATCATGCATGAAATTGTGGGGAAGATGAAAGATATTTTTATTAGGTACTCTGAATGGTAGTTGACATAAGTAATAATGCTAATGCTGTCTAGAGGAGTTATACTGCACTACATATAAAGAACCTTGGAGACTGTTTGGAATAAAAAATTCACAGTTCATTTCTTTTATCTCTGTACCTTCTTTTCTCTGAAGGCAAATCTTTTCTAATCAGTTTTCCTTTGATTCCTTTTCATAGTGCACTCATATGCCGAGATCAACCATAATATCACAATTTAATACTTAATTTCTCATCTGAAATATATGACATTTGCATGATTCCTCAAGTCCCCCTGGCCACATGTAGTTACCTAGCACTTAAATTGCAGCTCATCTGAATAGAGATGTCTACTAGGTGTAAAATACACATGGGGGTTAGAGTCATTAGTACCAAAAGACAAAAAAAAAAAAAAAAAACCTGTAAAATATCTCCTTGGTAGTTCTTAAACATTGATTACATGTTGAGCTAATAATATTTTGGATTGTTGTTGTTGTTTTTAGGTGTTGTCGAGTCGGTATCCGACTCATAGCGACCCTCATAGGGTTTTCAATGGCTGACTGTTTTGGGATTGCCTTGGGAGTGGATTGCCAGGCCCTTCTCCCATTTTTGTGGTGCTGGAAATTGAACTTGGGAACCCAGAGACTGTGCAGCGCAGCACTCTACCAACTGAGCTAAGTCCCAGCCCCAATATTTTGGATAGGCTGAGCTAAATAAAATTAATATTTTTCTTCTGTATCTTAATGTGTCTAGTAGAAATTTTAAATTATATATGTGGCTTGCATTGGATATCTCTTGGACAGTGCTGCCTTAAGTTTATCTTTCTTTTAGCCTAACACCTTTGGAATTATTTTAGTTCATGGTCTATTATATATTCACTAAAAATGATTTTGATATTACATGTCATAAAGTAATTTTTTCCTGAAGTGAATAACTTTTCTGTTCTTACCCTTTTTGTTGTTGTTGCTATTGGTGCCGACCAGTCGGGTCTGATTCATAGCAACCCCGTGTACAACAGAATGAAACACTCCTCAACACTGTGGTATACCCAGCCCTATTGTAAGTGCTTCTCTGCTGTTCATAAGATTTTCAATGCCTGATTGTTTAGGGATTGCTTAGGAAGTGGGCTGCCAGGTCCTTCTCTCAGTTTTGCGATGCTGGGGATCAAACCCAGGGCCTCAGCGCACAGAGCAAGTGCTCTACCAACTGAAATTAACTTTCTCCAGCTTTGAGTTTTCTTTCTTTAAACCATTTTGACTTTTGTCATACCATACCTATGATGAGCTGAGATTTAGCTCAGTTGGTAGAGTACTGTTCTACACTTTCTGAGGACTTGGGTTTGATCCTCAGCACTGCAAAAATGGGAGAAGCATAAGGCAGTCCACTCCCGAAAACAATCCCAAAACAGTCAGCCATTGAAAACCCTGTGAGGATCACTGTGAGTTGGACCCAGCTTGACAGCATCTAACAACAACATACCCATGATATGACATAAACTTAACTTACTCTTTCTCCCAGGAGAAGGATGTGGCAAATCTACTCTTGAAGCAATTCCAAAACAATCAGCCATTGAAAACCCTATGAGGGTCATTGTGAGTCAGACTCTGACTTGATGGCACCTAACAACAACAACAACTCTTTCTCCACATTGTCTGGAAGAATTTCAGAGATGGTATTTGAAAGTAAAAGTATCAGAATTGATCTTCTGTTTTCTTTCTTAACATTAGGACAATTAGTACATTTCACAATCCCTCTATTATCAACACAGAAATTTAAAATTTAAAGGAAAAACAAATTGATCTGATAAAAAAGAGTGAATTGAAAATTTGACATGTGAGGGAAGAGATGTTTACTTGAACATAAAACCTAGCAAACTGCCTGCTGTGGTAATTAATCTCAGCATTCAGGAGGCTGAGGCAGGAGGATGGTGAGTTTGAATCCAGCTTGGTACACATAGCAAGACCCAATCTCACATAAAAAAACAAACAAAAAACAAAGACTCAGTACACAAACAGAAACCATTTGCACTGATTATACAATTCATACATTTTATAAAAATTGAACCTAGTAGCCATTATTGCTGTTTTTTCCACTCTTGCTAATGACTGACATGTCAAAGATTTAGGTTTATGGTTTTACTTATATTAACATTTTTTTTTTTTTTTTTTTTTGAGACTGGGTCATGCTCTATAGCCCAGGCTATCCTTGCACTTAGAATCTTCCTCTTTCAGCCTTCTGAGAACTGGATTTGTAGGTGTGTGCCACTACCTTTGGGAAAAAAAATTTAAAAATTTATATGGGGTTCAGTTAGTGCTGAGCATTGAATTGTGTTTAAAACAAGTGGCACATAGCTCAAATCTGGGCACATTTTAAGTGAGCAACTGATTATGGTGGTGGTGGTGGTGGTGGTGGTGGTAGGTACCACTGAATAGGGTCTGACTCATAGCTACCCTATGTACAACAGAATGAAACAATACCCGACATTGTACCACGCACATGATCTTTTTTATGTTTAAGCCTGTTGTTGCAGACACTGTGTCAGTCCATCTGGTGGAGGGGTTTCCTCTTTTGTGTTGACCTGCCACTCTCCCAAACATGATGTCCTTCTCCAGGGATTGGTCCCTCCTGACTACATGTCCAAAATATGTAAGATGCAATCTAGCCATCCTTGCTTCCAAGTAACACTTTTGAGACAGATCTGTTGGTTCTTTTGGCAGTCCATGATATGTTCAGTATTCATCTCCAGTCTGATTATTCAAAAGCATCAATTCTTCTGTCTCCCTTATTCACCATCCAGCATTCACAAGCATATGACGTGACTGAAAATACCATGGCATGAGTCAGATGCACTGCTGTGTTGAATGTGACATTTTTACTTTTCAACACTTTTAAGAGGTCTTTTGCAATAGTTTTTCCCAATGCAATGCATCTTTGGATTTCTTGACTGCTGCTTCCTAGGTGGTTGATTGTAGAACCAAGTAAAACAAAATATTGGACAACTTAATCTTTTCTGTCATGAAGTTGCTTACTGATTCAGTTGCAAGGATTTTGTTTTCTTGGTTGCTCAATGGAAGGATAACCTTGGTAGGTTAAAACAAAGATTTTGTTACTTGCTAGTTTTCTGGATCTTAGTACTTTATTTACTTTTTTGGTTCCTCCTAAACTTTGAGGGGTGCTTTTTCTCTGTTGTCTCTACTGACCTAGTTTTGAGTTGATATGTAAGAAGAATTTCTGAATCTGTGTTGTGTATCACTCTTCATTCATTTTTATTGCTTAGTATTCCATGATGTGGTTGTACCACAACTTAACTGTACCAGAGTTTACTTGAGGAAGGACATTTAGGTTGTTTTCAGTTTGGGGCTCTTACTGAAAGACCTGCTACAAACATTCATGTATAGGTTTTTGCATGAATGTTAAGTTTTCATTTCTTTAGGATAAATGCCTAAGAGTCAAATTGCTGAGCTGTCTGGTAAGTGTTTAGTTTAAAAAGGAACTGCTAGACTTTTCCACTGTGTCTTCCCATAAACATTGTGTGAGTGATCTGGCTTCTCTGTGTTCTGATCAGATTTGGTGTTATTATTGTTCCGTTTGCTTAACCTTCTTTAGTTTAAATTTCTTTTATTTGGCATTGTTTTGATTCATACATGTAGCATTGTATTTTATAGCAGTAATATATTATTGCATTTTAAGGATATATCATTGTTTGTCCATTCTGCCACTGCTGAAAAAATGAATTTCCAGGTTTTTTATTTAAAGATTTGTTTTGTTTTTAACTGGCACATGGTAAATGTATCTATTTGTAGGATGCAGTGTGATGTTCCAGTGTATGTATACATTGTATAATGACCAATTCAGAGTATTTAGCATATTTATCACCTGAAACACTTATCATTTTGAGGCTAGAACATTCAGAGTCCTCTCTTCTAGTTATTTTGAAATGCACAGTATACCATAGCAATGTTAGCTGTAGTCACCTTACTGTGCGGAGCACGAGAAATTACTCCTTCTATATAACTGTAGCTGTATTAGCCAGTTCTCATCACAGTAGCAGAAAAACTAACCCAAACTTATGGGGGAAGAGGTTTATTGGGAGCTCACAGTTAGATACTATCAGTCCACAATGGCAGAGGGCAGGCAGGCATAGTGGTAGTGGTTGGCAGGGCCTGTGTCAAACAACCCCATGGTGTGGTGAACCAGGAACAGAGAGGGAGCTGGACTGTGGGTCTGGATAAAAATCTCCAAAGGTATCCACCCCAAGTGACATCGCTTCTGCGAAGCTAAGACCTACATCCAAGATCCATGACGTCCACAAACAGCACCATCAGCTAGGGACCAAATGTTAAAGTGTATGACCTTTGGGACACACTTCATTTTCAAACCTTGACAGTAATTTTGTACTTGTTGACTAATCTCTCCTTATGTTCTTCCTACTACCTTTCCCAGCATCTGGTAACCACTATTCTACTCTGTACACCTCTATGAATTTACCTTTTTTACATTCCAAAATGAATGAGATTATGTGGTATTTGTCTTTTTGTATTTGGCTTATTTCATTTAACATAATGTCTTCCACATTTGTCTGTGTTGCCATAAATGATCGTATTTCATGCCTTTTTTTCTGGCGGAATTGTATTCCATTTTGTATGTATACTATGTTTTCAATAGCCATTCATTTGGTGATGAACATTTAGGTTGATTTTGTATCTTGATTTTTGTGAATAGTGCTTCAATAAATGTGGGAGTGCAGCTACCTCTTTTGACATACTAATTTCATTTCCTTTGGGTAAGTAGCCAGCAGGGAGATTGCTGGATCTTATAGTAGTACAACTGGCCAGTTATATCTTGTCTTTTGAGAAATGTCCATGTCTTGACATTTTTAATTGGATTTTTGCTTTTGCTGTTGAGTTCCTTATATTAGTTATAACCTCTGTTAAGATGTATAGTTTATAAATATTTTCTCCCATTCTATAGATTAAACCTCTGTAAGATGTATAGTTTGTATAGTTTATAAATATTTTCTCCCGTTCTATAGATTATCTCTTCACTCTGTTGATTGTTTCCTTTCTTGTACCACTGTTTTTTATTGTTATCATTCTGATTGGTTTTTAGTAAAAATTTTTTGCAATTAAGAATTTTTGCATTAAGAATTTGCAATTCTTAATGGCTAAATATATTGACTATATTTTTGTTTGTTTTATTTTGTGGACTGGGTCTCACTATGTAGCCAAAATTGACTTCAAACAGGTGTGCTAAGTACACCTGAGGAATATGTTTTCATATGCTTATTGTTGGCCTTTTGCATATCTTCAATGAATTGTCTGTGTCTTTTGCTTTTTTAGCGGTACTGGGGAATAGTTAAGCCTAGGGCCTTGCACATGCCAAGGACCCCTAGTCTCCTTTTTATTTTTTGAGATAGAACCTTGTTAGGTTGCACAGGCTGCCTCTGTCCTTGAATTTGTGATCTTGGCTCAGCCTCCTGAGTCACTGGGATTCCAGGCATGCACTACAGGGCCCAGCTTTGCCCATTTTCTAATTGGAATATCTTTAAGTTTTGAGAATTCTCTGTGGTTTGCAAATATTTTCTCAGTGTCTAGCTTATCTTTTTATCCTCTTTATAGAGTTATTCACAGAGCAAAGATTTTCTTCCTTTTTTCATGTATGTATGTAAGTATGTATGTATGTTTGTAGCGAAAATTGAACCCAGGGCTTTGAGTATGTAGGCAAATGCTATAACCCCAGCCCTAGCAAAAGTTTTACATTTTTGGGTTAGGGGTGTAGTTCAGTAGAAGAGTGCTTGCCTAGCATGCACAAGGTCCTGGATTCTGTCTCCAGCACTTACCTCCTCCCAAAAAATGATGTTTTAAGTTTTGATGAGATCCGATGCAGCATCTTCCTTTTGGGGATGGTTCTTTTTATATTATCTAAGCACTCTTTGCGCTGGGATTTAGCTCAGTTGGTAGAGCGCTGCTCTGCAGTCTCTGAGGTCCCGGGTTCGATTGCCAGCACCACAGAAATGGGAGAAGGACATGGCAATCCACTCCCAAGGCAATCCCGAAACAGTCAGCCATTGAAAACCCTATGAGGGTTGCTATGAGTCGGACATGACTTGACGGCACCTAACAACAACAGCAGCAACAATCATTCTTTACCTAGTGCTGACGATTTTCTTTTTATTTTGTAGAACTTTCATATTTTTATACTTACCATTTTTTTTAATTGGTCAGGATAAGGGAGTCATTAAGGCCAGGGGTGGGGATTGCTACTTTATTTATTTATTTTTTTGGACCATATGGTGGATTGAGACAGGATCTCACTGTATAACCCAGACTGGCCTTAAATTTATAATCCTTCTGCTTCAGTCTCCCAGGTGCTTTGGGATTACAAGCATGTACCACCACTATGTTTTACATTTAAATGTGTGATCCATGTAGAGCTAATTTTGGTATAAAGTGTGTTAGAGATTGATAAACTTTGCCCAAGCTCTGGAAGTCCAGCTCCCACATCATTTACTATAAAAAGTTATCTTTCCTCCATTGAATTGTGTGGAGACTCCTTTTTTGCAAAAATCAATTGCGCATATTTCTGTGGACCTGTTTCTGGGTATTCTACTCTGTTTTATCAGTCTATATGTCTGTTTCTCCATCAGTACCCCATCATTTCACTTATCATAGCTATGTTGTAAGCCTTAACAATGGGAAAAGTAATTCTTCCAATGTGATATTTTTTTCTTTCTAAAACTATTTTAGGTCTCATAAGACTTTTCATTTCCATATAAATTTTAAAATAAGCTGATTTATATCTATAATAACCTGTCCTGGATTTTACTAAGAATTCCATTACATACACCTAGAGATAATCTGGAGAGTATTGATATCTTTACTGTATTATGTCTTCTAGTCAATAAACATGGTAAATCTCTTAAGTTATTTAAATCTTTGATTTCTCTTATCAGTGTTTTGTAATTTTTATTTATTTTTATTATTGTTTTTTATTTTTTGAGACAGGGTCTCATTATGTAGCTCAGGCTGGTCTGGAACTATGTAGCCCAAGCTGTCCTCAAACTCTTGTTGATCCTCCGTGGCTCAGCCTCCTGAGTACTGAGATTACAGGCATGTGCCATCACACCTGGCTTGCATTTTGTAATTTTTGGTATACAGATCCTACATGTTTTATTAGGTTTATACCTAAGTATTTTATTTTCCTTGGAACAAATATAAATAACATTATCTTTTAATTTTGGTTTTCACATGTTTATTGTCAATGTATAGATATGTGATTGATTTCTATAATTGATCTTGTGTCTTATGACCCCACTGAATTTACTTATTCTAGATTTTGGAGGTATATTTCTTGGGATTTTCTAGATAGTCATGCCATCTGCAAACAGGGATTTTTTTACTTTTGTTCCAATCTGATGTACCTTTTATTTCTTTCTCTTTATTGTACGGCATTCCATAACTGTATTGAATAAGATTGGTACAAGCAGCCATCTTTGCTTTGTACTTGAGTTTATGAGGAAAGATACTGTTTTTACCATTATGATATTAGTTATAGGTTTTTTTTAACTTTGCCAAGTTGAGGAAGCTGCTTTTCACCCTAGTTTGTTCAGAGGTTTTGTTATTATTTTATTTTAACTAATTAATTAATTTTTTTCTTTTATTGTCAGTGCTGGGAATTGAAGCCAGGGCCTTACACCTGCCAATCAAGTGCTCTACCACTGAGCTATATCTCCAGCATTGTTCAGAATTTTTAATCATGAAGTTCCTTAAATGTTGATATAACCTTGCATATCTGGAACAAATCCTATTTCATTATGGTTTTATATATATATGTAGGGCTGGGATTTAGCTCAGTTGGTAGAGCGCTGCGCTGCGGTCTCTGAGGTCCCGAGTTCAATTCCCAGCACCGCAAAAAATGGGAGAAGGACGTGGCAATCCACTCCCAAGGTAATCCTGGAAAAGTCAGCCATTGAAAACCCTATGAGGGTCGCTATGAGTCGGATACCGACTCGATGGCACCTAACAACAACAACAACTATATATATATATATATATATATATATATATATATATATATATATATATATATATTACTGGATTATATCTGCCAGTGTTTGGTTCAGGATTTTTGTATCCAAGCTCACAAGGGATATTTATCTGAAGTTTTCTTGCGATTTTTGGTAATATCTTTGGTTCTGATAGCAGGGTAATATTGGCCTTTTAAAAATAAGTTGGTAAGTATTCCCTCTTTTGGAATAATGCATAAAATTAGAATTGGTTCTTTACATTTTTTATAAAATTCACCTATGAGGTCATCTGGACCAAGGGAATGGTGCTTGGGAAGCTTTTTAACTCTCACTTCAGTTTCTTTAATGGTTATAGGAGTAGTCAGATTATCTTTCATCTTGGTTGAGTTTTGGTAGTTTGTGTTTTTGAAGAATTGGCCCATATTTTCGAAGTTGTTGAATTTATGAGTGTAAATTGGTCGTAGTATTTCCTTCTTGCCCTCCCACACCAGTTCTGGGGGGTTGAACCCAGGGACTTATACATGGTAGGCAAGTGGTCTACCACTGAGCTGCATTCTCTCCACTGCCCCCGCCTTTTTTCTTTTCCTTTTTTGAGAAAGGGCCTCAATCTTGTACTCTTGCCTCTGCCTCCAGAGTAGCTGGGATTACAAGTGTCCCCCAGGGTTCCCAGCTCTTGTTGTCCTTTTAATGGCTGCAGGATCTGTAGTGCAATCCCCTATTTCATTCCAATATTTGTAATTTGTGTTTTTTCTCATTGTTAGTATTGGTAGAGGTTTATCAGTTTCACTGTTTTTTTTTTCTATTATAAAGAATCAGCTTTTTGTTTCATTGATTTTTTTTTCCCCTTATTTCAAATGTTGTCAGTTTTATTATTCTTTGCCCTTATCTTTATTAATTGGTTCCTTCTGCTTGCTTTAGGTTTTCTTTCCTCTTCTATTTGTAGTTTCTTGAAATAAGAACTAAGATTATTGATTTAAGCTCTTTTTATAAATGTAACCATTTTTGGTGCTATAAATTTTCCTCTTAGTACAGTTTTTGCTGCATTCCACAAATTTTGATGTTTTTATTTTCATTTGGCTCTGTGTGCTTTTTTAAAAAATTCCTTTGAGAGTTCATTGATAATACAGTAGTATGTTCTTAAATTTCTAAGTGTGTTGTGATTTACCTCTTATCTTTCTGTTCTTGGTTTCTAGTTGAGTTCCATTATAGTTAAATAACATACTTTGTATGATTTCCGTTCTTTGAAGTGTGTTAAGGTTTGTTTTGTCCTTCTGTCTATATGAATGTTCCATGGATATGTGAATGTGTATTCTTCCACCTATTTTTTTATTGTCTAGTGTTAACTGAACAATCATCTACCTCTCTTTATGCAATTCCTCTGGCCTCTGTCTCTTTTACTTCACTTTGATTCATGTTCCTTATTGGTTTAATATAGCACCATTGACAATTTCTTTCTTTTTCTTATTTTCTTCCCTTAGAATTCTTTTTTCCCCTTTAGACTTCTTGAACCCTGTTCTATGTCTCATTTAGTATTTTCTGTAGTTCTAAACAAAATTTAATACACTTCTAAATAGTCACTAGCTTTTATGCTGGCAATGTACTTTTTATTTACACTAGTGGCAAATAGACCTTGAAATACTATACTACTTCAGCTTGAAATAGGGAGTTTTTGTGATTCTTCCAAAAACTTTCCACAGAGTATGGTTCTCTAGATAAGCCTAAACTGAATTAGTTGTTGTCATTGTTATTTGTGGTGCTAGTGCTAGGCAAATACTGTATCATTGAGGTTCATCTCCAGCCTTGAATTACAAATTGTATGTTAAGCATATTAATAGGAAATAAATGAGAAGAGTATGTGTGTCTCCAAAGTATTTTATAGGAGATAAGATGAATATTTCTGTCATAATTCCAATAGTATACAACAACAGACATGAGAGTCATAATGGAGAATACTGTGGAATTCAGAAAAGAAGCAATCAAAGGGTATGCATAGGATTAATTTGTGTGGTCTTGTGAAAAGATAATACTTGAATGAGCGTGAAATGGAGTGATTGATGGAGAAGAAGGTTCCTCAGGCACCAAGAAAGAATTCAAATTTGGGCAGGAGGAAATAGCTAGTTTAAAACTGCTTAATCTGAAGGTGACTAGGAGAATGTAGTTTAAAGCATTGGCATTGGCTGAGCATGGTGATTCACATCTGTAATACCAGTGCCTCAGGAGGTAGAGGCAGGATAATTGTGAGTTGGAGGCCAGAGGGAGGATGAATAACTTTGCAAGACCCTGACTCAAAATAAAAACAAAAAATGGGTTGGGAGTTCCACCTAGTGGTAGCACACTTGCAAGGTATATGCGAGGTCTTGGGTTCAATCCCCAAGTATCAAAAGAAGAAAGAAAAAAAGCACTGGCATTACCTGGGAGCCTGTTAGAAATGGAAATTTTCAGACTCCACCATAGACATAGTGAATCAGAATCTACAATTTTGACAAGATACTTGAACAATTTATATGCGTGACTAAGTTTGACGAGCTTTGGAATAAAACAACTGTTATCTATGTGAATTCTAGAGCAAGGAGATAGTCAGTACAGATTCCTTTACATCCTGTATTAGTAATCCAGTTGAAATGGAGGCAAAAGGGCATATAAAAGAGACTTCTTAAAGAAATAAATACCTGCAGGTTACCACTGTGGCATCTGATCCCATCAGATCTCAGAAGCTAAGCAGGGTCAGACCTGGTAAGTACTTGAATGGGAGACCACATGAGAACACCAGGTGCTGTAGACTTGGGAGAAGGACCTGGCAACCCACTCCCAAAAAACTGTCAGTCATTGAAAACCCTATGATTAGAGAGAAGCACTGACACTAGTGTTTCTTCTCTTGTACATATGGTCACTATGAGTCAGACACCGACTCAGTGGCACCTAACAACAACAGCATCAACAGAGAAATAAAATCCATAGGAAATAATGAACAGGATTTAGAGGATGGAGGAGAGGACTAAGTCAAAGATTATGATGGAATTTTGGCACTGGACAACTGAAAACTGGGTGAGCCATTGACAGGAAATCAAATCCCTGGGTGGCATAAAAAACCTGTGATTATTCTTTTTTTATTTTTTTAATTTTTTGTGTTACTAAAGAGTTGAACCCAGGGCCTCACACATGCTTTTGCAAGCACTTTACCACTGGGCTGTATCTCTAGCCCATTTTTCATTTTTTATCTTGAGAAAGGTCTCACTAAGTTATGTATGCTGCCTTTGTCGAACTTTCAATCTTCCTGCCTCTGCTTCCTGAGTCACAGGGGTTGCAGGTGTGTGCTGCTGCACTTGGGATTATTCTTTATTCCCAAGCTTTTAGAACTTTTTATTACAGAAAATCAACATCTTAATAACACTGGAGAAAATCTTGAGAAGGAAAGGTTGGGAAAAAAACCCTCTTATAGTTCCAAAATCCTGAAAGAGCCATTCATTATTTTGTATGTTATCTTGATTTTTTATGTGCCTGCAGCCGTAGCCCTGTGGAATCCGATCCCGTCAGATCTCAGAAGCTAAGCAGGGTTGGGCCTGGTTAGTACCTGGATGGGAGACCGCCTGGGAACACCACGTGCTGCAGGCTTGGGAGAAGGACCTGGCAACCCCCTCCCAAAAATCAACCTGCCATTGAAAACCCTATGAACAGCAAGAGAAGCACTGACAATAGTGTTTCCCCTGTTGTACAGAGGGTCGCTATGAGTCGGATACCGACTCGACGGCACCTAACAAAGACAACAAAAAAAGTGTATGCATGTATGTATATGTATGTATTTTTGCAGTACTTGGAGGTTGAACTCACAGCCTCACACATACTGTGCAAGTGCTTTACCACTGGGCTGCTCCACCAGCCCATTTTTACATTTTTATCTTGAGATAGGGTCTTGCTAACTTATGCAGGCTGCCTCTGGCCTCAAAATCGGAATTCTCTTGCTTCTGCTTCTCAAGTTGCTGGGACTATAGGCATCCACCACTGTGCCCAGCGTGAACTTGTTTTTAGGTGTTTGTTAGTAGTTTCAAACCGATTTGTATCCTTATAAAACTTATGCACATTTTTCGTGTTTCTTCATAATTTGTTTTTGAAGGAAATTTTCCCATTATAGAATACGTGTGCCCTCACTCAAGATTTAAATATACAAATTAAAAGTAAAAAGGATGCCAATATTTACATTTTAGATTGGTAAGGATTAAAATGTGTGGTTGTAATAAGCTTTGTTAAGAATGTAGATTGAGGCAGCTTTTTACTTGACAAATTGACAGTGCTCATTAAAACTGAAAATAAGTACATATTCTTGATCCAGCAATTTCATTTCTAGGAGTTTGTTTTACAGATATACTGGCTTTATGTCAATTAATTCACAGACCAATTCATCAAATTTACCAATTGTGTCTCTGTATTCAGGAGAATGTTTTTCTAATAGGTTTGGCCAAAATTGCAACATTTCATTGAAGGGATTTTTGATTATCTTTATTTCTTTCCAATACTTTAATCTTAGGATTCTTTTGAGAGTTTCAAAGTGCATATACTAACCTTGTTTTTGTTTGTTTGTTTGTTTTTGACTAAGATTTACAGCTGTTTATATTGCATTTTAGTATGTTTTGAAGATTTTCAAATGAGATTTGGTTAGCAACTCATCTAGTTCTTCTAACATCTTTTTAAAAATCTTTTTTATTAGTAACTTTTTTAGTGAACGTACAACTTAATGGGTTTCATTATGATATTTTCATACATGTATATTATTGTGTATTGCTCATGTTCACCATCCCATTAACCTCTCATGACCTCCCTCTCCCCCACTGATCCCCTTCTTCCCCACCATTGGTCCCCTTTCTGCTTGCATGTCCGTGTGTGGGGGGGGAGAGGGAGAGAAGAAGAGAGAGGGGTAAATCCGGATTCTGCCTTTGAGAGCAAAATGTGGTATTTCTCTTCCTTTTTCCCTATTACTATCTTATTGCTCCTTGCCCCTTTTTAGTCCCCTTTCACCCTCTACATAATCTCCCTTCTACTTTCACAACACATATATTAAAATATTGAACATATATAAATTGAAGTTTAATGTCCACATGTGAGAGTTGTTTGTCTTTTTGGGTCTGGTTTATTTCACTTAAAATGATCTCTAATTCCATCCATTTTCCTGCAAATGCCATAACTTCATCCTTCTTTATGGCTGAATAAAACTGCATAGTATGTATATACTATATTTTCTTTATACTTTTATTTGTTGATGGACACCTAGGTTGATTCCATTATCTTTTCTGTTGTGAATAGCACCATAGTAAATAGGGAGGAGCAGGTATCTTTGAGATGTTGACTTGTAGTCCTTCAGGTATATACCCAGGAGTGGTATAGCCCGGTCATATGGTAGTTCTATTTTTATTTTTTTGAAGAACCTCCATGTTGATCTTTATAGTGGCTGCACTAACTTACATTCCCATCAGCAGCATAGAAGCATTCCTTTTTCTTTACATCCTTGCCAGTATTTGTTGTTGTTTGTGGTGTTGATGCTACTCATTCTGACTAGAGTGAGATGGTATCTTCAGTGTAGTTGGTTTTTCTCTTTATTTAATTTGCATATTGTAACTGTACAATGAGTTTCATTATGGGATTTTCATGCAGTGGTATCATGTACTTTGTGCTTGTTCTCTACCTCGTTGTTGTTAGGTGCCATTGAGTCGTGTCCGACCCACAGTGACCCTCATAGGGTTTTCAATAGCTGATTGTTTTAGGATTGCCTCAGGAGTGGATTGCCGCATCCTTTTCCCATTTTTGTGGTGCTGGGAATTGAATTCGGGACCCCAGAGACTGCAGAGCGGCACTCTACCAACTGAGCTAAATCCCAGCACCTCTCTGCCTCATTACCCTCTCATTTTGCTCCCTTTCTTCCTCCTACTAATCCCCTTCCCCATCCAGATATGCCTCCTTGTAGTTTCTAATCTTAGATACACACACACACACACACACACACACACACACAAACACTTCTTTTCAAGGTAATTCTAGCTTCCACATGAGTGAAAATATGGTATTTCTCTTTGTGAGTGTGGCTTAGTTTGCCTAAAACCATATCCAGTTCCATCCACTTTCCTGTAAATGTTATACTTTCATTCTTTATGACTGAATAATTCTGCATTGTGTATATATCAAACTCAGGATGGACACATTTTAAAAATCCATTCCTCTGTTGATGGACGTCTGGGCTGATTTTGTATCTTTGCAATTGTGAACAGTGTTGAAATGAACATGGAAGTGCAAGTGTCTCTGTGTTATGAAGACTTAAATTCCTTTGGGTATATATCTGGGTGTGGGAATGCTAGATCATATGGTAGTTCTAGTTTTAGTTTTCTAAGGAACTTCCATACTGAAGTGTGTTCCTTACATTTTCTTTTAGTAGTTTCTGAATTTTCTGGCTTTAGATCTTTGATCCATGTTTAATTGATTTTTGTGCAGGGTGAGAGATATGGATATATTTTCATTCTTCTACATGTGGATATCCATTTTTCCCAGGGCCGTTTGTTGAAGAGTCAGCTCTAATGTATGTTTTTGGCACCTCTGTGAAAAATGAGTTTGTTTGTTTGTTTGTTTGTTTGTTTGTTTATTTTGAGACATGATCTCACTAACTTGCAGAGGCTACCTCTGGCCTCAAATTTGTGATCTTCTGTCTCACCCTCCCGAGTAGCTGGGATTACCATGACACGTGGCATATTTTTCTTTTGTAACAAAGACATGAAGTGTTGCTGTTATCCATGATGGCTCCCAACTTTTGGGCTCAAGGGATCCTCCTGATTCACCCACCATATTACCTAGGATGAGAGGTATGCTACTGTGCCTGGCATTTGTACGTTAATTCTGAACCTCTTTATTTTTATTTTTGGTAGTACTGGGGTTTGAACCCAAGGCCTCATGTATTACCAAATGCTGCTTTCCTACCTTAAATGTGGCACACTAACATTTTGTCAAAAAGAATAAATTCATCAGTTTTGAGGTAGCCATATATCTTACCCTGACTAGTTTTTGTCATGCTCTGCTTAATTTTGTGAATAAATTCTGCTGTTTGTAATTTTACAAATTGGATGAAAGAGTTAAATTTTATTGGCTTGTCTGTAAGAACATTTTATAGAATTTCTTTGATATTATAGAACTGCTAAGACTTATCAAAATCAATGAACTTCAGAACTGTTTCCATCTTTTTTTAATTTCAATTACCTCTTCAGTCTGAAAGAACCAGTGAAGCTCTTTTGGAAGAGTTTCTTACTGTTCCAGTGATAAGATTCTAATATGTGCAATTTGGGGGCTGGGATTTAGCTCAGTTGGTAAAGCGCTGCTCTGTAGTCTTTGAGGTCCATCCTGAGTTTGATTCCCAGCACCGCAAAAACGGGAGAAGGATGTGGCAATCCATTCTTGAGGCATTCCTGAAACAATCAGCCATTGAAAACCCTATGAGGGTCACTATGAGTCGGACACAACTCCACGACACCTAACAGCAACAACATGGAATTTTGCTTGCTTGTGACTTAATTCTTGGCTTTGATAAAGTGTTATTTTGTAGATTCCATTGACTTTCCTACCACACAGATGACACCTGGGGAGCTGCAAATAAAGGTCTTAACCTAGATTTCAGCTCCTTTAAATTGACTGCTAAATTGTACTAACAGCTCTTTGAACTGCTAGGCAGGGCTGAAAAGCCAGTATTTCTTTTAGTTAAATTATTTTCTTAGGTTAAATTTCTAGAAATGAAATTATTTGATCAGAGAATATTGTTTTCATCATAGAATTTTGCATTGTTGATTTTCAAAAGAATTGAGCCTATTTATGATGCCATAAGCAGTACGTAAGCACTTCAATTTTATGATGTTTTCTTTAGAATAATGTTTCACTATTTAAAGTATTTTACTTAAGAGAATAGCATTTTGTTTGAAAGTGACTATTTGGAATAATTGCTGCTTTCATTTACATTTTCAGTTACTTTGTATAGAAGTTTAATAGGAGCAAGAAATCTAGAAGCAGGTTAGAGACATGCTGAAATTTAACCACAGCATTTGTTAGGCAGCCTTCTGCACTCTACATTAATGTGTTGAGTCAAAACCAGTTTTAAAATTAAGATTGATCATTAGCATAATGAAGTAGAGTGTCTTGGGAAGGACAGCCTAAAGAGTTCTACTGTTCTACTTTTTGAACAGGGGAGTGTGTTCTTTTGTCTTACGTTCTTCTAAAATCTAAATGGGATAGTATGCTACTTTTAATCCTGTAATTTGACAGATACTGATTAAATCTGTCTCTCTCTGCTTGGGACATTCAATCTGAAAAGATACTTTTTAATTTTTTGCCAAGTTAGTAATGTGGTAATATGTTTTATGGTGAACTAAATAAAAAGATACCTTAGTCATGTTTATTAAAAACAACTTTTCTTATTTATCTTTTTATATAGCCAAAAAGTATTAATAATAGCTCTACTTTTGCCTTATTGTTTTGAATATGACTTTTAAAGTGTAAGAGTTTAAAAGTAATTTTTTTAAAAAATAAAGCATGTTACTAGTTTATCAGAAAACAAAGAACACTGAAGAGGAGTTTAGTGAATATTTTTATTTTTCCACTTATGACACTTTTTGTTCAAACTTCTAAGTTAACAGTTTTCCTAAAACTAGATTCTACAGCAGGCTAATCGTTTTTTTTTTTTTCCCCCTGTGTGTGTGTGTGTGTGTGTGTGTGTGTGTGTCAGTAAGGCAAATTATATTTGTATATTTTAATAGATTTATCGTTTAACTCTTAGGTTTCTTTCTTTCCCTCCCTTTCTTTCTCCCTCCCTCCCTTCCTTCTTTCTTTCCTTTTTACTTTCCTTCTTTCTTTCTTGGTAATTTGCCAGTCACATACTTGAACTTTTTATCCCCTTCAATCAAATTTCTTTTGGACTCAGCCACATATTTTGGGATTAGTTTTGAAAGGGTTAAGTACTGTAAGATGCTTTCTTCGATGACCTGTTTGTACTGAAGATAAATTAAGATTTTATATAGCAAGGTTGTTAATGAGTCTTCCTCCAATTCTGATGCCGCAGTCATCTTCATAAAGTCCAACTTCTCAAATTATTTGCTAAGCACAGAAATTGAAGAGGTACAGCGAAAGGGTACAGCCCTGATGCACACGTTTCTTGACTTTAAACCAGGCAGTGTTTCCTTATTCTATTCGAACGACTACCTCCTGGTGCATGTACAGATTCCTCATGAGTACAATTAAGTGCTGTGGTGTTCTTATTCTTTGCAGTGTTATCTATAATTTGTTATGATGTATAGAGTCAAATGCCTTTGCATAGTTGATAAAACAAGGATAGATATTTTTCTGATATTCTCTGCTTTCAGTTAATATCCACCAGACATTAGCAGTGATGTCACTGGTTCCCTGCCCTCTTCTGAATCCTGCTTGATTTTCTGGCAGTTCCTGTCTATATACTGCTGCAGTTGTTTTTGAATGATCTTTAGCAAAATTTTGCTTATGTGTGATATTGATGAAATCGTTTGATGGTTTCCACATTCGGTTGAATTCCCTTCCTGGGAATAGAAAAAATATGGATCTCTTCCAGTCAGTTGGTCAGATAGTTCTTTTGCAAAGCTCTTGGTGTAAACAAGTTAGCACTTCGAAGGCTGCATCTGTTTGCTGAAACATCTCTGTTGGTATTCCATCAATTCCTGGAGCCTTAGGTTTCACCAGTTCCTTCAAGGCAGCTTCCACTTCATCCTTCAATACCATTAGTTTCTGATCATATGCAACCTCTTGAAGAGGTTGGTCATCCACTAGTTCTTTTTGGTATAATGACTGTATTCATTCCATTTTCTTATGATGTTTCCTGCACTGTTTAATGTTTTCCCTATAGGATCCTTCATTATTGCCACTTGAGGGTTGAATTTTTTCTTCAATCCTTAATTTTGAGAAACACAGTGTGTTCTTCCCTTTTCATTTTTTCTTTCCAGCTCCTTGCACGTCATCATAATACTTGATTTTGTCTTCTTGAGCTGCCCTTTGAAATCTTCTGTTTAGTTCCTTAACTTTATCATGTCTCCCTTTTACTTTAGCTGCCTGACATTCAAGGGCAAATTTCAGAGTCGCTTTTGACATACAATTTGGTCTTTTCTTTTCTTTTCCTGTCTTTTTAATAACCATTTGCTTTTGTCATGAATGGTGGCTTTGATGTCATGCCACAACTTGTCTGGTCTTTGATCATTAGTCTTTAACACATCAAACCTGTTCTTTAGATGGTCTCTGAACTCAGGTGGGATATACTCAAGGTCATACCTTGGCTCTTGTACAGTTGTTCTAATTTTTTTCAGTTTCAGTTTGGAAGTTCATGTGAGCATTTGATGGTCTGATCCACAATCACCACCTGGTCTTATTCTGACTTCTGATACTGAGATTTTCCATTGTCTCTTTCCATAAGTGTCAGTTTGGATCCTCTATGTTTGGTCTGCCTGCAGCCATACCACTGTGATGTCTCATCCTATCAGATCTTGGAAGCTAAGTGGGGTTGGTCCTGGTTAGTCCTTGGATGGGAGACTGCCTGGGAACACCAGGTGCTGTAGGCTTGGGAGAAGGACCCGACATCCCACTCCTGAAAAACAATCAGCCACTGAAAACCCTATGAATAGCAGAAAAGCACTAACAATAGTGTTTTACCTGTTGTACATAGGGTTTCTATGAGCCAGACACCAACTTCAGTTTCAGTTTGAACTTGCATATGAGAAGTTGATGGCCTGATCTACGATCAGCACCTGGTCTTGTTCTGACATTTGATATGGATCTTTTCCCTTGTTTCTTTTCACAAATGTAATCAGTTTGGTTCTTGCATGTCCCATCTAGTGAAGTCCATGTGTATAGTCGCCGTTTATGTTGGTGAAAAAATGTATTTGCTATGAAAAGGTCATTGGTCTGACAAAATTCTACCATGTGATCTCCAGCATCGTTTCTGTCACTAAGGCCATATTTTCCAACTATTGAGCCTTCTTCTTTGTTTCCATCTTTTGCATTTCAGTAACCAGTAATTATCAGTATCTCCTGATTGCATGTTTGATCTATTTCAGATTGCAGAAGCTGGTAGAAATCTTCCCTATCTTCATTTATGGCCTCAGTGGTGGGTGCATAAATTTGAATAATAGTCATATTTATTGGCCTGCCTTGTAGGCGTATGGATATTATTCTATCACTGACAGCATTGTATTTCAGGACAGATCTTGAGATGTGTTTTTTGATGATACTTGCAACCCCATTTCTCTTTAGTTTGTCATTCCCAGCATAGTAGACCATATGATTATCTGACTCAAAATGGCCCATGCCAGTCCATTTTAGTTCACTGATGCCTGGAATGTCAATGTTTATGTGCTCCATTTCTCTTTTAATGACCTCTAATTTTCCTAGATTCATACTACGTACATTCCATGTTCCAATTATTAATGGATGTTTACAGTTGTTTCTCCTCATTTGGAGTCATGCCACATCAGGAAATGGAGGTCCCTGGGGCTTTCCTCCATTTTGCTTATCAAGGTAGTCTTTACTTTGAGGAGGCAACTCTTCCCCAGTAGTCCTTTGAGTGCCTTCCAACCTGAGGGACTCATTTTCAGGCACTTATGTCTGACAGTGTTTCTTTGCTATTCATAGGGTTTTCAATGGTGAGTTGTTTTGGAAGTGGTTTCCCAGGTCCTACTCCCTAGTCTGTCTTAGTCTGGAAACTCAGATAAAACCTGTTCACCATGGCTGGCCCTGCTGGTAACTGAGATACCCGTGGCATAGCTTTCAGCCTCATCACAACATGCAAGTTCAAACTGAAGTTCAAACTGAAACTGTAGAAAGTTAGGACAAGTGTATGAGAACCGACGTATGACCTTGGATATATCCCACCTGAGTTAAGTGATCACCTCAATAACAGATTTAATGCATTAGACAGAAATGATAGAAGACCAGACAAGTTGTAGCAGGACATCAAAGATATCATTCATGAAGAAAGCAAAAGGTTATTAAAAATACAGGAAAAAAAGAAAAGAACAAATTACAAGTCAAAAGAGACTCTGAAACTTGCCGTTGAACGTGGAGTAGCTAAAGTAAAAGGAAGACATGATGAAGTTAAGGAACTAAACAGATTTCAAAGGGCAGCTCAAGAAGACAAAATCAAATATTATAATGACATATGTAAAGAGCCAGAGACAGAAAACCAAAAGGGAAGAACACACTTTGTGTTTCTCAAGCTTAACGGATTGAAGAAAAATTTCAATCCTTGAGTGGCAGTAGTGAAAGATTCTACAGGGAAAACATTAAACAGTGCAGGAAACATCAAAAGAAGATGGAAGGAATATAGAGTCATTATACCAAAAAGAATTAGTGGATGACCAACCATTTCAAGAGGTTGCATATGAAGAGGAACCAATAGTATTGAAGGACGAAGTGGAAGCTGCCTTGAAAGAACTGGTGAAACACAAGGCTCCAGGAATTGATGGAATACCAATAGAGATGCTTCAACAAACAGATGCAGCACTGGAGGTGTTAACATGTTTATGCCAACAGATCTGGAAAACAGTTACCTGGCCAACTGATGGGAAGAGACCCATATTTGTGCATATTCCCCAAAAAGGGGATGCAACTGAATGTGGAAACTATTGAACAATATCATTAGTATCACACACATGCAAAATTTTACTAAAGATCATTCAAAAACAACTGCAGCAGTATATAGATAGGGAACTGCTGGAAAATCAAGCGGGATTCAGAAGAGGGTAGGGAACCAGGGACATCATTGCTGGTGTCAGGTGGATATTAGCCAAAAACAGAGAATATCAGAAAGATGCCCATCTATGTTTTATTAGCTATGCAAAGGCATTTGATTGTGTGGATCACAACAAATCATGGATAACTCTTTGAAAAATGGGACTATCAGAGCACTTAATTGTACTCATGAGAAATCTGTACATGAACCGGAAGGCAGTTGTTCGACTTGAACAAGGAAACACTGCCTGGTTTAAAGTTGAGAAAGGTGTGCATCAGGGATGTATACTTTCACCATCTCTTCAATTTCTATGGTGAGCAAATAATCTGAGAAGCTGGACTTTATGAGGAGGAACGAGGCATCAGGATTGGAGGAAGACTCATTAACAACCTGCATTATGCAGATGATACAGCTCTGCTTGCTGAAAGTAAAGAGGATTTAAAACATTTATTGATAAAGATCAAAGAATATAGCCTTCAGTATGGATTACGACTAAACATCAACAAAACAAAAATCCTTACAACTGGGTCAGTGTGCAACTTTACAATAATTAGAGAAAAGATTGAGGTTGTCCATGATTTTGCTTTACTTGGTTCTATAATCAACACCCGTGGAAGTGGCAGTCAGAAAATCAAAAAAATGCATTGCTTTGGGAAAAGCTGTGGCAAAAGATCTCTTTAGAGTATTGAAAAGTAAAGATGTCACTTTGAAGACAAAGGTGCATCTTACTCATGCCGTGGTATTTTTAGTCTCATCATATGGTTGTGAAAGCTGGACATTGAATAAGGGAGACAGGAGAAGAATTGATGCTTTTGAATTATGGTGCTGGAGACTATTATTGAATATACCATATACTGCCAAGAGAACCAACAGATCTCTCCTAAAAGTGCACCCTGAGTGCTCCTTGGAAGCAAGGATGGCTAGACTGTGTCTTACGTGTTTTGGACATGTAGTCAGCAGGCACCAATCCCTGGAGAAAGACATCATGTTGGGGAGTGTGGCAGGTCAACTAAAAAAAGGAAAACCCTCCACCAGATGGATTGACACAGTGTCTGCAACTATGAGCTTAAACATAAATAAGATCATGTGTCTGGCACAGAATCAGGAAGTGTTTTGTTCTACTGTGCGTAAGGTTATGAGTCAGACTCGACTTGACAGCACCTAACAACAACATGAACTTTTTATTTCTGTTATATGCTATCATATTTAATCCCTTTATAATAATTTCTTTCCCTGCAGGAGGATCAATGTAATCATTTTGTAGTATTAGAATTTTAGAACTAGGAGGTTTATTTAATTCAGCCATTTCATTTTCCAAAGAAGTTTAAGCCCATAGAAAGTTATAACTTGATTAATTTCTCAAAACTAGTTATTGTAAGAATCAGGACTGCAACCTAGTTTTGTTTTATACTTCATCTTCTAATCCCCCACCCCCTGTTGTAGTACTGGGACATTGAACCTGGGGCTTCACACATCCTAGATAAGTCCCCTACACTGATTTGCACCCCAGCACCATTTTTATTTTTTATTTTGAGACAAGATCTCAATATGTTGTGTAGGCTGCCTGTGGCCTGGAACTCATGGTGTGCCTGCTTTAGCCTCCTGAGTCACTGGGGTTATAGACTTGTATCATGGCCCCCAGCAAACCCTTTTTAATTTGAGTCTAATTCAGATACAGAATCTGCTCAATGTTTCTTCATTCAGAGCTTTTCATTGGTAGGAATATCTGCCAACACCTATAATGGATGCTATTTTAGGAAGGAGTCAGTGAAGTTTCCTATGAAAGAGTCTTTATGACATATGGCTAATCATCTCTCTCATCTAATTTTACTCCTGTACCCACTTTCCTCTTCTCCAGAGTGTTAATGGGAAGACTTTGAAGGTGTACCCATTGTTACAGACTAGAATAGGGAGGTTAAACCAAAGGATATAAGGGCAAACTAGAGTAGGTTAGCCTGCAGCTGTAGCCCTGTGGCATCCGATCCCGTCAGATCTCAGAAGCTAAGCAGGGTCAGGCCTGGTTAGTACCTGGATGGGAGACTGCCTGGGAACACCAGAAGCTGAAGGCTTGGGAGAAGGACCTGGCAACCCCCTCCCAAAAATCAGTCTGCCATTGAAAACCCTATGAACAGCAGAGAAGCACTGACAATAGTGTTTCCCCTGTTGTACAGAGGGTCGCTATGAGTCGGATACCGACTGGATGGCACCTAACAACAACAACAAGAGTAGGTTAATTGTATTTTGTAATTTCCCAAGCTGGTTCTGATATTTTAGCAGAGTCTCTATAAACCAAAAGAACCAAAAACAATAGATTTTTAAAGAATCACCCCAGAATCTACAAGTTGGCAGTTGTTTTTTCTTTTCTTTTTTTTTTTCTTTCTTTCTTTTTTTTTTTTTTGGAGTGCTGAGGGTTGAAACCAGGGCCTTGCCCTTGCATGCTTTGCAAGTACTGTACCACTGAGCTGCACCACTAACCTATATTTAAAAAAAAATTTTTTTTTGAGACAGGGTCTCACTAAATTATGCAGACTGCATCCAGTCTTGAACTTGGGATCTTCCTACCTCTCCCTCCCGAGTCGCTCAGATTACAGATGTGCACCACCATGCCTGGCTTAGAACTCTTTCACTTAATCTTCCAGTCTATACCTGCAAAGTCTTCTGTGTTTTCTAGTTATTGTTGTTGTTGTTATATGCCATCCCATAGCCACCCCACATAGGGTTTTCAACGACTGTTTCAGGATTGCTTTGGGAATGGATTGCCATGTCCTTCTCCTGTATGTTTTCTATCTAGATAACATATTTTTTCTTTCCTTTATTCTTCTTCAAGCTTTGCTTGCTTAAGAATTTTTTTTTTTTTTACAAAAGAATATAAAATGTAAAGTGAATATACTCACAACACAGATATTTTTTCTTTAAGTAATTCTCTCAAGGTCTAAATCCTTATTGCTTAAAGTGTAGAATTTGTTGAAGGGGAAAGGTTTGCTGAAAACATTTCTTAAGAAAATACTGAAAGTTAAATTTTAATATTAGTATGTTTCTTCTGCTTATTGTTTCTTAGGATTTTGTGAGTAAAGCAGAAATGGACTGTGTACTAAGATGGAGACAGGTGGTGATTTTTATTCCTGTGGCTGTGAGGTATACTTGCGTGGTTGGGTGTACTGGATTTGTTGACAGCATCATTTCACAGAGTACCTTCTGACTACTTGATAAAAGTAGTTGAAAGAGTTATGAAAGTTAGCAAAACTATTTATTCTGATTATTGATGTTGTTAGGTGACGTTGAGTCTGGTCCAACTCATAGTGACTCTCACAGGGTTTTCAATGTCTGATTGTTATAGGAGTGCTTCAGGAGTGGGTTGCCACGTCTTTCTCCTGTTTTTTGTGGTGCTGGGGATCGAACCCAGGTCCTTAGAGAGTGCAGCGTGGCACTCTACTAATTGAGCTAAACCCCAGCATTTATTCTGATTAACTCCTTTAAAATAGCTCATTTTGAGTCCAGCAGCAAGGTTTTGTTGTTGTTAAGTGCTGTTGAGTGCATGCCTGTAATCCCAGCAACTCGGGAGGCTGTGACAGGAGAATCATGAACTCAGGTCCAGAGGCAGTGTGCACAACTTAACAAGACTCTGTCTCAAAATAAAATAATTTTAGAAAGGTAGTTTTGTGGCTCGTTGGTAGAGTGCTTACCTATCATGCATGAGTCCCTGAGCTCAACCCCCCTGTATTGGTGGGAAAAAAAGGTTCATTTTGGAGGGATACACTAACCTTTATAATTTTAAATTCTAAATTAAAACATTTTAATTATCTGGTCATATGAGTTAAATAAGCTGTCACTTGAAAATAAATTTTATTTCATAAAAATAACTGAGAATTAGATGATTCAATAAGATGATATGACTGGCACACACCACCTAGAAGTGACAAATTTCTTTCTGTCTTCATGGGTGGAACGTGATCAAAATCAGGGGTTGCCAAAATGTGGCCTGGAGGCTGCATACTTCCTGTTTATGGTCTGTTTTTGTAAGGTCCATCAACTGAAAATGATTTTTACTGTTTTATAGATTGTAAAGTTCAAACAAAGAGGATGCAAGAGAGATTGTGTCTCTCAAAGCCTGAAATACCAACAGTCTTTCCTCTGGGGAAAAAATTTGTCAATCCCTCATCATAATCATGGTGAAAGCTGTGTGGTCACATAGAACTATTTCAGGCCATTCAGGGTTACAGTTAAAATGAAATTGTTGAAGGTAGTTTACATATATGCAATGCTTGTTACAATATTGCTTACAGAAGTAAAAACTCTGAAACAAATGTTTACCAACAGGAGACTGGGTAAATAAATTATAGGACATCTGTGTAGTAGAATATTATGCATTGAAAGCTGTAATCCATGATTTATGCACAGGAAAGATGTTAATTTTATTAAGGATTTAGGGGAGACCAGATTTCAGAACAGTGCACAGTTTGATCCTTTTTTCTTTTCTAAAAAAATTATGCATATATATGCATATAATTGATGTTTAGATAGATGCAGAAAACTTTATATGCTAGAGTATAGGGTAGTAGGTGATTTATGTACTTTTTCTTTCCTTTTGTGTGTGTGTGTGGGTGTCTCTGTGTCTGAAACCAGGGTCTTGTGCTTGCTAGGCAAGCATCATTCTACCATTGAGTTACATCATGTAACCAGCCCATAGACTTCAGTATTTTTCTAAAAATTTGTTGCTTTTTTGGTAATTGCTAATTATATTATGGGGCTGAGGTTTAGCTGAGTTGGTAGAGTGCTGCTCTACACTCTCTGAGGACCTAGTTTCCAACCCGAGCACCACAAAAAAAGGGAGAAGGACCTGGCAATCCACTCCCAAAGTAATCCCCAAACAATCAGCCATTGAAAACCCCATGAGAGTTGCTATGAGTCTGACCTGACTTGATGGCATCTAACAACAACAACAATTACATTACGATGAAATTAAATAATTCACTTTGGGGTATGGAAATATTAAATTTTAAGTCACAAGGAGAATAAAACGTTAAAGAATAAAAATGGTATTAGAAATATGGAAACACTTGAAACTTAGAAGTCCTTAGAAAGCTGAAAATAGAACTGCTCTCAATACTCTATTAATTTATCTAAAAACATTCAATAGGCCGAGCATATAATAATGGCATTTCAGTGAGTTGTTCACAGTAACACTATTTTAAGATATGCTCCTAACAATGTGTGCTATCATGTGTCATAGAGAATACTTCTTTCTTCAAAGCATATCTTAGTGTCACTTGCAGAGACAGAATTTTTACTTAGCCAGATCATAAAAGTAGTCTTAAAAAATAGCATTTCTTCTTTTCCTTTAAATAGCATTTCTTCCTTTCATTTCTCTTTCCTTTTTTTTTTTTTTTTTTTTTTTGCCTTGGTCCCTTCCCTTCTTTTCCCTTTTAATTTTCCTTTCCACAACATATTATTGAAATACAATTCACATAAAGTAAAATATAGGTTTAGTGTCTTTTTTCTGAGGTCCTTCAAAATCTGGAAAAAATTTTTTTTGTTTGTTTTTTGTTTTTTTTGTGGTACTGGGAGTTGAACCCAGGGTCTTACGCTTGTATGTTCTGCAAGTGCTGGACCACTGAGCTACACCCTCAGTCCAGCTTTTTGGTTTTTGAGACAGGGTCTCGATAAGTTACGCAGACTGCCTGTGGTCTCGAACTTGCGCTCCTCCTGCCTCTGCCTGCCAAGCTGCTGGGATTACAGGCGTGTGCCACCGTGCCCAGCCCTAAAATCTGAAAAATTTTTGAGGGCTGATATCATACCATAAGCAGAAATACTCTATATCTGGCTTCATGTAATGAGTTACAATCAAAATGCAGGTATACTAGAGAGATACTCTATATTACCTTCAAGCTATGTGTATAAGGTATATATGAAACATAAATGAATTTTGTATTTAGGCGTAGGTCCCATCTTGAAGATATCTCATTATGTATATGCAAGTTTCTATTCTAAAGTCCAAAAAATTTGAAATCTGAAGTACTTCTGACCCCAGTAATTTTGATGAAGGATTCTCTTGACTTTTTACATATGTATGTACTTAGTTGTCTGTGACACCCAGTTTCCTTTCATTTTTCTCCACAATATTTTCAGATTTAATGTAGAAGTTTTTCACATCCTTACTAAATTTATTCCTAGGTATTTGATGTTTTATTTGATGTTATTGCAAATGGTATTTCTATTATATGTTACTAGTTTTTAGAAATACAATAGATTTTTGTATATTGGTTTGTATTCAGGGATTTTGCTAAATTTAGTAGATATAGTAGTTTTTTCATTGTTTTAGATTTTGTTTTACTTCTTTTCTGATCTTGTGTTTCTTTTTCTTTTCTTATTGCACTGGCTAAGACTTCTAGTAAAGTTGAATAAGTTGAGAGCAGGCATTCTCAACTTGTTCTTGACTTTAAGAAGAGTGTTCAGTATATAGGGTTGTTGTAGTAACTCTTTTTGTCAGACTAAGTAAATTTTATTTTTAATTTGCTCACAGGTTTTATAATCAGTAAGTGTTAAATTTTACCAAATGCTTGTTTTGCATCTTCCAAGATGATAATGATTCTTCTTTATTTTCTTAATGTAGGGAATTATAATGACTGATGACTTTTTCTTTTTGAATCTTTAACCAATTTGGCATTCCTAACATATTCTCACAGTAATTTTATTATTTAAGGTATTGCTATATTTGGTTTCCTAACTTATTAAGGATTTCTGTGTCTATCTTCATGAGAGTTCTTTTTTCAGTAATATTTTTTTTTTCTTGAGACAGGATCTTGCTATATATATAGCCCCAGCTAGCCTAAGACTCACTCCATAGCCAATCTGGCCTTGAACTTGCAGTCCTCTTACCTCAGCTTCTTGAGTGTTGTGATTCCAAGCATACACCACTACATCTGCTTGTTCAGTAATTCTTTTTATATTTTTATCAGGTTATTAACAGGGTTATGTGACCTCATTAAATAACTTAGGAAGTATTTCCTCTTCCTCTGTTCTGTGAATGCACCTGCCTAAGGTTTTTTTGGTTTTGTTTTTCTCCCCCCCAGTACTGGAGGTCGAACCCAGGACCTCATCTGTGTTAGGCAAGTGCTGTCTGAGCTGCATCCCTAATTCTCTTTTTATTTTTTGAGACAAGGTTATAAGTGTGTATCACAACACCAGCTATTTTTTAGATTTTTTACTTGTATATATTAATTGTATAAAATAATGGGTTTCATTATGATCAAATTTCTTCCTTCTGTGAAATATGAAACTTCACCTAATTCTAATTAGAGGAAATTTTCTCATGCTTTATATTTTTATATACAAATAGTATCATTATTTAGAAGTTTACTGAGGCCCCAACACTAGGAAGGTTCCCCCCACACACACCCCGTACTGGGAGTTGAACCCAGGGCCTCAAGCTTGCGTACCTTGCAAGTGCTGGACCACTGAGCTGTACCCTCAGAACCTCCCCCCCCCCCCCTTTTTTTTTGAGACAGAGGCTCACTAAGTTTCACAGACTGCCTCTGGTCTCAAACTTGCAATCCTCCTGCCTTTGCCTCCCAAGCCGCTGGGATTACAGAGATGCACCACCATGCCCGGCCTATTAGGAAGGTTTTGAAAGCATTTATGGTGATTATTAGCATCTTGGAGGATCATAGTACCTAATGCTTTCACATGTATGGTTCAGAATGGTCTTGTTGTTACTGTAGCTACTGGCAGGTAGTTGAGTATTTTCATGTCAATATTTATGTAGTACTATATTATTTTTAATTTTTGTCTGATTGGAAAATAAGTTTGTGTTTTCAAATAACTGTAGTATTTTAAGAGTTTAAATATGAAGAAAGAATTTTTGTATTGTAAAGTAGTTCTAGTAGTTTCTTTTTCAAAACATGCTAGGGCTAAATCAGCAAGGCACATGTGAAGAGAGCAAACTGTTCCTTTTATTTTCACACTCAGCACAGAATCCTTCTGTAACCACATGTGGGGATACTTCCCCTATATACTCCAAGCAGTTTGTCAGCAGATACTAACCTAGCATCTTACAATTCAATTTATATCTGACACCATCTACTCACAGGTTAAAAGCTTGATCCCACAAGACTGTCCCCTACTTCAGACACTATAAAGTCATGGGTTGCCATCAATACTTCCTATTGACCGGGTAAAGTATGAGATAGGATGCACAGAGCTTTCATGCCTAGTGAGCGTGCAACACCCTGCCAGCATTTCCACTGATGAGTTTCAGCAACTAGGAAGTCATGAAATTTAGTAAAGAGTTTTTATAGAATTTAATTGCTAGCTAAATTCTCCAGGCTTGCCTGGAACTTTTGATAGTCCTTCCTCAGCCTCCCTGTAGCTGGGATTAAAGACATGTACCACCATGCCCTGCTAAAATATTTATTCTTCAGCCCTTCACAAAAAAAGTTTGCAAACCCAAATTTAGAGCCTTCCCTCTCTGGAGCATTACATTTTTTAATAGGGCGTTTGCTTTCTGAGATGGCGGTGGTGTGGATGAGTTCAGTATTATTTTCTGTTTTACAATTGAGTAAACAGAAAAGCCTTGATCTCCTCAGAATTTACATGCATATGAGTTTTAGTCTTTTTTAAAAATCCTGTTAGTGTTAATTCCCATAAGCCATATAACATATATATACATATGCATACTAAATTTTCGATGCAAAATGAATATAATGTTTCCTTCTAAATTGCTTTGCTTTTTGATTGTGGACTTTTATTTTTAAAATGTTTTTCCAGTATGTGTATACAGTATATCTATATGAGCATTTTAAAGAATAATAAAACCAGCAACCATAACTGACTATTACTTTCTACATTAGAAGCCTAACCTTTGAGTTGATAGAATAGTTTGTGTTGCCCTATGAATTTAAAAATTTCTTCCCTATATGAATCATTTTTTATTTTTTATGTTTTGGAGATAATGATAGATCAATGTATTTCATGATTGTTGTTGTTTTGAGACAGAGTCTCATACTTAGCGCAAGTTGGCCTGGAACTTGCTATGTAGACAAGGCTGGCCTTGAACTCCTGTTGATCCTTCTACCTTAGCCTCCTCAGTGCTGAGGTTACAGGTGTGTACCACTAGGCACGGCTGACAGTTGCAATCAATCTGTGTCATATATCAATGGCCCATCATGTGGTGTTTCTTTTTTCTTTTTTTCTTGTGCTAGGGATCCAACTTAGGGGTTTACACATGCTAAGCCAACCACATCCTCAGTCCTTTGGTCTCAAGCTGGCCTTGGACTGGATATCCTTTTGCCTTCTACTCTCAAATGCTGGGATTTACAGACATGCACCACTACTCCGGTCATTTATGTTCATAGAATGTTTCATTTAAAAAAATTCTAACATTCATTTTGAGACCTTTAACATAGGTATTAGTTTGGTTAACTTTTAATAGTTAACTATTAAATAACTATTAAAAACTATTAAATAGTTAACTATTAAATAGTTAACTATTAAAAGTTAACCAAACTAATTAGTTTGGTTCTCTATTGAAAGTAAGAATGACCTGGTTTGTTGTACATAGAACAAGATTCTTGGCTGGAATATTTTAATTTTACATTGTAAAACTGTTAACATTCTGGATTTTAATGAGTTACAATAGAAATGAGGAACAAATGGAGATTTGTTATTGTTAGGTAACCTCAAGTTGGATACCACTCATAGTGGCACTATGTACAACAGAATGAAATACAGACCCCCCCATGCTGTGCCATGCATAGGGTTTTTTTTTTATGTTTAAGCCTATTGTTGCAGCCACTGTGTCAGTCCATCTGGTGGAGAGTTTCCCTTTTTTTTTTGCTGACCTACCACTCTCTCAACAACACAACAACAACAACAACAACAACAACTCTCTCAAGCATGATGTCTTTCTCCAGGGATTGGTCTCTCCTGGCTACATGTCCAAAATATGTAAGATGCAGTCTGGCCTTCCTTGCTTCCAGGGAGCACTCTGGTTGCACGTCTTCTAGGACAGATCTGTTGGCTCTTTGGCAGTCCATGGTATATTCAATAGACGTGTCCAGCCCCCAAATTCCAAAGCATCAATTCTTTTCCTCTCTCCCTTATTTAAAGTCCACCTTATACAAGCATATGATGCAACTGAAAATACCATGGCATGAGTCAGGCACACTTTCTTCTTCAGTGTAACATCTTTACTTTTCAACACTTCAAAGATGTCTTTTGCAACAACTGTCCCAGTACCGTGTGTCTTTTGATTTCTTGACTGCTGCCTCCAAAGGTGTTGATTATAGAACCAAGTAAAACAAAATCTTGGGCAGCCTCAATCTTTTTCCATTTATCATGAAGTTGTGTATTGACCCAATTGTAAGAATTTTTGTTTTGTTGATGTTGAGGCACAATCCATACTGAAAGCTGTGTTTTTTGATCTTCATCAGTAAATGTTTCAAATCCTCTTCAGTTTCAGCTAGCAAGTTGTGTAATCTGCATAACACAGGCTAATGAGTCTTCTTCCAATCCCGATGCCTTATTCTTCATAAAGTCCAGGTTTTGTGATTATTTGCTCAGCACAGAGATCAAAGAGGTATAATAAAAGTATACAGCCCTGACGCACATGTTTCTTGACTTTAAATCAGGCAGTGTTTTCTTGTTCTGTTCTTGTTCTGTTTCTGGTCCATGTACAGAATCTTTGTGAGTACAATTAAGTGCTATGGTATTCCCAGTCTTCCACACAAGCAAATGCAGAGTCAATAAAACATAGACAGACATCTTCCTGGTATTCTCTGCTTTTGGCTGATATCCATATGACATCAGCAGTGAGGTCCCTGTTTTGAATCTGGCTTGATTTTCTGTCAGTTCCTTGTAAATATACTGTTGCAGTCACTCTTGAAATGGTTGATCATCCACCAATTCTTTTTGGTATAATGATTCTGTGCATACTTTCTATCCTCTTTTGGTGTTTACTGTGTCATTAAATACATTCCCTGTAGAATCCTTCACTATTACCACTTGAGGGTTGAATTTTTTCTTCAGTTCCTTAAGCTTGAGGAAAACAGAGAATGTTCTTCCCTTTTGCTCTTCTATCTCTAGCTCTTTGTACATGTCATTATAATACTGTATAATGTTCTATAATCAACACCTTTGGAGGCAGCAGTCAAGAAATCAAAAGACACACGGTACTGGGACAGTTGTTGCAAAAGACATCTTTGAAGTGTTGAAAAGTAAAGATGTTACACTGAAGAAGAAAGTGTGCCTGACTCATTATAATACTTGGTTTCAAGAAGTTGAGCTGCCCTTTGAAATCTTCTGTTAGTTCTTTAACTTTGTCTTGTCTTCCTTTTGCATTAGTTGCTGGAAATTCAAGGGCAAGTTTGAGAGTCTGACATGTAACTTGGTCTTTTTTTCCTATCTTTTAAATAACCTTTTGCTTTCCTCATGAATGATGTCTTTGATGTCATGCCACAACTCTTCTGGTATTTGATCATTAGTGTCTAACACATCAAATGAGTTCTTGAAATGCTCTGTGAACTCAGGTGAGATATGTTCAAGGTCATACCTTGGCTCTCATACACTTGTTCTAATTTTCTTCAGTTTCAATTTGAACCTGCATGTGAGCAATTGATGGTGAGATCCACAATCAACATATGGTCTTGTTCTGACTTTTGATATTGTGGTTTTCCATCATCTCTCCACAAAGGTAGTCAGTTGGGTTCCTATATGTTCTTTCTGGTGAATTCCATGTGTATAGTTGCCATTTGTGTTGGTGAAAAAGTGTATTTGCAATGAAAAGTTCATTGGTCTGACACAATTCTATTATGTGATCTCCAGCATCTTGGTGGGACTTTCTGTCACCAAGGTCATATTTTTCAACTACTGAGCCTTCTTCCTTTTTTCCAACTTTTGCACTCCAATCACTAGTAAGTAGCAGTGCATCCTGATTAGATGTTTGATCTATTTCAGACTATAAACGCTGATAAAAATCTTTCCTTTCTTCATTTGTGGCCCTAGTGATGAGTGTGTAAATTTGAATAATGGTCATATTAACTGGCCTTCCTTTCAGGTGTATGGATATTATTCTGTCACTGACATTTGTACTTTAAGACAGATCTTAAGATTTCTTCTTTGATGATGAATGCAGCTGCACTTCTCTTAAGTTGTCATTCCTGGCGTAGTAGGCCATATGATTACCTGATTCAAAATGGCCAATGCCAATCCATTCTAGCTCACTGATTCCTGGGATTTCCGTGTTTATGTGCTCCACTTCACTTGACAAGTTCTAATTTTCCTAGATCCATACTATGTACATTCCATGTTCCAGTTATTAGTGGATGTTTTTGAGGAAGGAGACAATGTCTCATTTTGAGTCATGCCTCATCAGCAAATGGAGGTCCCTGTGACTTTACTCCATTCCTGTCATTAAGGTTGACTGTACTTTGAGGAGACAACTCTTCCGTAGTCTTTTGAAGAGACAACTCTTCCGTAGTCTTTTGAATGTCTTTCAACCTGCGAGGGTCATTTTCCAGCACCGTATCTGACATTGTTTCTCTGCTATTCATAGGGTTTTCAATGGCTTATTGTTTCAGGAGTCAGCTACTGGGTCCTTCTCCTTGGTATGTCTTAGTCTGGAAGCTTGACTGAAACCTCTCCAACCTTGGGTGACCATTCTGGTATCTGTAATACTGGTGACATAGCTTTCAGCATCACAGCAATATGCAAGCCCCCACAGTATGGCAGACTGACAAGTGAGGGACATGGAGGTTAGGGAGGAACAAAAAGTAACCCATTTTTTTTCCCTTTTTTAAAAAATCACTATTTAACCCAGATAACCTTTTATCTGTCCTCTTTTATGAATCCAATCTCATGGTACCCTTGCTTCATACCATCTTTTATGTTCTGCTGAGCCAAAACACTTGAAAGGGTAGACTTCCATATGAAATATTGCTTGCTGTGAAGTAGAAGGTTCCATGTAGCTCCGACTACTGGCATGCTCCTAGTGTTTTTTCTTAATTTTTTCTCTCTCTTCCATTACTACTAAGATAATGTAAATTGATACACAGAAACATGTTGGAAAGGACAGATTTAGATTTGTATATCCAGAGTGACTAGAAGAGAAAAACTTGAGATACCTGGATACATTTGTTTCAAATATGTGTCTGGGTCAGCCTTCACAGACTTTAATATCAGTGTACTCTTCTATCAGGTGCTTTTCCCCAAAATAAAACTTTTTTTTCCCTGAATTGACAGTACATTGATATAGGCAAGTGGCTTGCTTGACATCCTGCACAAGTGTGATAGAGAACTCGTTAGCACACTAATTACTCTCTGCTTTAATTTTGTGCAGATTTAATTTTACCTTACTAATAACACTTTCATCAGGCTTAGCCTTTAATTTCTTAAACTCCTGGCCTTCTTCGGAGAGAGCATTGTTAGGAGACATCTTGATGCTGATTCTCTCATTATACATTGAAATTTTTTCATCTCATCAATAACCTTATTGTCCTTTTTGTCAGTTGTGGTTAAGTTTTAATGAACGTAGTGTTATTTTTCCATTAGAAAGGTAAATGGCCATTTCTAAAAATCGGAAAGTAAACAAAAATTAGAAAGGAGAAAAACTATTTCTAGCCCTACTACTAAGTAACAAACACCATTTTTGTATATTTCCTTTGAATTACCCTTTTTTTGTGATTCTCACTACTCCCCTGCACAGTTCTGGGGATCTATAATTAGCAATATGTGTCTGTTGTATGTGGAACAAAATAGGAGCAGTCTTTACATTCAAAAGGGTGAAAGTTTAATATCCTTTAAAAAGTTAGTTTTAAAAACTACTGTTAGAGAAGTACATATTCACTTTGCAAAGAACACAAATAAGATTCAAGTTTCCAATTCTCATTCTTCCTAGATGCAACCACTTTTTATGAGTTTGTATGTCATTTTTTTCTCTGATTTTGTATATATAATTGTATAGAGAAAAAATTTTTAATGTAAAAATTGTTATATAGTAGTTGCCATTAACTTTTTCAGATCCATTTTAGTTTTTAAAACTGCTTTCATTTTATCACAATAACAATTTATCTATTTCTCATTGATGGACATTTAGAGTTGCAGTTTTATTTTTGCCATGGCTAACAGTGCTTGTTTGTATGTGTCCCCTCCTATAAATGTGCAAATGCAGATACAAGGGAGTGGAATTTGTAGGTCATAGAGGGTCATGTAGTTATCCTTGATATTTAACTATTCTTAAACTTGGACCTTAGAGTAAGTTGTCTTTTTCATTCTGTTGCCAACTGACATGTCATTTTATAGTATTTTATTCTATTCTTCAGTCTAACAAATTGTTGTTGTTAGGTGCCATCGAGTTGGTATCTGACTCATAGCAACTCTATGTACAACAGACGAAACACTCTTGTCAGATAGCATCTTCAATGGCTGATTGTTTTTGGGGAGTGGGTTGCTGGGTCCTTCTCCCAACCCCACAGCACCTGGTGTTCCCAGGCGGTCTCCCATCCAAGTACTAATCAGACCCAACCCTGCTTAGCTTCTGTAGTTAGAGCTTCTGTAGTTAGAGCTGTTGTTGTTGTTGTTGTTAGGTGCTGTCGAGTCGGTTTCCAACTCATAGCGACCCTCATAGGGTTTTCAATGGCAGACTGTTTTGGGATTGCCTTGGGAGTGGATTGCCAGGTCCTTCTCCCATTTTGTGGTGCTGGGAATTGAACTTGGGACCTCAGAGACTGCAGTGCAGCGCTCTACCAACTGAGCTAAATCCCAGCCCAGTTAGAGCTGTAGGCTCTAACAAATTAGACATTACTTTATATAGAAATGTGTGATTCAGTTTACTTGTACGTTTACTAATTTTATTCTTTACCATTCCTTCTTTAATTTCTAACTATCCTTCTGGGGTCATTTTCTTCCCCCAAAACCTCCCCCCCCCACCCCCAGTGTTACTGAGGAGTCAAACCCAAGGCCTCACACATGCTTTTTGCAAGTGCTCAACCACTGAGCCGAGCCCTCCACCCACTTTTTATTTTGTATTTTGAGACAGGGTCTCCTTAGGTTACACAGGCTGCCTCTGGCCTCAAATTTACAATCCTCTGCCTTGGCCTCCTAAATTGCTGGAATTAAAGACATGCGCCACTGTGCCTGTCTTCTTCCTCAAAACATTTTTGATACATCTCATTGTTGAACAGGCTGGTCTTGAATTTGTGGGCTCAAGTGATCTTGCCTCACCATCCCCAGTAGCTGGGATGACAGGTGCATGTGCCACAGTGCCCAATTTGGCTTTTTAAAATAATGTCTTTTTCCAGTTAGTGAAGTGGCTCAGTGGTAGAGCACTTGCCTAGCCCACATAGGCCCTTGATTTGATCCCTAGCTTGTGCACACACACACACACACACACCCCTTCCCTCAAAAAAACTTTTCTCTCTTCACTGATATTGTCTTTTTGATGTGCCACTATCTTCATACATTACTTTACCTGTTTAATTTTTTTAAACACATTATGGTGGTTTCTCTGAAATCTTGGTTAAATCCAATATCTGGTTGTTATAGTGGGCAGTATCTTCAGTCTACATTTTTTCTGGTATATCCATTAACACTTAATCTGCTTCTTTGTATGGGTTGTAAATTTCTGTTGGATGGAGAACATTTCTAATATCTTCCAACATCTTCAAGAGTTTGCTTATTTATTTACTGGCTAAGTAGGTTATTTTAGTGAAATCTGTTTCCCTCTTGCAGTGTTTTTCCTTTTGGGAACACAGACTTGGGTTTGCCCACATGCACCCTGGATGACAGTGTTGGCAGGGCTCCCTTCTGTTTCCTTTCCTGACCACATCCAGCTTTAAAAAGCACCACTAATTTCTGGCTGACTGCTTTGTTGTTTTCAACCATACCCTAGGACATAAGTTGTTTCTTAACAAGATCCAAACAGATCTTGAGATGAGTTCTTGAGATTTGTTCGGACCACGGGAAGGCTTCTCCTGGCTATCTTATTCTCTGGTTCTCATCTGCAAACTAATTGGCCTCCAGTTTAGCCTGTATCTTGCATCTCTTTCTAGATTACTTTTTACTTCAACGCTCTTGGGTTTGAGATTGCCCTTAGGCTTGAACTTCACACTTTTCCAAATAAAGTCAGTATTTTTGGGAGGAAGGTAGAGCTATCTCAGAGACATATTATGTGAAAGGACTGGTACACTCCTTTCAACTTACATCTTCAAAAAGTAAAATACAAATATTTTAGTCAATAGCAAAGTGGTGGAAAGGTAGGAAGCAGCCTCACATAGTTGGTTTTTCTGTTTAACTGCAGTTTAACCTTTTATGAAAGAGACATTTAAGTTCTTAGGTAGATATTTTTTCTAAAACATAAATAAGCTTCCCTGGCTTTGGAAAGGTAATACAAATAGTCCTGAGTTCTATAATATGTGTATAGTTATGGCATATTGGTACTTTGACACCTAGTTTGAAAGCGGGACTCAGTACTGCTGCTACTGTTTAGTCACTTAGCTATAGACAGTTTGCCAAATAAAAAAGGAAGCTACTGTTGAATTGGGCTGGGATTTAGCTCAGTTGGTAGAGCGCTGCTCTGCAGTCTCTGAGGTCCCAAGTTCAATTACCAGCACTGCAAAAATGGGAGAAGGGCCTGGCAATCCACCCCCAAGGCAATCCCGAAACAGCCATTGAGAACCCTGTGAGGGTCGCTATGAGTCGGACACGACTCGATGGCACCTAACAACAACAACAACAACTGTTGAATCTGTTACTTGTCTTTGTGTACTTTAGAAATATAACATATTTTGTGAAATATGTGCCTAAGACAGAAGCAATGAACAGCTTAGAGTGCTATTTATTTTTTTTTGAAGAAAGTTGTTGGTTACAACTGACATAACAATTCACCCCTTCTTTTACTCATTTCTTGAATATGTGAATGCTAACTGTTTACTAGGAGCCATAGTATAGCTTCGTGGTATACTGTCCAAAATGTGATGTCATTAACTTCTTGGCTCTCCTGAGGCTTCTATTCTACTAAGAATAATTATTAAGTAAACAACAGTTTCGTAGTTATAAAACATTAGGTAAGTGGAGTACAAAATGTATGGTATTGTACTGGTATTTGTTGTTGTTAGGTGCTGTCAAGTCAGGTCCGACCCATAGTGACCCTGTGTACAACAGAATGAAACACTCCCCAATACTGTGCCATGCACACGTTCTTTTTTTATGCTTAAGCCCTTTGTTGCAGTCACTGTGTCACTCCATCTAGTTGAGGGTCTTCCTTTTTGTTTGTGTTGTTGACATTTATTTATTTATTTATTTAATTTATTACTCCTGGGAGGTTGAGCTTAGGGCTTCACACATGCTTTGCAAACACTGTACCACTGAACTGCATCTCCAGCCCATTTTTTACTTTTTTTATTTTGAGACAAGTCCTTTCTAAGTTATACGGGCTGCCTCTGGCCTTAACCTTGCAGTTATCCTGCCTCTACCTCTCTAGTTGCTGGGATCACAGGCATGTACCACCATACCAGGCTCCCATTTTTACCATTTTTTAGTATACAATTCAGTGGCATTAAGTACTATCACAATTTTGTGCAACTGTTTCTTACCCTTTTCTGTTTCAGGAGTTTTTCATAATCCTGAACAGAAATTCTGTACTCACTGAACAGTAACTATTTTCTCTCCTCAAGATAACCTCTATTCTACTTTCTGTCCCTGTAAATTTGCCTGTTTTAGATAGCTCATAAAAGTGAAATCATGTAATACTTGTGTTTTTTTGTGACTGGTTTATTTCATGAACATGTTTTCAGAATTTTCCATGTTGTAGCATGTATGAGAATTTGATTCCTTTTATGACTGAATAATATTCATTGATAGATATGCCACATTTTATTTATCCACCTGTTAATGGACTCTCAGATTATTTATACCTGTTGGCTATTGTGAATAATGGTGCTATGGGCATTAGTGTATAAGTGTCTTTGAAGAGTCCCTGCTTTCAATTCTTTGGATATGTAACTAGGAGTGGAATGACTGGATCATACGCTAATTCTGTGCTTAACTTTTGAGTACCATATTATTTTCCACAGTGGATGTACAACTTTATACTCTAGTATATTTTATATGTATCATTTGAATGAATCATAAATACAAAGACACATATACAGCACTGTATAAGTGAAAGGGATTTTCAATCATAATTTTTTTTATTTTTTTTTCCCCAATACTAGAGGTTCAACCCAGGTCCTTGCTCATGGTGGACAACCACTCCACCACTGAACCACACCCTCAGCCCTTTTTTTATGTTTTGAGACTGGGTCTCACTAAGTTGCACAGATTGAGTCTGGCCTTGAATTTACACTCCATCTCCTTCACCTTCCCAGTTTGCTGGGATTATAGGCGTATTCCATGATGCCCAGCCTCAAGACCATTTTGAATATATGATTAATTTTGTGTACTTATTACATGATGTACAAGAGGTTTTGGTGACATAGCAGCATTGTTGTGCATGTCAGAGTTTATACTATGTTGTATTATAGTTGCAGGTGACATAGGAAACAAGAACAGAGGTACTCAGGTAAAAATTAGCTGTAGACTTTGTTTGAAAAAGTAATCATTTCATTTTTTGGACATTTGCATTCGACACCTAAGATCTGGGGCTGTCACTTGAATAAGCATGACTTTCCCCTTACGATATTGGGATGGGTATGGATTTCAGTTGGCAATCTTATTTTTGAATTATGTCTTTTAACACAGTGACATCCATACATCATTTTATAAAGAGTATACTATATTGCCAGGTCATTGGGAGGATTAGATAATATGTATGAAAGTGAATATTTTTTCCTGAAAAATTACTGAATCAAAAACTGGTCACATCTATCCTAAGCTTCCTCCTACAGCCCCATCCAGGAAGTCATTGGCTTTACTTGATGTTTTTCATAAATAAAAAAAGATCTCTTTATAAATCCTGTTTCAACTCATTCTGTTTTATTTAATAGTACTAGAATTGTTAGGTGCTGTTGAGTTGGGTCCAACTGAGAGCCACTCTATATACAGCAGAATGAAATACTCCCTGACACTGTGTCATGTCCAGCACTTTGTCAGTGTTTCTCGCCTATTCATAGGGTTTTCAGTGGCTGATTGTTGCAGGATTGCTTTGGGAGTGGATTACCACATCTTTCTCTCATTTTTGCTGTGCTGGGTATGGACCCACAGCCTGCAGCAGTGCAGAGCAGCACTCCGGCAGTGCAGAGCACCAACAGCTAAACCCCAGTCCATTAGTAGAATAGGTTATGAAATAAAATTATTCTTACCTTCATGAAAATTTGGACTAAGGTATTTGGAGGAAAAAGTTTATTTCACAGATTATTTTAAAACCTTAGTTCAGAGAGATTACATTTAGGAAATTTCTCTGTACTTGAAATTACTTAAAAGTTTACATCTGTTTGCATTTTTTGCAATGAATTAAATCAAGTCCTAGAGCTTTTGAGTATCTTATCCACGGTTATGCAACTTTGCTTAGTGAAAGAGATGAGACAGAAGTCAGCTCTTTTTCCATAAATTTCAGTGTTTTAATGCCACATCAGAGTACCCTCATACATTTTATCATTCATTTGATTACATTAGGGGATCTGCTTGTGGCATGTCTCCATGGTGCTACGAGTATTCAAATGTACTTATTTTTGTATTAACTATTTTGTGGGACCTCTTGCTACTTTGTCCCTTCTCCTTTAAACTAGAAGATACATCATATTGCACACTTGTTTAAAATTAAAAAGGGGAAGCAATCAAAGAACAAAATCTGAATGTGTCATCTTTTATTTATAGTAATATACTTTCTAGAAAGATTTTCAATTCTTAAGCCCCAGTATGCTGCTTCCTTCCCAGCATTCCATAAATTATTTTGCAAAACTCTTAATAAGCTGTGGTTAAGGAAATAATATCTTCAAAGGGCGCCTGCAGCGGTAGCCCTGCGGCATCCGATCCCGTCAGATCTCAGAAGCTAAGCAGGGTCGGGCCTGGTTAGTACCTGGATGGGAGACCGCCTGGGAACACCAGAAGCTGTAGGCTTGGGAGAAGGACCTGGCAACCCCCTCCCAAAAACCAATCTGCCATTGAAAACCCTATGAACAGCAGAGAAGCACTGACAATAGTGTTTCCCCTGTTGTGCAGAGGGTCGCTATGAGTTGGATACCGACTCGACAGCACCTAACCACCACAACAACAACATCTTCAAAGGTACTAGAAATATATGTTGTTGTTGTGGTTAGGTGCTGTCAAGTTGGGTCTGACTCATAGCAAGCCTATATACCACAGAAAGGAATATTCCCTGACACTATGCTATGCACACTTTGTTTTTATGTTTAAGCCCATTGTTGCCCTCACTGTGTCAATCCATCCAGTTGAGGATCTTCCTTTTTTTTCCCATTGACCTTCCATTCTCCCAAACATGTCCTTCTGCAGAGATTGATCCCTGCCGACATGTCCAAAATACTTAAGATGCGTTCTAGCCATCCTTACGTCCAAGGAGCAGTCTGGTTGCACATCTTCTAGGATGGATCTGTTCATTCCTTTGGTTGTTGTTGTTGTTGTTAGATGCCGTCGAGTCGGTATCCGACTCATAGCGACCCTCATAGGGTTTTCAATGGCAGACTGTTTCGGGATTGCCTTGGGAGTGGATTGCCAGGTCCTTCTCCCATTTTTGCAGCGCTGGGAATTGAACTCGGGACCTCAGAGACTGCAGCGCAGCGCTCTACCAACTGAGCTAAATCCCAGCCCATTCCTTTGGTAGTCCATGGTATATTCAATAATAGTCTCCAGCACCCAAATTCAAAAGCATCAGTTCTTTTCCTTTCTCCTTTATTTACTCTCCAGCTTTCATAGCATCCCTCAATTATTTCAGTTTAGTTTCCTGTTGGTAGAAACTATGCTTGTACCAGTGTTTTCTACAATGAACAGTTTTGGATGGCCAAGTTGAAAGCCTGGAATGCTGAAAGACACATACAACATCTTTTTAAAAACCTTAATTTTGGCCATTCTTACTGGTGTAAGGTGAAATCTCAGCGTTGTTTTGATTTGCATTTCCCTAATGGCTAGGGATATTGAGCACTTTTTCATGTGTTTCATGGCTTTATGGACCTCTTCATTTGAGAACTGTCTACTCACTTCCTTTGCCCATTTGTGTATTGGGTTGTTTGGTTTTTGGGTTTTTTTTTTTCTTGAGTTCTTTATAAATTCTAGTAATTAGACCTTTGTCAGATGTATAAAATGCGAAGATTTTTTCCCATTCTGTGGCGGTTTCCTTGATTCTGTTAATTGTTTCTTTTGCTGTGCAGAAGCTTCTTAATTTGATGTGGTCCCATTT